>CM063092.1:60489110-60826610 GCA_031876335.1 Hipposideros larvatus
TGTCATTCTTACTCTCATTGCCATGTAGTTGTTGTGAACCTTATGTAATTCTCAAAGCTTGAAAGAGCTGTGCAACTTTAGACAATTTTTATTAAGACTATTTGACTAAACTACTTATTAAGTTTTTCCCCCCTCTCTGGCTCTGGAATCCTACATCCATTGGCAGTGTTGTACAATTGGGAGAAGGAAAAAAAAATGTTCCCCCAAACTCATGGGATTACTTATAAGGTAGTTTATCAACAAATGCAAGAGTAGAGTTTAAATTGAAGATACAGTTGGTACAGGGAGGTATAAAAAGGAGAGGCAGCAGAGAATGGCAGACATCAGGGAAGAATTTCCTAGTCAGGGGAGGTATGAGCTAGTTTGTTTGTTTTTTTTTTTTAAGATTTTTTTATTGGGGAATTGGGGGAATGGGAACAGCGCTGGGGAATTAGGGGAAGGGGAACAGACAAGTTGCTGTTGTTGTGTTCTTCAGTCTAGTTGTGGAGGACGTCGCTTCACTGGCCCAAGTTGGCACCATCATTGCGCTCTTCCTGGGTGAGGCAGATCAGTCGCCGGCTTCTGGACGGCCACTCACTGCGGCTGCTGGCCACTCACGCTGGCTGCTGGCTACACACGGTAGCCCATGGCAACCCACTGCCACAGGGACTGCAGCCTACGCCATCACCGGCGACTCATGGCAGCCCAGCTCCAGGTTGAGCTGTTGTTCAGCATCTTAGCTGTGGAGGGCAGTGTCACTGGCCCTCATATGTGGGATCCGAACCGGGGCCCTCTGGCATCCCAAGCCAGTTCTTAACCATCGCACCACTTGGCCGGCCCATGAGCTAGTTTTTAATGAAAACCATGGACTAGACTTGGCCAAGATGTATTCATATATATTCAATAATTACAAATATTTGTCAATGCAAATTTCCAGCATTTACATATGTAATTGAATTATTAATTTCATGCAGTTTTTGAACTTTACAAGAATATGTGAAAGAAATCTCAAAGACAGTGTTTAAGAAATCATAGATAAATTATGCATACACCAGAAACTCTAGTTTTGCCATAATTTTCACAAAAGAAGACTATGTGGATTCTAGAAACTCAGATCAATAAGCCTAATTAAAATTCCTAGCAATATGCAACAACAGATTTTTAAGCAGCAGGTATGCGAATCCTTAGAAAAGGAAATACTGGTATACTACCAAGGTTTTCCTTAACAAAAATAAAATAAAATAAAATAAAATAAAATAAAGGAATCAATAATTCAGGTCAAAATTATTTCTCTTTTTTAAATTGGACTTTTAAAATATTGAATTGCACAAGTCATCACATTCTCCCTGAATCATTCATTCATTCATTTTATAAATATATAAATATTTGATAAGGACTTATTCAGTTCTGAGAACTGTTCTAATTGCTTGGACTACTCGTATATTGATAAATAAAACTGAGGAAGATCCTGCCCTCATAGGGCTTACATCACTGCAGTAGTGGATGCCCGGCTCCCAACTCTGCCAGGGGCCCCTACTGTCTTTGAAGTTAGTCACTGCCCGGGACATAATGCACTCGAGAGGACATTGCACATGGCACTGTTACAGAAGTGAATGGGCAGGCTGTCCATTTCCTGTCCTGTTCACTGAGACGTTTTACCATCACCATGGACAGACTTAACAAACTTCACAGAAGTGCTGACTTAACTGAATATAATTATTGTATAGGATAGAAAAAAACTGTTAAATCAGTATACTAAATACGACTGCTGTCTAGGTTGAAATAAAAAGCACCCAAGGACAAGACTGTTCATTGATTTCCTAACTTACTGGCATTACTCATCAGCCCCAAGCCTACAGGAGGACCAGTGCTTAAAAACATGGCCTAAGTATGAACAGAGAAGCTGCTCCTTCCTCTGGTTGATACTTGGGTTTAGGAGGCAGGATGAGGGTTGGATTTGCTCCTGTTTGCCCCTCTATCAGGTGCCTTGTGTAGGGAGGGCACGATTTGCTCCACCCAGGATTGCAGAGGTGCCCTTCCGCCCGCAGTGCACATTTCCAAATACGATCTAGACAAGCTGAAATAGTGTTCCGGGATTCCAGCAGGACAGTTCATAATGGCCTTTGGCCAGACAGACTTATAAAGGCTGTCCAGGGCAGTTAAGAGAGCTGTTGCACAAAAATGTACCTATAGCTAGCACTGCTGTTCTGTATACATAAATGATTAAGATGGTCAGTTTTATGCTGTGTGTTTTTCACCACAATTAAAAAAGCAAAAACAACAACAAAAAAACCTGTCCAGGGCAAGTGTGGATATAAGGCGTTCTCTCCTCACTAGAGAATTGCAGACATTCTATTTATTCTCCCAGTTGTCTTGCTGTCAATTGTATTAGACATGTGCTGACTCCTCAGTGACAAAATATGATTATTATAGATAACGCTGGCTCAACCCATAAGGAAAAAGAGCAATAAGTTTCTAACTGCCCTCTTCTCCATCATTGTGCAGACAAGTGTGCATTCCATATGTCTCTTAACACCCACTCCTTCGCCCAGCTGAACTTTAAAACTACCACCTCAGGGATCTAATTACATTCTTAGATATTATCTCTTCAGAGCTATCTGTTTTGGGGAGTAGGGTAAGGTAGAGAGAAAGCTTTCATTATTCCACTTATGGAAGCATGGTATGCCATTCATAACAATTGAAAACCTCATTGAATTTTCTGCTAGTTAGTCCACTTCTGGAACATTGCTCACAGTATTTTTTTTTGTATAAATTAAAAGGGATGTTGTTGATCCACTAGCTTGCATCCTTAGGTGGACAGGTGTTTAGGGAAATACTCGTACAAAAACCACAGTGGAGGAATTGAGGAAGAAGCGTTATTTAACCTAAAGAAGATAAAAGAGACCCTTGCTAGCATCTGCACCTATTTGAAGGGCTATCATAGAAAAGCACGGCTTCCTTTAGATGGTAGCTCTAGGACCAGTGAATTGAAATATACAAATGATATAGCAATATGGTTGTGAATACATGAAGGGGCACTTTTTAAGATAGGAAAGTCATTTCTATTTGTGTATAAGCATTGCAGATGTGAAGGGAGAGTTACACAAGAGACCACTGTTTTGGGGCAAGCTTTTTGGCACTATTTAAAATTTTTAACTATATAGATATCTGATTTTGATGAAAGTAAACATCAATTGGGGGAGGAGAAAGCCTATAGGCTGCCTGGGGAATATGTGCGCTTCCTGATTTAGAAAAATTCAAATGGAGGTTTCCTTCCATCTCTTTCGCTCAGTTTTATTATGGTTCCTTCAACTGTTGTCAGTTTCAAGAGATAGCGGAATATGTGGCACTCCTCTTGGTACTGTCTTCTCCAGCCAAATCTCAGCATCATTACCTCCGCATAGGAGTTCCTAAGAGAAGTGTAATTCAGGCTGATGATGAAGGCGTGGCTGTACCAGGCCAAGGAGAAGGCAGCGACAGCAGCACCAAGAGAAGCTACTGGAGGGGTTTGTAGAGGGCTGGCAGCTTGAACAGATCAGGCTAAGATATTTTATGGATCTGGGATATATAAACAGCAATGGTTCCTTTTTAGTAGTGGTTATTTATAAATATAACTGATTCCAAGACTGAAATGATCACCATTGGTTACTTGGTAGGAGAAAATTAGGAGTAAATGTGGTCAAGGTGACCACAAGGTCAAGGTAAAAGCGAGAGTTGGTGAGTCGGTTTAAGAGCCAAAATTCTTAGCAAGGCAGGTATGTAAGGACAGCAGTCCAGGCGGTGGGACCAACTTCAGAGATGGTCTGGGACATAGAAGTGGCCAAACTGAGAGAGTCAATATTGCCTCAAGGACCTAAATTACCTTCCATTCTAGAATACATGTACTCTTGGACCTCAGTCAGAAGTTCATTATCTGGCAGGAGAACAAAGGCCTCGAGGTGGAAAGGGGATTTGGGTACATCCGTGAAGTTCAGGGTGGATGTATTTATCCCTCTCCCAGGACTGCAGTCATCTGGGACCTCTTGAGGGCCATTTGGCATCAGAACTTCTGGATCATTTCTTGGGTCAGGTTTGATGTGTGGGGAATAATTTTGTCCACAAAAAAGAAAATAAAAAAGATAGCAGATCTGCTTGTAATAATAGTGTCTCCCTTGCAGATAAATAAATGCTCTAGGTTAGCCTCTGACACAATTTTTATTGCTCCTCAGCTGAAGCTAATAAGGGCATTTTATCTGACCCATCTTCATCATAGAATTATCTCTTTTCTTAATAATAAAACTGGATAGCGATTAGAGGAATCATATTTCATATACTGTACGTATAGGAGAGACTTATAGTATGCCTACCATAAAATTTTACATTGTTAATAAATTAATTATCAATGCAATTGGTTCATTCATTCTGAAAACTTCAAATTTCCCTTGTTAGGTACTTAACATGGATAAAAAAGGATCACTTCTGCGTTGGGATTCTTGCTGCCTTTATCCATCTGTTTGATGTTAAAAGAGAACACATGCAATTCAGGCTGTGACTTAAAGATGAAGCCTCCTGGAATGCATTGCACCTAAAAATCAGACCTCACTTTTACAGCAGACATATCTCTTTCCTCTTGGAAATTACTTTGTTGCCTTCTCTATTGGTTTATAAAAAATAGATACGATAATGCATACATATCTAAAGAGTAGCTATGATTGTTGTACTTTAAATGATTATACCAATGTATCATAATTTTTTTTTTTATCTAAAATGTCCGATGTTGTCCATGGGAAAGCTAGGAGATGAGCAACACAATTTTAGAACAACTCCCCCCGACACATACACACACTGCTTTTAACACTGTACAAGACCTGCGGAAGGAAAGGCCAAATGAGTAGCACATCTACATGTGTTTCATGATAAAATCATCTATAAACTCATATGGGATTTAAGAAGTAATCTATATAATTTAACCTTCCATTTGTCCAGAAAAGTATGATTTATACCACACTATGCTTCCATTTGGGACCAAGATCTCAATCATTAAGTCAGTTTATGTAGTTTTCATTCTGACACTTTCTCCATTCTGTGTCTATAGAGATTTCTGCCCTGCATGCGAGCTTCAGATTGCATGTCATGCCTGTTTTGCTTCCTAAATTGCTTGTGGTTACGGATGGCATTATCTATTCACACACACATGCATTTGCTCCTTAAATATTATCTGGTAAAATAACTTTAAATAACAGGTACTAAACAATTTTGACTGCTAACAGAAAATATCAAAACCTTTGAATACAGTAGTTCTTCTATTGAATATATTTCCATTTTTGTACTGACATCTCTGAAAATTCTCATTATTAGAAGAATATGTTGTCACCATTGTATGTTTCAAATTTGTATGTTTAGGTGAGAATGCGAAGCAATGCCAGCTTTGTTGAAGAGGTATTATGTAGTATAATGTAAAATGTTTTCTGTTTTTACAATAACACTGTAAATACACTGAAGATGTACCCAAATTTAATAACACCAGGAAAAAAATGGAAAGTGTTCATAATAATATTTCTTAATAATCCATCACTCTTTAAATGCACTTTATTTTCAATTTATTTTATTTTTTTAAGATTTTTATTAAAATATAGGTAACATACAACATTATATTAGTTTCAGGTATATAACCATAGCTATTCAACATTTGTATAACTAAAGTGATCATCATAAGTCCAGTAACCATCTGACACTGTACCACGCTATCACAATGTTATTGACTGTATTCCTCATGCCGTACATTACATCTCCATGACCTATTTGTTTATACCTTGAGATGTGAACCTTTTATTCCGTTTCCCCTCCCCCTCTTAAAAATTTTCAATTACAGTTGACATTCAGTATTACTTCTTATGAATTTAAGGGGTACGACTTAGTGGTTAGACATTTATATATTTTAAGAAATGATCCCCCTGACTAGTCCTCACCTGGCACTACACATAGTTATTACTGTGTTATTGACTATATTTATTACCCCAAAAAATTTAGTACCCATCTGACACCATACATAGTTATTACAATATTTTTTACTATATCCTTTATGCAATACCCTACATCCCTATGACTACTGTGTAACAATCAATTTGTACTTCTTAATCCTTTCCCCTTTTTCACTCATCCCCAACCCCTCTCCCATCTGGCAACCATCAAACTATTCTCCGTATCTATGAGTTTGTTTCTGTTTTGTTTGTTTGTTTTGTTCTTTAGATTTCACATACAAGCGAAATCACGTTGCACCTGTCTTTCTCTGTCTTACACTCCACTCAGCACAATACCCTCCAGGTCCATTCATGCCGCTGCAGATGGCAAGAACCCATTCCCTTCAATGGCTGAACAATATTCCATTGTATATATGTACCACTTTCTCTTTATCCATTCTTTTATTGACAGACAACCAGTCTGCCTCCATATCTTGGCCATTGTAACAATGTTGCAGTGAACATATGGATGCACAGGTCTCCATGAAGTAGTGTTTTGGGCCTCTTCAGATAAGTACCCAGAAGTGGGATTACTGGGTCCTTCTTTATCTTTTGTTATAGCCTTTGTTTTAAAGTGTTTTGTCTGTTATAAGTATTGTACCCCAGCTTTATTTTTTTTCATTTCCATTTTCATGAAATATCTTCTTCCATTCTTTACTTTCCATCTGTGTATGTCTTTCAATATGAAGTGAATCTCTTGTAGGCAGCATATGTAAGGGTCATATATTCTTATCCATTCAGTCCTCCTTTGTCTTTTGATTGGCGCATTTACTCTATTTACATTGAAAGTAATTGTTGATAGATATGTAGCTGTTGACATTTTATTAGTCATAATTTTGATCTTTTTTTTTCCATCTTAAAGAATGCCCTCTAAAATTTATTGTATTAGTGGTTTGGCGGTCATGAACTCCTTTAGCTTTTTCTTATTCTGGAAGTTCTTTATTCATTTTTTCATTCTAAATGACAGCTTTGCTGGGTAGAGTAATCTTGGTTGTAGATTCTTGCTTTTCATCACATTGAATATTTTGTGCCAATCCCTTCTGGCCTGCAAAATTTCTGCTGAGAAATTAGCTGACAATCTTCTGGGAGCTTCCTTATAAGTTACTAGTTGCCTTTCTAAATCTCTCTTTGTCTTTAACCTTTGCCATTCTAATTATAATTTGTCTTGGTGTGAGCTTGTTTGGATTTATCTTATTTGGGACTCTGCACTTTCTGGACTTGTATGCCTGTTTCCTTTGCCAGGTTAGGAAAGTTTTCAGTCATTATTTCTTCAAATAGGTTTTCAATCCCTTGCTTAGTCTACTCTCTTTATGGCACCCTTATGATACGAATGTTGTTATACTTGATGTTGTCACAGAGGTCTCTTAAACTGTCTTTATTTATTTTTTTATTGCTTTTGTCTTTTTGCTATTCTGATTGGGTGTTTTCTGTTACCTTGTCTTCCAAATCGCTGATTGTATCCTCTGCTTCATCTAGGTGCTGGTGATTCCTTCTAGTGCATTCTTCATTTCAGTTCTTGTATTCTTCACCTCTGACTGGTTCTTTTTTATGGTTTATATGGCACATAGACATAGTAGGTGCTCAATAAATATTTGAGGACAAAAAACAAGTTATTAAATTTAGACATCTAGTTTGTGGCTGATTATGATTATGTAGTTGAGAGAATGTTATTTTCTATTGCGATGCTGTTTTCTTCCCTCTAAGAACTTTTAACATTTAACATTTCTACAAAATTAAACTGTCTTTTATTTTTATTTTCAAAAGGGGGATTAGTATAAAGGGAAGTGAAGGTATGGAAATATGATGAATTAAGAAAGCCAAAGAATAAAGTAGACAAATGGGACACTGTAACATTTATAAAGGTCTTTAAAAAAAATGCATTGGTATTTCCATAAGAAAGGTTTTCTGCTAAAAAGATAAGTAGAATTCGCTAAGTGCCTTTCCCACTCCCTGAAGGCTCACACTGTTCTTTATCTCACTTGCTCTTTCACAAGTCCTGTTGGTCTTGTAAATATTGGACTTTTTTAAACCAGATTTAGAGCAGGGCTGTCTTGAAACCCTGCTGCTTTCTTTGGCAACACTTTCTCCTCTCCGCTCTTCTAAAGAGAATCTTTTAAGTTGCATTGTTTGAAAAAGTCATTTCTAATCATAGATTGCTTCCCCCGAGTGACATCAGTGTAGCTGTTAAAAGTAAAAATGGGAGATGCATTGTAAGACATGACAATCAACTGCAGGGGGGATCAAGTATTTATATTTTATGTACCAGGTTAAAATGTTAATCTCTTACTCATTGTTTGAATGACTTTATGATCCAAATATATGCAAATGTTGCCTATTCAGTAGACTTACTGCATCAGCTATGTAGACGGTGCATGGTGCAAACTGTTCCCAGAACACTACTGTGTCACTCAGTAAGAGGCTACTGTTTCATGCGCTTCAGCTGGGTGCACTTGGCTCCTATGCAAAGCCTGATTCATATATAAGAGGAGGATACCTGGACTGGATAGAAGGAGAACAAGAGCTGCAGGCCTGTCCAGTTTCCAGGTCCCTCACAATAGGAGCAGCAAGTGTTCCTGGGGCATAGTCCTTACCGTATGGGCTGTGGAACTGTTCCCGCTAACACCAGGGGTGCCAAAAAAATGTATGCACATGACTTGTATTCATCTTCTGTTATTGGTATAGATTATTACAATTTTAGTACAGTTTTTTTCCTTAAAATGTGTACACATTTTTGGGGGGCACCCTCTGTACATGTGGCACTTTGTGTCCAGGAGATGGATCCATGTGAGTTCTAGCATTTCCCACCCCTGCTGTACTGCTTCAGTTTTAAGAACTTATCTTTTTGATTCATTCCCCTCCCCTGTTTTCTGTGGTTGCTGAAGTCTTTCTCTGTTTTAAAGCCCAGGGGCATGGGGCCTGAATCCCTGATGAGTTCCTGGCTCTGTTATCTCCTAGCTGGCTTAGAAAGCCTGGATTCTGCCTCCGCATCCCTCAGCTATGGCCTAGATCATGCCTCACCTGGGCAAATTGCTCTGACCCATCATGACATTAGCACCCACTTCCTGGCTGAGTGCATCAGCAGTACCCAGGCGTTCCCTACCTACCGCCCTTGCCCTGCTCTGCCCCACTGGGTGTCACCTATGTTGGTGCTTCTGAAGTTTGTGTCACCAGCCTTACACAGACCATCCTAGTGCCTAATGGCTTGCGATGGCCCCACGCTCTCCCCAGCTGGCTTCTCGGGTTCTCTCACCCCTTTTCTTCTCACTTAACTCTGGGTTCTGTTTAGTGTGCCTGCTCGTATTGTGACAAGTGACACATCTTAGGAGAAGAGGGCACAGAAAGGGGAGACTAGGAACCCTAACATTTCCATGAGGGTTTGGTGATCTGTGAATTCCAGGAGGTGGCTCCTCTAGAAACCTTTGTGAGAACATGGGGACCGTCTGCTGTTCTGTGTATTCTCTGTGTGTGTTTCTAGGTGTGAAGGGGATGAAGCAGACTCAGTGTCGTTTCCTGAAGATATTCATGTTCTATGCTAGCACCCACCACCTCAAAGAAAGAACGGGTCACCCATGAGTAGCTTGTGCATGCCACACAGCTCCCTGTGGCACCCACTCCTGTCGGTGTGCTGCCCTGACTGTCCGGCTTCCTCCTGTTCATGGCACATCAGAGCTAGGAGGGACCATAGAAGAGCCTTGGTCCAACACTCTCTCTCACTGCATACACTTCATTTTGCAGAATTTAGGCCCAGTGAGTGAGCTGCATCAGCTTTCATTGTAATTAGAAGTTGTGATCCCACTTCCACGTTGACGCGTGTCTTTCACATTTAGCATGCCAGCATGCTTACTTTATATGAATTATCTGAGTTTATATCAGAAAACAAAGCATCTCCATCTAAGCTGTCAAAACCCATCTTTCTAATGAAACAAAAAATAAAAGATTATCAGGGCGAGGATGATGGTAGAGGGAGGTCTGGCTGCAAACTCTGGCTGTGCTACTGACTTCTGTGTGACTTGAAGCAAGAGCCCATCTGAGTTACTTCTCCTTGGCATACGTTTGATATCATTACTCAGTGTAGTTGTGCAGACTAATGGAGAGAAAGCATTGTAAATACCCAGCAGACAAGCTTTTACAAAGCAGGTGCTCCAAGAATGTACTTTCCTTCCTGGCAGAAGGGCCAGCTGGGAAAACATCATTTATATTTGTCTAATATCGTGATGCTAGTAATCAACAGATAACATAAAACTTGGCATTGGTTAAGGTCTGAGAGTTTATCCTAGAATGTAATAACTATACTTATACAGGTAGCTCAAAAAATCGAATCATCTAATTCCAGTAAAAGACTATCTCTTGTCCTCTCTTTTGTTCATTGTTCTTTACTTTTCTTAATTGTCACTGCGTGGATTGTGAAACACCTCCCCACTTAATGCCTTGGGGATTCTTTCTTCTGTTTTTCTACTATATAACTATAACCCATAGATTTACCCGGTATCACTTATGGCCCCTCTTTCTCCAGTGCTGCCCAGTCCAGGAGGAAGTCATTAAAGCACAGTGAGTGAATGATGAGAGGCCGTTGATGGTGCATGAGAATCCATATGTCTTGGCATGTCTCCATGTGCCAGGGGACCTGTGAGAATGTGCTTATTTGGGCATGGACGCATAGGCCATATGAAACATAGCTGGAAGTTTGCAGTTAGAATGCAGGTGCTCCTCGACTTGCTATGGGGCTATGTCCTTGGTAATTCCATTGTAAGTTGAAAACATCACAAATCAAGACTGCGTTTCATACATTTAACTTACTGAATGTCATAGCTTACTTAGCCTAGCCCACCTTGAACGTGCTCAGAATACTTACTTTAGCCTACAGTTGGGCCCTTATCTTGAGTTTAATCTCAGAGTAAGTGCCTTCCTCCTCTTCTTACCTCTAGAAGCAGGACACACAGAAGAGGCATTTTATAGATATGATGGGATGCAAAACACAGAACACAGTATCAAAAAACACTGGCAGCACATTACACTGTAGAGTATGAGTTATTTACCCTCGTGATTGCGTGGTTAACTGGAGCTGCATTTATACACACCCCTAGTTTATACATATATTATTAAGGAGCATATAAACAGTACTGTGAGGGACCTCAAAGTGGACGTGGATTTGTTGTGTAGTCTGGTGATTTAAAATTGAACTTTTGGGCATCCTTAATGTCTACAGGTAGGAGAAGAAGGGTAAGAAATATGTTTTGCTCTTCTTCATCTGAAGTTTGATGACCACAAGAGGTTTATACCCAGTTGATTTAAGTGATTATATTGCTGATGAGGAGAGTCTTTCAGATTTGATACCTAGGACAACTAAAATATTGATTTTTCTTAAGAGTGCATCAGGCAAGAGAAGTTACATGTTATTCCTTGCTAAGGAAAAAAACACAAAACTATAAGAGCAGTAAAAATGTAGTGTTTTATGTCCTTTATATATTGAAGTGCATTTTATTACTGTTGTTTCTTATACTCATATTAAGGTAATATGAGAAAAAGTTAAATTAGAAAAAAACGGTAGTTAGATCACGAAGCAAAATATGTAGGACTTCAGATGACATATTATATTTTATGTTTGTAATTATGGGTTAAAAAAGAAATCCTTGGCTATATTATAAAAAGTGAGTCGGTTTTAAATAGTCTAATTAGGCAATCAGTTGTGTTGCTTATTTGCATTCCCGAAGAGCAAATGAAAAACCGGAAGTGACTACATGTTGCTTAATTAGTCTAATTAAACACCTGCCTAGGACTTCCTGGCTCAGCAAAGCCCTGGCTTCTCAAAATCACTAGCACATTGCTAAAAATATAATTTTTTTCAAAATATAAATGTTTAATTTTAAAAAGGTTGTTGAACTGTCCTCCACACTGTGTGAAAAAGTAAAGAAAATGCATATGAATTATGCATTGCTTAAAACAAAAAAATAGAGCAATTAAGCTCATTTAATGATACTATATAGGTATACTCAGTTTTGAAAATTATAAAAACATATTATAAAAAATAAGGTGCATATCTAAAGATAATTATGAGGAATTTCATAAAATACATGGGTAAAATACTGGAGTGGTCCCCCAGGGGTAAGCGGGGCTCCCCATAAACCCCAGAACAGCTTCAGATAAGATGCCCAAATTACTTTAAAATACCCCAGAAAGGAGATTTCTGCTATTCCTTTGTTAACTGCTAGATTCTAACATCAGGAAATTCATTGTTAAATGAATACCCGTTTATCGAGTCTACGTCAGTGAATATATAGAATATATTTCAGACACTTATATATAAAACTTACCATCATGGACCACAGGTCTATTAGCCTATAGAATATAAGAGCTTGAAGTAACTTAAGGATACTTTTTCATTGAGAGCTGAAAAAAATGAGTCCCAAGAGATTCATTGACCTCAATATTACACAGCTAATAGATGGCTGGTCTTGGGCTCAAGTTCAAGTTCTCTGACGTCATGTCCAGGACTGTTTCCACTCATGGTTGTGTGTTCATTGTTATCTTTTGGAGCATCTCCTTTGTTGCAGAGCTAAGTGCCTTAAATAAGCTCATATTTAAATGTCACAGCATCCCTTTGAGGTGCATATTATTACATTCCTTTTTCAAAACAGGAAACTGAATCTCAGATTCAGTAGATTCTCAACCAGATAAGGAATGGCAGGCTCCAAAGGCTGCTTTCTTTCCATTACCACATGCCACTGCCTTTTACTGACATTTCCCTTTGCAATATCGCTTCAGTACTGATCATCAAGGCCCCGTACAGCAATCTCAAAAATGCTAATGCAGTTTGTAAAGAGAAATGATACCCTGCATTAGAAAATGAGATGCCTTCTTTTTTGTGAATTGTCCAAAGAAAGGTTCACAAGAAAAATCTTGACAAGATAATTACAACCTGCTCATTTTCCCCTTTATTTCATTTACAATTCCCTAGCACATCGAAGTGATGTTTAAGGAATGCAGCTAGACAATATTGAAGTTCATTCAAGTGGAAGGCTGGCATTCTATACAGAAAGAGGTGACCCAGTAATACAATGTCATTTGGGTGTTTTTTCAAGTCATTGGCATTTTACCAGCGATTTGTAGTTTAATGGGAGAATAATAATGTTCACTTTCATATCAAAATCAGAAAATGTCAGTAGATGATGTAATTATTTCTTTGAAAAATAAGGGAACGTTTTAAAAAGGGATATGTCACGCATGCCCTAATGAAATTGTGTAGCCACATCGTTTTCTGGCTATAAACTCCAGTTGGTTTTGGTTTTAGACATTTGTGGAGTATATAAAATGAGACAAACATGTGCTGAGTGTTATCTTAGGGGAATAAACTGGCAGTGTCAGACAAATTAAAACCTGAATTTTTCTTCTTCAACAGGCAGACCGCTGCCAGGCAGATTTCTCAGTTCTTCAATGTCCTTACCTGAGTAAGAGGGATGATAATTTCATTTCCTCATTCTTACATACATGTGCCATGTGTGAAATAAGCACAGGGTGGGCATAACTGGAGAGCACTTATTATTCAGTATTTGGTGAAAGAAAGAACACGGTGGCTTTGTTAATCATGTTTTTTGGGATTCTAAAGTAGAAGCTAGTCAATAACAGAAAAGATGGTAGTTTATTAGGATTATTTGCTTTTGTTTTTGGGAGACATTGTTTTTAAATGTGCTAATGGGGAAACAGTTTTTTCCTAGACTCAGGAGGCTTTGGGTTAAATGTATGCCCCTGTGGCTTTAAGTATCATTCCCTTGTGAGACCGTTGGTTTTGTTCCCAGAAATGCTAGTGCCTTACATACTCTTTCATTTTGGTATTAATTCCAGCTATTGCATTTTTGAGTTTACCAAGAATCTATTTATCTGTACTTCCACAGTGACTTGAAATTTGCATTTTAAATATATCGTAGTTACCAGGATCTGGAATTTGACACAGTATTTTAAAGATATATGTCGTACAACAAAACTATAAAAATCAAGATAGCATGGTAGGAATTCTAGCCTGAATTTTCTATTCAATGTGTTTGTGCGTGTACACACACACACACACACACACACACACAAGGAGAGGGGTGGAGGGTAAATTTAAAGACTACTTCAGAAAAGTTTGAGAAAATGTACAAATCATGTTTATTTCATAATATGAGGTTTATATCCCTACTTTCCTAATTGAGAAATTTATTTAAATACATTTAAGATGTTAGGTAAAAATGAAAAAAATGAATGTCATGTGTGATTGCTTCTGAGTAGCCTTATCATTTGATTCTCCTCTGTTTGTTTGGCTACTTAAGATCAACATGATTTACGCTACAATCTCCTGGTCCATCTCAGAATTTGGGTTTTTCATTTTTTTTTTTTATGGTTACTGCAAGATTTTTATTTTTTTTTTATTTTGGCATTTGAAAGTTACCTTTACTCAATAAACTAAAAAATAACAAATATTAACTCTAGAAAATAAAATAATACATTATAGTGATAAAGTAATCGAATCACCTGTGTTAGAGCTGTGGTTTCATCGATACGCTTCAACTTGCCTATTAGAAGTGTCTCTGGGAGCCCTCTTATCTCTCTTGCTATCTCCATTGTTTGCTGAATGTGGTAGATCTGTTTCTGAATCACTTTTTCTTATTCCTCAAACTGATTAATATGTTTTGCTATATCCAGCACTCAGGTGTTTGCTACTCCCCAGAATACCCACACTGCAGGTTCCAATAACAATGGGAGATACAGTAGCTTGTGTCTACCCACCAGATGGTCTGTGCTGAAGTGTTTTCTGCTCAGTTATATCTTGGGTTTTGCTTACCATTTTGGTCCAAAGAAAATGGAAAAAGAGATAATGTAAGATGCCCGTGTGTGTGTGTGTGTGTGTGTGTGTGTGTGTGTGTGTGTGTGTGTGTGTGTGTATTTTAGTGTGTGGTTTATTTTTCTAAATAAGTATGCATTCCCAAACTAATATATTACCTATATTATGTACCGTATTTTGCTGTGTATAATGTGCACCCATGTTTTTGGCCCAAACTGTCAGGGAAACAAAATCTTTCATTTTAATTTTTCAGTTCAAATTTTTATTTGTTTACATTTATGTACTCGTTTTGTGTGTTATGAAAGAATTTTAGCATTTATTTTTTAACATATTATGGTATGAGAAATTTTATATAACAAATAATTACAAAACAGAAGAACAGATACAAGGTACAAGAAAATTTATGTACTGGTAACAAATTTACGATATTTAGGCATCATATAAGTTCAAGAACTCTTTGTCACAGCAAGTTCATTGTAAGCTCAACAAAACCGATTATCATATTCCAGGGTATTATTTTGCATACAGATATTTCTAGAGTTACACTTTCAACTTATATGCATAAAAAAAGAATTAAAACATTTATATAGATATGGAATTAGTACTACCCATGTATAATGCACAGCCTTATTTTTCCCTCACAAATTTGGGCAAAAATGTATGCATTATACAAGGCAAAATACGGTAATATCATACTTTGTGGAGAAAAGGAGACACTTAAACCTTGCTGGGAATGTAAACTGGTGTAGCTACTATGGAGAACAGTACAAAGGTTCCTAAAAACATTAAAAGTAGATCTGCCACATGATTCAGCAATTCTGCCTCTGGGTATTTATCCAAAGGACATGAAAACACTAATTCCAAAAGATATATGTACCCCTAAGTTCATTGTAACATTATTTACAATAGCCAAGACATGGAAAAAAAACCCTCAAGTGTCGATGGAGGGATGAATGGATGAAGAAAATGTGATACATATGGTGTACACATTTTGAGAAGGGAAAAAACTGTTAAAATTGTAATACTCAATATATACCAATAACAAAAGACGAATACAAGTCACATTTGACTTCCGCAATTACAAGAGGTGCTCAGAGTGGTTACCACCAGTGTTCAGACACTTTGATTACGGTGAACTGCTTGAGCAACATTGACCAAAGTGTCTACTTGTATACCGTTTTTGGGCACCTCCTATGTGTGTGTGTGTGTGTGTGTGTGTGTGTGTGTATTCAATTATAAAAAACGAATGAAATCTTGCCATTTGGGACAACATGAATGGATCTTGAGGGCATTATGCTAAGAGAAATGAGTCAAAAAAGAAATACAAAGAACTCATAAACACAGAGAACAGATTGATAGTTTCCAGAGGTAGGGGACGGGTGGGAAAATTGGGTAAAGGTGATCAAATGGTCCAGACTCCCAGTTATAAAGTACATAAGTCATGTGGATATAATGTACAGCATGCTGACTATAGTTAATAATATCATATTGTATATTTGAAAGTTGCTTAGAGAGTAAATCTTAAAAGTTCTTATCAAAAGAAAAAAATTGTAACTGCGTATGGTGATGGACTAGACTTATGGTGGTCATTTTGCAATATGCATATATACAATAATTATGTTGTCTACCTGAAATAAATCTGATATATGTCAATTATATCTCAATAATACATAAATATAGACATTTTAAAATCATGATATAAACTTCAAAACATAATTTATTATTCACTATAATAATACAGTGATGGAGTGAGCATTAGCTATTATAACAAATAATCCTTAAAATTTTAGAGGCTTAGCATAATGGAAGTTTTCTTCTACTTATGTAATATGCATTATCTTTATGATAAATGTGTCACTCACTCCTAAGATCAAATTTAGGGACTTCAGTTGCTTCCAGCTTATGGTTTTATTATCTCCAACCCCTGGCTTTCAAACTTGTCAGCAATGATGGAAATATGGAGGAGGATTTTAATGGACCAGGTTGGGAAGAGCTTACATCACCGATGCTCACAGTCTGATCCCTGGAATCCAATCGATTGATGCAGTCTTGTGACCAAAAGAAAAAGAAAGGGGTTTAATAGCACCAGGAAGTCTTCTCCAGTGACAATAATAAAAATAATAAATAAACTTACTTTCATTAAAAACAAATAAATATATAATATGTAACTAATACGGCTAAATCTTCAGTATGCTTAACATTTTTAAAGTTTTACAAATCAGAGTTCCTTTAGGCCATCATTAGCTGGTTCCTCAAGGAAACTGGAATAAGAGTCCTTGATAGTAACAATGGATGTAAGTACATATTTCAGCTTCTCAGCTGTGATTATAATTTTTAGCCTTATAATGTAGCTGACATAAAGAGCTTGTGTTAAGAGCAGGGGGAGGGTCTCTGGTCAGAATGGCTATCATCAATAAATCAACAAACAACAAGTGCTGGTGAGGCTGTGGAGAAAAGGGAACCCTGGTGCACTGTTGGTGGGACTGCAGATTGGTGCAGCCACTATGGAAATCAGTATGGAGGTATCTCAAAAAACTGGAAATGGAACTACCGTATGACCCAGTAATTCCACTCTTGGGTATCTATCCAGAGAAATCCAAGATGCTAATTCGAAAAAAATATATGCACACCTATATTTATTGAAGCACTATTTACAATAGCCAAGCCTTGGAAACAACCGAAATGCCCATTGGTAGATGACTGGATTAAGGAACTGTGGTACATTTATACAATGGAGTATTAGTAAGCTATAAAGAAGAAGGAAATTGTACCATTTGCAACGATATAGATGGACCTAGAGACTATTATTATTATGTTAAGTGAAATAAGTTAGTTGGAGAAAGACAAATACCATATGATCTCACTTATATGTGGAATCTAAAAAACTGAATGAATGAGCAAAGTAAACAGAAATAGTCTCAGAGATATAGAGGAAAAACTGATGGTTGCTAGTTGGGAGGGAGGTGGGGATGGGGAGAAGGGGAAGGGATTAGACAGCATAAATAGGTAACTACAGTATTGCCACAGGGATATGAAGACAGTTCGGGGAATATAATTAATAATGTTGTAAATATTTTGTAGGGTGTCAGATGGCCACATGTCTTGTTAGGGAGACCACTTCATGGATGGGGTAGAGGCTTGATCACTGCACTGTACACCTGAAGCTGATGTTGTATAATATTGTATGTCAACTATAAGTGAATATATATATATATATATATATATATATATATATATATATATATAGTCACGGGATGTGGAGTATAGTGTGGGAGTGGAGTCAATGGAATTGTAATAGATATGTATGATATCTGGGGCAGGGAGTGTGGCGGCGGATTGGGGGAGGGGGGTTGTCACTTTGAAGGGTAAAAAGTATAACTATTGTACTGTGTTGTACGCCTGAAACTAATTTAAAAAAAAAGAGTAGGGGAGGGTCAACTCTGCATTTTTTACAGTTTGCTTGCTTTTTTAGTGTTATCTTCAAACTTCAGTTTCTTTGCAAGAGCCTTTTTAAGTTTCTGGTGTGTGTGTGTGTGTGTGTGTGTGTGTGTGTGTGTGTGTGTGTGTGTGTGAGAGAGAGAGAGAGAGAGGGGGGGGGGAGAGAGAGAGAGAGAGAGAGAGAGAGAGAGGGGGGGGGGGAGAGAGAGAGAGAGAGAGAGAGAGAGAGAGAGAGAGAGAGAGAGAGAGAGAGAGAGAGAGAGAGGACAAGAACATCAGTCAATCCTTAAATGCACATAACCAGATCTACTTTAAAGAGTAAGGCCACTACTGCCAGTTCCTTGGATTGGTGTCCCCCCACCCCACCCTTCCCTCAGGATACCCCATTTGTTATATGTGGCTCAAGGTGATGTGATGTAGGGATGGGTGGAGGTGCCAGTGTAAGTTCTTATATGAAACATTAGTTTGGCATAATTTAAAAAATATTTTTAGACAAAAAACAACACAGAACACTGGTATTTTTTTTCTGTATCTCAGCGTTGTCCATTACTCCCTGTAGAGTGTGTATATCCTGTATTGGAGTCTGCTAATTTTAAAGAAGAAAAATGTCAGAGCCAGTGCCCTTGTCAATCAAAGACTGCAATGAAAAGACGGTGAATTTGGTGGGAATGGACGTTTTGGCCACCTGAATCCTTTAGTTAACATAGTGTTAACTGAAGAATATTTCTTAGTTGTGGTTTCAGGTCTTTTTCTACTCTTTCTTGGAACAGCATAGTTTTGTTTCATTTTATTATAACTTTAGTAAATACAGAGTAGTGAAATCGTGAACATAATTTAGTCATTGTTAATTTTCAGGGACATTCAAAACAGCATGGGGTTTTCTCAGATGGGCACTGACTGTGAAAACATTTAGGATTTTTAAAAACAAAAACACCTTCTTACTCACAATCCCTGATTCTAAGCTTTCAGTGAATGTCTGGCATTGCTTCCATGTCTTAAATTTGAATATCATTTTTCATTGCTGTAAGTGTAGACATTGACAGTTGTGCAGATTCCAGAAAAACCTAGGATGTCAGTAGATACTGTAAACAAGTTTGTTTCTTGTGATTATTTGATTTACCACATTTTTTTTCATCTAAAATGTTGTAAATTAATAAGGTATATAGTTTAAGAACCTCCAAGGAAAACATAAAAGTACTATCAAATATACCTTTTAAATGAAATAGATTATAGGATTCATCCTTATTTTGGATATATAAAAGTGTGGAAAAGAGGCATATCTTTGGGTTGACAGAATACAGTATATCCTACTGTCTTTCAGCAAAGATTTAAGGATACTTTAAAGGATATATAAAGGACATTTAACATACCTTAAAGAAAAGTGATTTTTAAGCAAAGCAAGATGAATATTAAGTACATATAAAGAACAATGATTGAAACTACTACAGTGATACTACTTATTAAAACTTGGAACCACAATTTGGGTTAAACTCTTTTGAAGTCAGTGCAAAAAGGAAACATTAATTTATTGTTCAATTTAATGTTCATAGAATAAAACCACCAATTTCTAAGGATATGCTCCTGTATTCCTAGTACTGAAATCATACATAAATTCCCTGTATAATGTGAAGAATGATAACTTATCAATTACCTTAGAGGGTACAGAGTGAGCTTCCTAAAATTCTTAGTGGTATTATCCCTCCATTGAGGTACATAGTATCATACTAAAGCAGTAAAAACTTTTCGACCAATTGTCAGGCACGAGGTGTGATCAAACAATATGGTGAATGTTTAAATAAAAAAAAAATATGTATATAAGTATATATATATTATAGTAAAAGACACATTGCCATTAATCTCCTTCAAAATACTCCCCCTGTCTTCGAACACATTTATTCCATCATTCTTGCAGCTTTCTGAAACTGTTCTGGAAGTCCTCTTTTGTGAGAGTCTTTAGTTGTGCCATCGTGGCTGCCTTGATGTCCTGAATGGATTCAAAACCTTTACCTTTTATGGTCATTTTGACTTTGGGGAAGAATCAGAAGTCACACGGTGCCAGATTCGGTGAATAAGGTGGCTGAGGACACACCGTAATATTTTTATTTGACAGAAATTGCCGTACAGCAGAAGTGATGTGTGACACGGAGCGTTGCCATGATGGAGGATGAAACTGTTTGCTCATTTCATGTTAATGAGTTGTTCGTGATCCATGATTTATGGCACACTTGAAAACACACTGTCTCTCAACTGTAGCTCATACCCAACTGACTGCACTAAACAAGTTGAAACTTGTCACACACTGTTACTAAGGTTTGATGGGCCGCTTCCTGTATTGAAGCTCCTGGCTGTCTGTTGGATGGCACTGGGCAGCAGCATTCACCGTAGTTTTTGGTCACAATGGAAAGCTTCCGTGTCACACATCGCCTTGGCTCACAGACACTACTGGGATACTTCCTAGGAAGTAAATTAGAATCACTTCTCACCTACAAGATGAATGGAGATCCCCCACCCAACTGTGCTACCCTATAAATTGGAGCCAGAGAAAGTTTAGCCTAGAACAAATTTTAATGTAGGTATAAAGCTACTTATCTTGGCCGTAAAAATGCCTCAACACCCAATCATAGAATGTCTATTTTGGGCTTAATTTCCGACTCTACTTTTTGGTATTATATTCTTTAAGATAAAGTATTTAGAAAACGTATACCAAAGCAATTGGTTGAGAATACTTGCCTTGTGGCTTTAGTTAAAAGTTGAGGGTGCATCTACAAATAAATAATAACTTAAATGGAGCACATTCTGTATGGGCTTTCCTTATAGCAATAATTAACTGAGAGAATTCAGATCTGTTTTAGATTAAATAATAAAACCTTACCTTCAAAGTTTAAGAGTGCTTGCTTCCAGGTCTCAGTATCAGTGAACATGCATCTGAATTCTACATTGTCAATAGCAGATAATGAGTAGGAAATTTCAAAGACACAGAATAGCTCTCTATTTTATCCCTTTATAAATTATTAGTGCATCTTTAAAAGATCCTCATTTCAGATGCTGACCTTTGAAGCTGTGGATGCATCATTATCTGTGGTTCTTGTGATTTATTTCTTGTCTAAAATGGTGTGTGGAATTGTTTGGCAAGAAAGACCAATGCAACAGGAAACTGAGTGCATTAGTCTCTATGACGTGGAAGTCTTACTTTAGGCATTAGTGAGGCTACAGCAAGTTGGTATCATCACCTTCTTTAGCTTCAGAACTCATCTAACCTTGCTGCTTTCCTTTTCTCTTCACTGTGCACAACATACAAACATCTTAAATGTCAGGGAGGTTCTGCACTAGGAAATAACTTCTAATGGAGCATACCACAAGGTGGGCATGTGTGTTTTCATATATTTTATAAGGAAAAGCACAAGCCATATTAGTGCTTAGTGTCTAATTGCTAAGCGAGTAAATTAGGTTATCAAGGACTATTTCAAGGAAAACATCATTTTGCCTCTTTTTTTTTTTGGCAGTTATTTTTTAACTTGGCGGCCCTTAAAAACTTAAGGTTTCTCCTACAGGCTTCATATGATCAAATATATTACTATTTGAAGGTTTACCTCTCTCCTATTTGAAGTTAGACCAGTTTTCTTTTTCCATTTAACTTCAGTTGCTCCTGGAATAAATAAATCATTTTTGGTCATTTTGTTTTCAAATATTCACCTCACAGAGCTCTTGCTTTATTTTTAGGCTACATGGTAATCAGAGTCCTGTCTCCTGTTAGCTGCGTAGTTTTGACAAATGGAATACTCAAAGCGATTCCAAGAGTAGAATTCACAAAGACTTACTACTCACACCTGCAAAGTGCATGAATCTGGCGAAATCATGCCCAAGTAATCATTTTTATTTTCAGCTCTTAGTGCTTTCATTGGTCTTCTGGAGAGCTCGAATAATTGCTTGCTTTGCAGTCTACACATCTGTAGGCTCTCCCGTTTCCAAGTTCCCTGCGATATCTTTACAGAGGAGAATGCCTTCCAACCAACAGTCAGTTGATCAATTCATCAACAAGTTCTTTTTGAGGCTCAGGATGTGTCATGACACCTAAAATAAACAGGAGAGTTTGCCTGTTAGAAGTAATAGCTTTGTCTCTTTCTTTTGCTTCAACTGGACAGCGGTTTCTGAGAGTGAAGTCCATAATCCGTACATATCATCGTTTTATGTGATGAATACAAAATGGCCTAGCCCAGACCTACCTGAGCAGACACACCACTGTAAGTTCTGGAAATTTGCCTTCTAAGAGACATCTAGGTGATTCTTAGGCATGATAAAGTGTGATGATCATTATCCTAGAATTCAGTGCTTCTCATATTTTAATGTGCATTTGAATTACCTGGGGACCTTGTTAAAATGCAGATTCTCTTTTAGTAGGTCTGGAGTAGGGCCTGAAATTCTACATTTCTAATAAGCCCTAGGTGACAACAATGTCTGCAGAATTCATTTTCTTTTTGTTTAAAGATTTTATTGGGGAATTGGGGGAGGGGAACAGTGTTGGGGAATCGGGGAAAGGGAACAGACAAGTTGCTATCCTTTTGTTCTTCAGTCTAGTTGTGGAGGATGTCACTTCACTGGCCCATATTGGTATTATCATTGCGCTCTTCCCGGGTGAGGCAGTCGCTCGCTGGCCATTGGATGGCCGCTCACAGCAGCTCACAAAGGTTCACACCCACTGCTGGCCAGCCCACTGCAGTCTACGCCGTCTCCAGCGACTCACGGCAGCCCAGCTCCGGGTCGAGCTGTTTTTCACCACCTTAGCTGTAGAGTGCACAACGTCACTGCCCATGTGTGATCCGAACCGGGACCCTGCTGCTCAGAGCTGGCGTCCCAAGCCAACTCCTAACCAATGCACCACTTAGCCGGCCCCAGAACTCACTTTCAATTGACTGCTCTATGGGTGAGGCTTAGACAAACTGTATTGTTGCTGGCTCTGGGCAGATGTGACAGTTGCCAAGACAAAGTGCCTTGGTGCCCTCACTATTCCTTACTCTTTTGGAAAAAGAAGTACTCTATGTCTATCAAGATCCTGGAAGCAAAGAACTGATCAAGTAGAAGAGTCATGGCCAGATAAATTGTCTTATAATAAAACACATTGCAAGAAAAATAAAAGAAGGAAATGGTATTGGGCACTGCCCTACTGTTGTGCAGGAATGGAGGATCTACACTTATGACATTAAATGCTGAGCCGTTTATAGCAGCCTGGGTCTCACACTTGTATACTCAGATCACACCATCAGCATATCTGCAAACAAGGGTGCCCGTCCTCTGGCTAGTGCTGAGGTTGTTCATTGGCCAGAGTTCATTGGAACCTCCATTATGTAACGGTCCTAGGACCCTTGACCACTTATACTCTGATCTCTAAACTGTAGGATTTCTCCTCTTCTTTGATGAGAGGCAGAGAGAGACATTAAGGAAATACTTGTAATGGGGCTAGAGAGAAGTCGAGTAGAGAGGCTGAGGAGCTTAGAGAGAGGGAGATGCTGTAGATTAAGAGAGGAATTGGCATAGCTACTGAAACAGTTCTGGAGGATGTGATCAGATTAATTAAAGGGGTGATGGTAACAGCATGTTTCCTGGTATAGGAGGGAGGAAGATAAAGATGGGGTACCAAGAGAAGTCAGGTTGATGGCAGATCATGTCTCTTTTAAAGCTACAGGAGTTTGGAGAAGGAAAAAGATTATTGCTAAAAGAATTAGCTAGGAAATATTTCCAGGAGGGAGGATAATTGAGTCAATAACACTAAATGTGGCAGAGTGGTAAGATAAGATAGAACCAATTTGATTTTGGCAACTAAATAAATATGTTAGTGAAGGATAAGTTTAAGAGGACTGTGCTGCAGGAGATGTGGGGATGAAAGCAAAATTTAGTGGGCTGAGAAATGAATAGAAAAGGAAAATGGAGACTATAACATATGCTTCTCTTTAAAAAAAAAAAATTGGCAGTGATGATAAAATCTAAACTCCTTAGCTTGGTTCTCAGAGCCTTTCAAAAGTTGGTTCCACCACATCTATCTAGCCTTGTGTCCTATGCCATTCATATACAGCCTTCTTCTCAAGTAAGACAGGTCCCCTTACTGCCCTGGAAAACATCATGTCCACTTGTACAGGTCAATATTCATGCTCTTACTCCTGGTCTCTGTTGCTGGAACTTCATGTTTTCTTTTGTCCCCCTGCTGCACGAGATGTGCTTCGTACTGTTAGAGAAGAAAGGAGAGTGTGTGGATCTTGAATGACTCTTGCCTTAGGTGAAAGTTGGTGTGGGGATTAGAGAGAGTGCCTGGTCGTGGTAGGAGGAGGTATGATATCCAACCAAGAATTCCATGAAATAACAATCTTTTAAAAGACTGTCAACCAGCTGCACAAGACACTTACAAGCCTGTAAGTACCATCTACCCAAGACCCAGTGTCAGTTTGGATATCGAATCTTACACATAGATACCTGTTTTCCTCAGAGGTCATTGCTGTGTCTCTCTGTTATTTAGATCACCTTCTATGTTATTCACTACATTTTTTATCATTTTTCCATACATCATTCTATACGTTGTGTTATGGTTACCTCTGATAATATCAATTGGTTATTGTGAATATGACATTTGAAACTAGATTTTGCATTTTTTACTGCTGTTCTATTAGATTTTTATTGTTTATCTGGTATTTAACCACCTTGCTTTTCATTCTTATAGTAGTTCTAATAGTTTTTCCTTTTAATTACTTTGCATTTTCTTGATAGAATGATATTCTTTATAAGTAATGGCATAATGTACTATTTGCCTTTATAATATTTATGTTTTATTTCTTTTTCTTACGTATAGTAGTCCCCCCTTATTCATGGGGAAATGTTCCAAGACCCACAGTGGATAGTACCAAACCCTGTATATACTATGTTTTTTCCTATGCAAACATACCTATGATGAAGTTTAATTTATAAATTAGTCACAAGAGATGAACAGTAACTAATAATAAAATAGAACAGTTACAACAATATACCGAAATAACAGTTATGTGAATGTGGCAGTAAGTAAAACAAGGGTAATTTGACACAAGTACTGTGATACCGTCGATTTGATAAACCCAGTGGGCTATTAAGTGACTGATGGATGGGGCACATATATGAGGTGTGATCAAATAATACAATGAATGTTCAAATAAAAAAAATTATTACAGTAAAAGACACATTAGCACTAATCCCCCTCAATACTACCGCTCGCTTTGAATACACTTATCCCATCATTCCTGTCATTTTCTGAAGCAGTTCTGGAAATCCTCTTTCGTGAGTGCCTTTAGTTGCACTGTTGTAGCTGCCTCGATGTCCTGAATCATTTTTACTTTGGTGAAGAGCCAGAAGTGAATAGGGTGGATGAGGACACACCATAATGTTTTTATTTAACAGAAATTGCTGGTAGACCAGAAGTGATGTGTGACACAGAGCGTTGTCATGATGGAGGATGATTTACAACACACTTTAAAACACACCTTCTCTCAACTGGAGCTCTCACCTGACTGACTGCACCAAAGAAGTTAAAACATTTCACAAACTGTTACTAAAGTTCAACGCGCCACTGTCCGTGTGGAAGATCCCTGCCTTTCCACGGATGGCACTCAGCAGTATTCGCCTTATGTTTTGATCACAACAGAAAGGATATCGGTGTCACACACCGCTTCTGGTATGGCAATTTCTGTCCAATAAAAACATTATGGTGTGTCCTCATCTACCTTATTCCCTGGATCTGGCACCGTGTAGCTTCTGGTTCTTCCTCAAAGTCAAAATGACCATGAAAGGTAAATGTTTTGAATTGATTCAGCACATCGAGGCAACTAAAGACACTCACGAAAGAGGACTTCCAGAACTGCTTCTGAAAGTGGCAAGAATGATGGGAGAAGTGTGTTCAAAGTGAGGGGGGAGTAGGGGTTTGAGTGGGACTAGTGGCAATGTGTCTTTTAGTGTAATAATTTTTTTTGTTTTAATTTAAACATTCACTGCATTTTGTGATCACACCTCATACAGCATACATAGGCTGGACAAAGGAATGACTCACATCCTGGCGGGATAGAGGTAGGCAGCTGAGACTTCATCACGCTACTCAGAAAGGTATGTCATTTAAAACCAATGCATAGTTTATTTTTGGAATTTTCCATTTAATATTTTTGGACCTGTTGTCTACAGATAACTAAAACCATGGCAAGTGAAACTGTGGATAAGAAGGAACTGCTGCAGTTTGTTGACTTTGTCTTGCAATAAAACACTGAATAACAATGGGAAGAGCTGACAATTATTTCTTTATTCGGAACTGACAATTATTTCTTTATTCTAACGCATGAACATTTATGAAGCCTCATCATTTTCCTTGTATTCTTCTCTCTTTCATCCTTCGTGTTCTTCCACCCATGAGCAAATGAAAGCTTTTACTAAAAGAAGATTGAATTGATTTGCTTTATTTGAAAGTAATCACATTTTTCTTAGGAACTTCTGGTAATGTTTCATGTTTACTTTTTTCCACATGACTGACAGTTTATAGTGACTTGTTATTATAAGTGTTACCTGAATGGCGCTTAATGCAGTAATGCACCATGAGACAGAAGAATTGAAATTGGTTTGCCTTTACAAAAATGAACCCACGATATAGTCATTTAGCTCCTTTGGCAGATTCACTATCAGCGTCCACTCCCCAAAACTGTCAATAAAGTTAATAGCTCCTTCCCTGTCTATTGTTTTACTAATTTGAGAAGACTAAACAATTAGATCACAAAACTTCTCAGAATTATTCATAAAATGAGAATAAATCAGATGTCAGTGAGGATAGGACTATTTTCCTCTGACAAAGAGCCTAGGCTAAATAGAGATCTAATACACAGTATAATGAATAGAGACAATGATTTTGTACTATAATTTTATAATGTGATAGAGGTGCTAAATATCTCTACAACAGCTATCATATTACAATATATAGCTATATCAAATTAGCACACTATACATCTTAAGTTTATACAATGTTTTATGTCAAATATATTTAATAAAAAGAACAATAAATTAATAAAAACAGTTTTGAGATGTCTGCTGTGTTTCCTTAGAGGGTGTATGTCCTTGTTTCCAGGTGTTGGCAGTTTGCTGTAGCGGAGGTTCCTGGAAGAGTGCTGTGTTCATGTGTTAGAGTAAATCCTCACTGGGGAGAACACTCTTGCACCTCCGAAAAGTAGCTTTTATGACAGGCTGCCCTTCTTCTGATGGTTGCCTCTTTATGGGTAGGATTGAAAAGACTAATATGTTCCTGACTGCATATACATTTTACAGCTAACAGCCAATATCTGATAGTCTTATTCTCCATGATTTACCTTTCTGTGTGTGTGTGTGTGTGTGTGTGTGTGTACCGTTTGTACTTAAATGTCCTTACAGAATCCGTCTTTAATTCACTGCATCTCTAATAATCAAAAGAAAGCTGAATATGACAGCTCCTTACACTGCATTAACCACTTCCTAAATATTGGTTCTACCTATTATTCATCATCCTAGTTCACATCTGTTCAGTATATTTTTTCTTCTGGTGTGATCTTATGCTCCATATACTGATTGGACTTTAATTGTGACTTTGACTAATCACTTTGCTTACTCTCTGATTTGGAGTAAACAGCAAAAACTGTAGCATTTGGAACTTTTCTATAAACAGGCTTTCTTGATAACCTCCAATAAGATCTGACTGCAAATCACAACAGATGTTAATAAAATAAATCATAACATCCCCATGCTTAGGAAGCTGATAAAACAATGTAGGGGTAATGATGACTAGCAACGTTTGCTGAACAGACTGTGGAGCCGATGCATACATTTCTCTCTGAAACTTCTCACTGGGAAAAAATAAAGGCTGAGAATTCTACAGGAGATGACAAGTTGTTTAAAAGGTAAAAAGAAAAAAAACTTGGTAGCGCATTAAAGCGCTCTAGATATAGAGCTAAAAGAAGTTTGGCAGTTGAGATATGTATCCATTATCATGATACTTACAAAACAAGAAATAATGCAAATCTGATTTTCAGTTCTGGAAATTTTAGCTGGTTAACCAAATGTTGAGACTGAATCATTCAGTCCCCTTAGATTAAATTTACCATTTTTGTTTTAAAAGATGAAATCAGAAATAGCAAACATCTTTCAAAAGTTCTTGGTAAGTGACACATGAGTAATGGGTATATTGGTGGGCCCCCTGTTTGTGAGCTGCTCGTTTGCCTGTGCCCAGACTTCGGGCACGGGACTGGGTGTTGGTTCTCCTAACTTAATGCTCAGAAGCAATTCTGCATTTTGTTTTATTTTCTTCCCTCCCTGAAACTGGTTACCACAATGAGCACTGTACTTTCAATCATGAAAGCACAACCTCCCGTGAGCTGGAAACGCTGAGCTTTTGGCAAGTCTGCTCTTCTTACTCATTCGCATACTTTTATTTTTCTCCCTGAAGTAAATAACTGTTTATTTAAGTAGTAATCCATATACATCCACATTTTCCTTCAGAGGAGGCTGTGTGATAGGAATTCACAATTTCATAAACACGGATATTGAAAAATTACAAGAGGATAACAAGTTATTTCTAGACAGTTTTGTGGAGTAGGTTTACCCTTTTGCTTTTCTGTTTAAGGTGACGACCCTTGTCAACACCAGCAACAAAGGCCCATCTGGTAAAAAGAAAGGGAGGTCGAAGAAAGCCCACGTGTTGGCTGCGTCTGTAGAGCAAGCCACTCAGAACTTTCTGGAAAAGGGGGAACAGATTGCTAAGGAGAGTCAAGATCTCAAAGAAGAATTGGTCGCCGCTGTAGAAGATGTCCGCAAGCAAGGTAGGCAGAATCAGATTGTTCAAGATGGGTCCAGGCGGTGTGCAAACAATGGATTTTTCTCTAGAATCAATGCATTTTTACTCAAAGGAGTTGTCTTATTTTTCTTCTGCTCCATCTGCCCTTGTCATTGTTAATATTTATCAGAATTGGGTGTGTAGACCAATACAAGTGCTTTTTGTTGTGGTCCTCAGTATAGGACAGCTACAAATGCTCTACATCTGCTGTAACTTCATGGTTTTCAAGTTGTTGTCTCTTAGTAGATGAAAACAGACTCTTGTGTTAAACTTAGAGTCACCAAAACCCAGGATTTGAAGGAGGAAGGAAAGAGGAGAATGTAAAGTAGTGTAATAAACTTGTTGCTTTGTATGATTCCTAAATTTTTCTTTTCAGTTCTCATCTTTCCTCAAAAATCCATCTAGCTATATCACTTATATAGCTAACTAGTTAGCTAAAATGCTATTTATTCACTACATTTAAAATTTTTCAGTTGTGTTACAATGCACACAAAATAAAATGTACCGCTTACCTGTTTTGACAGTTCAGTCGTGTTGCATATATTCACATTGTTGAGTAGCCAACCTCCAGAACCTTTTCATCTTGCAGAACTGAAACTGTACCCATTAAACGACTCCTCACTTCTTCCTCCCATTAGTCCCTGGCAACCACTATTCTACTTTCTTTTACTGTGAGTTTAACTATTCTAGATACCTCACGTAAGTGAAATCCTACTGTATTTGACTTTTTGTGACTGGCTTATTTCATTTAGCATAATGTCCTCATAGCTCATTCATGTTGGAGCATGGATCAGAATTCCATTCCTTATTTGGATGAATAATATTCTATTGTATGTATATACCACCTTTTCTTTTTCAGTTCATCCATTGATGGACATTTATGTCTCTTCTGTCTTTTGGCTCTTGTGCATAATTCTTCTATGAACACGAGTATATAAATATCTCTTCATGACCCTGCTTTCATTCTTTTGTATATACGCAGGGGTACTGTTACTGGATGATATGGTAGTTCTATTTTGAGGAACTTCCATACTCTTTTCCATAGCAGCTGCACCATCTTTCATTCCCACCAACAGTGCACAAGGGTTCCAGTTTCTCCATGTCCTTGCCAACACTTATTTTCTGGGATTTTTTTTTTTTGGTTGTTGTTGTTTTCTCTTTTTTTTTTTTTTTTGTATAATAGTCATCACAGTGGGTGTAAGGTGATATCTTATTGTGATTTTGATTTGCATTTCTCATAATGATTAGTTAGATTCAACATCTTTTCTTGTGCTTGTTGGCTATGTGTATATCTTCTTTGGAGAAATGTCTATTTGAGTCCTTTGCCCATTTTTATGTTGTTTCATTGTTGTTGTTATTGTTGAGTTGTAAGAGTTCTTTATATGTTCTGGATATTAACCCCTTATCAGATATTGTTTTACAAATATTTTGTCCCATTCTGTAAACCTACCTTTTTACTGTGTCGACGGTGCCCTTGGATGTACAGAACTTTTTAATTTTGATGTAGTCCTATTTGGAATCTTTAGTTGAAAATTTGAAGGCACCATTAAATCAAAACACAAACCTCCCCAGCCTGGCCTTCCTCCTGCATTTCTTTTGACTCAGAGAATGCAACACATATGTATCCAGTTGCATATTGCTGAAATCTTGGTACCGTCCTTGTTATTTCTTTCTTTTTCCAAATACAATTTATTATAAAGTCCCATAGATTTTAAAAAAGGGGAGAGAACTTTCATTCCTCTATACCTTCATTCATCCAACAAATATTTATTGATGTTTTATGAGTACTAGGCATTGCAAATCATTGATCAGCAAAAGACACATGGTATCATCTGTATCTTTATTAATGTATAGTGTGGCAGGATAATGGATATTGGATATTCTTATTTTAATCAAAAACGCCATGCGTTAGCTGCCCCAGGGCCTTCATACATTCTGCCTCCTTTCACACACTTAAGCATGCCTCAATGCATATCCCAGCTCAAAGAACACTTTCCCAGGGAAAGCTTCGGGACACTCCTGCCATGCTTTCCATGGCGCTTTTCCTTGCCACTTTCACAGGATAATTCAATATTTGTGGGATCACTTGATTGATGACTTGCTGTCTGCCAAACCACCTTCTTTGTGCTGCCACTTTCTTCCCCATAAAAGTTAATTTCCTTTACATTACACTAATGTTAATGTTACTTTAATTTGAAATGTTAAATTTTACATATTTCACCTAATGTGGATGGAGTATATGGGTGGATGTGTTTTAGCAATGTGTAACCTTATAAGTTTTCAAGTGCTATTGAAAACTGATATTCCTTCTGAATTACAGATGGACACTTGTTTGCTTGCATGCATCTGTAACCTGGATAATTTTTTTGCTTTCTCTTTTTTTTTTTTTTTAGGTTGACTGATATATAATACATTGCACAGGTTTAAAGAGTACAATTTGATAAGTTTTGACAAATGTGTACACCATGAAACCATCACCACACTTGAGATAGTGAACTTCTCCCTGGTGGAATGAGTTTTGATCCACTAGTCTGTAGGCCACTTCCTCAAAGCATTTGCCTTTTATGGTGATACATTTTCCTTTTTAGTTCCCTCAACAATCTCTTAGCATTCCCTTATTTTTTCTTGCAAGTAAGTTAGTGTTGATACCTTCTGTAGAAATTCATGTTTTCGTGTTCTTTACACTTATCTGAAATGGTGTTTTTGACAGTTTTTTGGCCAGAATGTCCTAGTGATAATAGAGTGAGACGTTTTAAAGATGCTAATTTAAGACAGCTTATAGTGGTTGCTCTTTTAGAGAATATTTTAGACTTCCTCTATATTATTCATATTCATTTTTTGTTGAAGAAAAATTATGAGTCAGAAATGATGCCTATGTGTTACCTGTATAAAGCCCAACTGCCACGTGGCTCTTTCTCTGAAGAGTGTCCAAATCAAGAAAGCATTGCCGTGTGACACAAAATGACCAACATTTTACTGGCAAAAGGCCTTTAAGCTCCTCTTTTCCTGTTTCTCTCACTGTCAGATATCTCCCATACATTTCAGTTGCCTGCCATGTGAGAGGGGGCCGTTGCTCCACGACGGCCAAGTCCTCAGGTTCTCCTTCCAGTTCTGTGCCCACAGGTTCTCTTACCTCCTTCCTCCTGCTTCTCAGTTCTTTATTGTGCAGCCTCCTTACCCAGCCTGGCTTGGCCCAGTTTTTCTGTTTGCCTGTTACCTAGGTTTTTATTTACAAATGAGAGCCTGAGCTGATTTCAGAGAGAGGTGGAAAAAAGGAACTTGAGGGGAACAAATGAGGCGTAGAACAGGAATATTTAGTTACTGGAAACTTGAACACATAGTATCTTTCTTTCCATCATAGAAATCTACTTCCTAATATGCAAGATGATGTTCAGAAATTATGGCCACACTGATATTTAGAAACAATTTCCTTCTTTGAGGTGGCTTCAGCATCTATATAGTCTTACTTATAATATGTATGTAGAACTCAGTCTGTTAGAAGTGATCTATTACCATGGAGTTGTTTCTGCTTTTTAAATTACGTGATCAAAAGTATTGCCACTGCCTAAAAAAGTATTTCAGCGTGAGTAGATACCACAAGTTTTAATATCGTATGTCTCCATTATCAGATTTTTAATATAGAATTATCTATTGTTGTTTTTTGAAGTTTCACAACATTCATGGTTATAATTACTGTAATTTGGCAAGATTATATATGAAATTATCTAACTATGTCATTATTGTGTCTCCTATGGTAACCTTAGCATTGTTTGAAATGCTTTATAATTAAAAAAATATATATTGCCTCTTTTAAACCTAGGCTGCGTGCCAGATTTTTAAAAGTGCTCACTATGGGTGATGACAGTATTTTCACTAGAATATTATAGTAAAATATTTTCCTGTACTTTTAAGTTATAGCCTGCAAGAAAAAGTATTTGAGTAGGTTTATGATAGCATTTATGTTAAAACACACACACACACACACACACACACACACACACACAGAGTGCCAAAAAATGTATACACATTTTAAGAAAGGAAAAAACTGTATTAAAATTACGCTGATGATAGCCACTTTGAGCACATCTTGTAATTGCAGAAATCAATCATGGCTTGTATTCATTTTTTGTTACCGGTGTATATTATTACAATTTTAATTCAGTTTTTTTCCTTTCTTAAAATGTGTATACACGTTTTTTGGCACCCTCCATATGTGTGTGTGTGTGTGTGTGTGTGTGTGTGTGTGTGTGTGTGTGTGTGTGAAATCCTTGTATTGGGTTGTCGGAAAAGTCATGACATATTTTTCTATGTTTTTCATTGCAAAAATGTGTCATGACGTTTCCGACAACCCAATATTAAAAACTTAGACCTGTGATATTTTAGACTTGGGTAAATATGGGATATTTGGTCAGGGGCGTGTGTGTCTGTTTTATCGTAGCAAAATTCATTCCATATACATAGATTGTCTTCCTAATTTAAGTTTAAACTTCATCAAGATAGGAACAGTGATATGTATATATTTCTCTCTACTATAGCAGCTAGCATGGTTCTCTAGCACATGACAGGTAATACTTAGGGAAGAGACTTACATGTGAAGTCAGCAAAGCATTGGGTGTTTTATTAAGATATCATATCTGACTTCTAATGTTACTTTGGCCAATGACTATATGCTTTAAGCTAAATAACTTAACCACTTTCAGCCTCAATTGCTCTATTTTTCAAATACAGAATAATTGTATTTGAAATTGTGTGTTTACTTCATTAGGTTGTTTTACATAATGAAGCCCCAAAGGACTAAAACAACTTAAATGATATATAGATATCAAAGTAGATCAATTAATTATACTTTAGCAAATCATTCTGTGCTCCTATGGCAATAGCACTCGTTCCTATATTAGTGAGTTATCCCGGGCCCTGCCAAGCAGGATCTAGAGAGCTGAATCAGCACCCAGCAGTCTTCCAGAAAGGGATTGAAGAGCTCAGTAGCGTAGGTGGTGGTTTTAAGTGGTCCCAGAAAACTGAGTGTATATTTGTGCAGCCAGTGAACCATACACAGAAAAGTCCTAATGAGGAATACAAAGTGTATTATTCCAATCTTGTCTTCGTGTTGAAACTCTGGACCAAGGAAAGCTTGCTATAGGGAATGCCGCAACGTTTTTAATGTTTACCACCCAGATCTTCCTGGATTGAATACTCTTTCTGAACTGTGGACTAACCTAGGGGTTCTCAAACTTCAGTGAATATTAGAATCATCTGGGAAGCATTTGAACTGCTTCATGTCTGGGCCTCAACCCTTATCGTTTAAGTCAGAAATTCGGGGGCGGGACCAAGATTTTTAAAGTTCTCCAGGTGATTCCATTGTGCAGCCAGTAAGAGAAGAAATGGACTAATCCACTTCTTGCCCGTCACCCCACTTGATTAACTCATGTTAGTCAGCTAGCGTTTCACATTAGGCAGCCTTTCATTGTACAAGGTTTATGAGTTTCTAGTTTACTTAGAAATAAACTGGTATTTATAAAGGAGACATATATAGGAGAAACAGCTTGACATTCTATTAAAATGTTATGGATAGATATATCCTATGCTACATGATGTTGTATGATGCCTGACATTCTCTAGGCAGTCAGGGAATATGTGTTAAATAGAGACTGGGGAGCCAAGTCTATAGAGCAGTTTAATAATTAAGTTGGAAAAGAAAGACATGCATCTGAAATTAGTAAGAAGGAAATGATGTTTAAGCTGAACATTGACTAAAAATTTGTGAAAGATAATAGGGTAAATATTTCAGCTTTAAGCAACCTGATTTTCAAGTCATCAAACAGGTAAGAATGACATTGATATTTGGGGGATGGATAGAGAAGCCCTGATTTGATGAGAACTTTCATATTCAAGCATAGTTATAAATATGGTAAGATGATGGGAAGGGGCTAGGTTGGGAAAAGTTCAGAACTAGGCAATTTGTAAACCATATGATAAAATAGGAAGGAAGGAAAGAAGGAAGGAAAGAAAGAAGGAAGGAAGGAAGGAAGGAAGGAAGGAAGGAAGGAAGCAAGCAAGCAAGCAAGCAAGCAAGCTGGTTGGTTCCTAACCATTTACATGGCATTTTAGAAAGATTAATTTGGCACCTTTATGAAAAGTTGACTAAATCAGAGAAAGACTAGATTCAGACATTGCTTGGTTGTGATTATAATATTGCAGAGAAAGTAAAACAACACAAGTACTTTGAAGTTCTCGGATTGGGGTAGTGGCAGTGGGAACAGAAATAAGAAACTAGATATTGTAGGCACTGGAAAAAGGAATAAGAGGTTTGGCACTTGTTGAAGGGAAAGGATAAGTCAACATTTATTCTGATTTTGGGCCTAGACAACTTAATTGGGGCATCTTAAGAGGTGTCAGGTGGGGAGAAGGGACCAATTTGATTTTAAACATTGATGAATGAGGGAAATGCCTAGCAGATGGCTAATGCTATAGGAATAGAACGTTGCAGAAACAGAGACATTTGGTAGTCATGAGGGTTAATAAATGAAGCTTTTACAGACAGAGTTTTCTTTGAGTGCCAATAAAAAGAGAGAGAAGAGTAGAGCGATTTAGGTTTAGTTTTTGGAAAAAAGGGCAAATTAGGATTAGAGCATGGACTATAAATAAATTCAATAGGCAGGGCATGACCTGAAATGTGACCAGAGAGCCAAGAGTACCAACACCTCAAATTTAAGGAAGTCTTTTGCAAAGGAGACAGTGATCAATCTAGACCCTAGAATATTACTGTAATTATGTCAAATTCTTCTGAGATCATGGAGGATGAATAATGAGACAATGCCTTGGATTTTGCTAGAAAGGTCTCATTAATTATATATAAAATGCATTTTTAGGATGCTGCAGATACAATAGCTAAATAAAATGAAGGAATAGGTGCTGAAAGAACAGAGTGGATGACGAAGTAAAGGATGTAAGCAAGAAAGGTAACCATACCTTTCTTTGGTCATCACTTTACTATACACTGAATGTATTTATTTTTGCTTCTGCAGATGGGTGGGACTCAAATGGGGGATCATGTGTTATAATTATTTTGTTTATCTCTGGAGCCTGGCACATAGTGAGCACTTAATACATGATTCAGAAGATTGTCACAAAATGAAAGGAGAAAAATAGAAGAGTAATTGGAGAAAACATTAAGGCCAAAGAATATGATTACTTGTTTGCTTTCTTGGTTATTTTGTTCAACCCAAATCAGAAATAACCGAGCAAAGATTAAGGGAGGGAGCCACTAGTGAGAGAAATTGTAGATTCAAAGGGAAGTGCTCACGTTGGTGGCATGAGGTGATGCAGATGGGACATCTCTTTATCTAGAAATTTGGTAGGGAGGAGACGTATACCCAACAATGGGTTTATAGAAAATACGCGGACCAAAGCAAATTGGATGAAATTTTCTTGATTATTTTGAACAAAGAAGAGGTAGTTTTAGTGGACCATGTATATCTGATATTTGACCACTGTTGTAGATGATGTTATATTTTTTTGTCTGTTACTGGTATCTCTATGGGTCTCTCATACATTTCTAAAGGATTTTATTTATTGCATACAACTGACCATTACACTTTCCTTGGATGTAACTAGAAAGGCCAATTTATAATGGGTTTTATTATCTAAGAATTTTAAAATTTAATTTGTTTACTTCGTGTGTAACAGCATCTGCCAGCATTGGGAAGCTCGCATATTGTCTTTGTGAATTTTCTTGAAGTAGATCCAAAAGCTATCCTTTGAAAGATAGACACCATTCTTCGTGTTTGCCCAATACACAGATCCATTTAATGAGGTAATGCAGCACTTGGTTTTATGCCATCTCATTATTTTATTCCCAAACCCTCTTTCTGAAGCCATGGAACAGTGGCTTGGGTTTCCTCCCTTCAGTCACCAACCTTCTCTGATTGCCCACTCTCTGTCTGGCACATCATGTTTAATTGTTTAATTATAATAGTGTTTAATCAAAACAATTAAGACATGGCCCAGATACCAAGATATGCCAGTCCAGGGTGGCCCTAACCCAACTTTCAGAGGGATCGTATGGAGCAAAGTGACAAGAAAGTACAGATAAAAGAGGTGGCTTCTTTATGGAACCATTTCCTCAATCAAAGATATAGTCAAACCATTCACTGCTCATTCAGGCTTTTCTATGTTTTGACACAATCTCAAATGTGGAGTGATACAGTGATGTCAACTAGTTCCACCATTATTATTTTTTTACCCAATCTGTATGTATTGAGTGACTGATAACCAGTGGACGGGGACATACAGAACATGACTGAGAAAAAGTAGTAGAGGGGGAGAGAAAGGTGCCCTTATATGTCTGAGGAGAGATTAAATTTACGCGTCCTGATGACCTGTTGCCTTCTCCCTCCGCACCCACTTTGGTGTTGGGATGTGGTGTTGGCGGAATGAGTGGGTCCAACAGAGACTTCAGTCAGTATCAGCTGTAGGAACTCCCCAGCTGAGAGCTTATCAGAGGCCATTTTCCTGGCCAAGAAGCTTCGCCTGTCACACAGCCCAGCGTCGCTGTTGAAGCGGCACCGTCGGGGGAGGAGGCAGGGAGTGTCCTCACCCCTGTGTCGCTTTCCACAGAGGTCAGCCTCTTGAAGGAGAAAGAGAGCTGAGGGATGAAAGAATGCGGTTGCTCCTCCGCTTGTGCTTTTGCTTATGCCTCTGCTCTTCACATCTGAATGCCCGAGTCTCCTAGAGATATTAGATTTCCTTTTCTGTGCTGCTGCCCGCCATCCTTGACTGGATGGTATGTTACCGGGTTCTGAGGTGGAGTCCTGTTGGTCCTGAGGTGAGATTTCACTCGGCTGTGGTTGGAGGGCTAGGTGAGCAGGTCTCCACTGAAGGAGACCACCCTCAGGGAAGGAAAGAATTGCACGACAGAAAATGAGGATTTGAGAGGCACATCCTAGGTAACAGAGGGAAAGAGAACTCATTTCTCTTAATGGGACTACCCTTGTTAGCCTAAACTTTGCCGAGTGTAGGTCCATCACTTTTTAAAATAAAACTTTTCAAGTAGTATAATAAAGTGCGCATTTATTAGTTCAAGTGAGGGCAGATCTTAAAGTTAGACTGGCGAGTGCCTCAGAGTACCGCGGAGCCAGGGAGCTGGTGATGCTCATTGTCTGTCCCACGGCCCCTCCTCCCTGTCCTTGTAGAGCCTGCCTTTCCAAGTGTTTCTCAGAGCGAAGTTCATAAATTGCCTTATTCAGAATCACCTGGGTGAGGATGGGAGATATCCATAAAAATTCAAATTCCTGGGCCTAGCCACAAACCTAGATTCAACATGGTGGGGTAAGCCTGGGAATCTTTATTTCCAGATAGTCCCCAAGTAAATTTTGTGCTTCCAAAGCTTGAGAATCATTAATAGTCTGAGTTTATTACATCTTTATACACATCATCTTTAATTAGTCTTTTTTTTTTCATTGAAAAGAGTGCCCTCCACAAATGAAATTGATTTTTAGAAGCTTGAATATCAGAAGTTTTAAAAAAATAAAAATCTTGGGATACATACAATGACAAAAAAATAAATAAAAAGAGGCTTGATGTGAACATATCATGAAGAAATAATGCATAAATGTAAAAATGTATATTAGAATTTGGATTAATGCATATTTTAACATCTGTGATACTTTTAACTGTTGCATATTGGGCTAAATAAAATATAGTTATATGCCAAAGTTTGAGCTAGTTGAGGGTTCAGGAATGCCCTATGAAACCTGGAGCCCTTCCAGTGGCCCTTGTTGCAACATATTGGGACATTATGGAAGCTAATTATTCCATCCGATCCCTCTTTCTGGAGCCATTGGCTTTTCAAAATGCCATAACCTTTTAGCAAGAGCACCAGTAGCTTCCATTTATTGGTGACCACTTTGTTTGTAAGGCATTTTGCCTATATTCTCTGAACATCATTCTGTTAGTCATTTGAAGTATTATTATCTATATTTTGTATAAAATGTTATTGATGCTGAAAAATGCCCATTGCATTAATTGGCTAATTAATTCAACAACTATTTATTGAGTATTTACTATGCACAGGCACTATTTTGGGAGCTGGGAATAGAGAATCAAGAAAACAGACATCCTCTGCCTGTAGGACTATCATATTCTGAGTTGAGACAGGCAATTAAGTAAAAAATTAAACAGAATAATGAATTCAGGGTATAGAAGTAACTTAAAAATGGGACAACCAAAAGTATGATACATGAAAGATTAATACATTGAGGACGGGGCATTTAAATATATAGATGCAAATCTGCGTCACCGGTCCACAATGTGTTAAATTGATGTAAAGCTTAACATTAACATTTACAGATTACTCTGTAAGAGAAATGAAGACAAACCATAGACTGGGAGAAAATATTTGTAAATTACATATCAGGTATGGCTTGTATCCAAAATATATAAATAACTTAAATTGAACCTTAAGGAAAGGAATGACCAGATTCAAAGATGGGCAACGACCTGAAGAGACATGTCACCAGAGAAGATATTCAGATGACAAATGAGCATATGGAAAAACACTCAACATCATTTGCCATTAGGGAAATGCAAATTGAAACAACAAGATTTCACTGTGTGACTCCTAGAATCAGTAAAGTCTCCCAAATTGACAATACCAAATGTTAGCAAGGTTGTGGAACAACAGGAATTCTCCTTCATTCAGATGCAAAATGATGCATCCACTTTGAAAGACAGTTAGGCAGGTGTTTTTTTTTGTTTTTTTTTAATAAACCTAAACATAGAATTACCATATAATCCAGTAAACTCAATCCTAGGTATTTACTCCATTGATTTAAAAATGTATGACTACACAAAATCTTCTAATCCTGTTCCATTTAAAAAAAATAAACTTGTTTATTTTAGAATATAGAGATTTGCAAAGATAGTACAGAAAGTTCCTATAAACTCAGTTTACCCTATTATTATTAATGTACATTTGTCACACTTAATGAAGCAATATTGATATTGTTAATTGAGCCTACCACAATACAACAAAACAACAAGGACAACAAACCATAGTAACAAACCCTCTGCCCATGTGCTCAGCAAAAATGGCGAGAACAAACATGGTGTTTGTTCTGAAAAATTCCTTTTTGTAAACTAACTTGCAAAGAGGGGTAAATCATACCTCTGTATGAATAAAATAAGAAACCTAGCTTAGAAGATGGACAATTCAGGTCTGTTTCCTTTTATACCCTTTATTGAGGCCCAAACTTGTTAGCCTAAGCAAAACCATTCTTGCCTTTCACAGAGATTTAAAGAGGCTTTCAAGGACATGCAAAACACAGTAAGAAAGAAAGTGGAAATCCAAAGAGAAGAACAAAGGAAAACAAGGTTAGGGACTAGAGGGGCGCAGGCAAGTGGCGAATGCGTACACACATTAGTGCCCAGACAAGGCAAGCCACGTGGTGCTAGCCCACACAGGGCAGGCAGGGGGGCAGGGAAGCACCATGGGGGTGGCTGCAGCTTTGCAGTGGACTGAGGTGAAAACTCCGACTCAGCCGCTTTCATGCTTCCTGGGCTGTGTGACTTGTCATGTATCGTCTCTGCACTGATGTTTATGTGAGTTAGGTAGGGCCAATCACGCATAGACTTTCAGGACTGCCGTGCAGAGCAGATGACAGCATGCATGTAAAGTGCTTGGCCCCAGACCCAGCTGCTGCGGGCTCCAAAAGCCTGGTGGCCATGGCCTGTATTGTTACCATCTTTGTGATTGTACTTGCTACAGCCAGGCGGTAAATTGGGCCCTTGTGCATTCTAAAGGATGGGTGTTAAGTGTAAAGTTTTGTGATCTTTGTTGTCACAAAATAAAATCTTTCAGGTACATCACTAAGTCACCTCCATTTCATGTGAAACTCACTGTGTTTTAAGGTAAATTGCTTCAATGGGACATCCTATCCCCAGCACGCATAAAAGGAAATATTGGACATTACCACATAAAGATAAGAAACCTGGTTACCAAGCATTTCCCCTCTAATAGCCAAATCTGTAATTCAATAAAAAATGCATTTGACGTAAACATCTTGAGTAACAAGAGGCTGAGATTGTCTAAGAGGAGGGTGATTTGCAGATGCACCCCTCATTATGATGTACACCAGCATTTTGTTGCAGCTCAGGCCATGTTCATTAGCAGTGGGCCCCTCTGAAACCGAGACTGTGCGAGCAAGCTTCTATATGGGGTTCTGCTTTGGAAAACAAAATAAATGGGGCAAGGCAAAAGGTTCAGAAACCACGTTGAAACTTGTTAAGTACATGCTCATATAAGACCCCAGAGGATCGACTCTCTGAAGTGACATGCAGGAGATACAGAAAAATCAGACTTTACAATAAATTGTGAAGCTGCCACCCCAGCATTGCAGGACTAAGATGACATCTTACTCATTAGAAGCTAATAACAGATTTCCAGTTAAAGTAGTTAAGGGCAGGCAGGAAAGGCAGGGGATGAAGGACCTCCTTTTAAACCAAATATCAATGCCTGGTACTATATCTACGAGTAGTCTTGTCTTCCCAAGGGTCAGACAAGAATGAAAAGCCACTTTTTCTCTCAAATGCTACTCCCTTCACTGGAGCTCTTGGTACCTTCCCCTGTTACCTTTTGGAAGACTGCATGGGGCCATCATCCCACTCTGGAGTTATCAGTGTCTTCCTTTCCCCTGGAAAAATCCGAACAACATGCAAACATGTGATATGTTAAAAGAAACGGAAAACATTACCTAATTGCAACCCCCTCCAACAACTGCATCATTTTTTTTTTTTTGCTTCTTTTGAACAAAATTTTTTCAAGGAAGAATACATGTTTTTTCAATTTTTTTATCTCACAATCACTTTGTTTTATTGTGCAGTATAATATATTCAGTGTACCGTATGGAGTAAGAAGAACACCAGTATGCACAGTGCTCTGCTTAAGTAAAGCGTTCTCAATGTGGTGGAAGCTGCCTGTTTACTCCTCAATGTCTCTATTTCTTTCCTTTACTGCTGCTCCCTTGCCTAACCTGGGTCAGGAGCCGTAGTCCTGAGTTTGGATGTTCATATTTCCCATCCATTTTCACCATCATTTTCTTATGAAAATGTTCAAACATGCAGCAAAGTTGAAACAGTTTCGTAGCAAATTCCTGTACCTGCAAAACCACCACCTAAATCTGCCATTACCATTTTGCTATACTTGCTCTATCACAGATCTATTGTCCATGAGTTGAAAAAATAAATTTCCTATCTGGGAGTGTTCCCATTTTTACCACACATGTCATTCTGGCTTTCAGGCTGACTGCTCCATGTAATCTGCTCTGGTCGGAGTCATTGGGCTCAGCTGTTGGTCATAACTGCCTATTTCTCTCTCTCCATCTTTGCTCAACCTCTCAGTAGCATCACATGGAGTTGACAACCACCCATCACCCCTGGGACACCCCCTATTCTCACTTCTTTTGGCTATGCAATACCTCTTTTTCCTCCTTACTCTTTCTGGTCCCACATGTCCTTAGAATTCTAAGTATTGGAAGGTCCGAGGGCTCAGGCCTGGGCTTCCTTCTCTATCAGTCATTTCACTCTATGTGCCAAAAATGCCAAAATTTTAACTTCTGGGCCTTGTCTGTAAGTAACTCCATGTAATATTGCATCCACCCAAGCCCAATTACACCGTCCCTCATTTTTCCCCATTTAGAAATGGGACTAGCAGCCTAGTTGCAAAAGTCAGTAGCACGAGTATTATCCTTTATTCCTTTCTTTTTTCTCATTCTTCGCATCCAAAACCATGATATCATTTTAACAGCCTTAGTCCAAGATATGTCCTGAATCCATCCATTTTAAGGCATTATAGCGTAGTCATTAAGAAAACAGGTTATGGACGTAGATAGCCTACGAGTACATTTGAAACTTGTCTCCAAACATTTACTAACTGTGTGATCTTGGGTACGTTAACCTCCCATAGGCCTCAGTTTCATCATCTGTAAAGCGGGAATGATAATAGTATCTATCATATGGGGCAGTTGTTAATATAGGCAAGGTACTTAAATCAGTGACTGACACATAGTAAGCATTATATAAATGTCAATTTAAACACTTGCTCAGAAAGGCCATTTCTAACCCCCCCATAAACAAAGTAGGAACTATATTCTTTCTTTCTCTCTCTTTTTTTTTTTTTTTAACTGTAAGCCAACTAAAAGACAAGATAGGTATATCAGCCAGGGTTCTCCAGAGAGATCGAACCAATATTAAAATACTTATTTTAGGGGATTGGTTGGCAACTCAGACAGGAGTCAGTGCTGTGGTCTTGAGGTAGAATTTCTTCCTCTCTGGCAATTCTCTTGCCTTTATGTTCTTCCAACTGATTGCATGAGGCCCATGCACATTAATAAGGTTAATATCCTTTACATAAAGTAAATTGATCATACGTTTTAACCACATCAACAAAATGCCTTGACAGCAGCGCCTCTATTAGTGATTGATTAAATTACTGTGCCCTGTAGCCTGGCCAGTGTGACACAGTAAAATAACCATCACAATAGGTAACAGTCAATAAATGAGTCTTTGTGAATTTGAAACCGTTATATGTAGATGAGAGTGTATATATTTTTTCCTAGAACTCCATGTTATGCAGTGTTTATGAGCTTGCTTATGGAAATAGGTTGTCACTTGGTGATGAATTTCTCTTGAGAAACCCTTAACCTACCACATGGGGGTGGCTGTGGTATAGACAGACACAGAACAGGGAGGTCCCCTGTGGTTTTTCATGTGTATAAGAATGTGGACAGTGGAGGTTCAGTCCTGCCAAAAGCCACTCGTATGACTTGGTGCAAACCAGCCATCTTGTGTCAGAATTCTTGTCTGTCAAGTAATAATGCCAGTCCCATCTAATCCATACATTTTTAAGAATTAGATAAATGTCAGAATGAAAGAATTTAAGAAAACATGAATCATTTTTTCAAATTGAATATGTGAATATTCAGTTGCTTTTAAAGGCATGATTATTTTTCCTTTATGAAACTAGAAGGGAAGCTGAAAAGCTGTATATTTTAAGGAAAAATTTAGATAATTTTTCTGTTTTGGGTTAAATCCATGTTTTAGTTTCATATTTCATATTATTTCAATGTGGATAATAAAGATTTAATGAAATGTGGGCATGATTTATTTGTAGTTACATTTTATAAAAACACTTTTAACAACCAAAGAATAACTCAAATCTGTTGGTGCTATTAAGTCAATCTGGCCTTCTATTTTAAGTGTCTAAACATAATTAGTGCTGGGTAAGTTGATGAATATTGTTGAAATGCCATATTTTCAGTGTTTATGCTGTTTCTCTTTGTATTTTCTCTTTTTTTTAATGAAAAGATAATTGGCATAAAAGTATCCTGTTATTTTCAGGTTCTCTTTGCACTCTTTGTGCTCTCATGGATGGAATGAAATTTGAGCTCAAGTATGATTGTCTTTTTAAAGCTTAAAAGTACTCAAAAATATTGCCTTTTAAAAAGCCCTTAAAATGTGCACTGTATTTGAATGGGCTGCAGTTTGTTGCTTCTTATAATATAATTATATAGTTCACTGATGCAGATTCATATGGGAGTATTTAAGGGATGAAAATTCAAAAGTATTAAATATTTACATTCATTAGAATATGATCTTTTAGTATAAGCAGACAAAAAAAACTAATTGGTTTGCAACCTATTGTGGGCTTTATGAACTTACTGCATTGGTAATTTCTTAAATGTCACTGCCAAAAATATTGACCTATTTCTCTGTGGGCTTCCATTGAAACAGTAGCAGTCATCTGTAGTATTACCTAATAAATTTAAGATATGATGTTTAAAATATAATTGTGGCTCTTGTATGTTGCCTTTCCATGTCAGAAGCTCGAAATAGCAAGTGGTTACTCTCTTGGTTTACTAATCTCCTGAGAGCTCTACTGTCTCTTGTTTGATTTCCTCAAGCAAAGAGAAACAGGATGGCTTCATCATTAATTAAGCTGTGTTTTTCTGAGCAAGCTGACTTTTATCTCTGGTCTTAATTTTGACCTAAGAAACACTATCTTCAAATGAAATGTTCTCTACATCTCTTTAAATTGTTTATTTTTGTCTTGTTTTTTTAAAAGGAAGAGCAAGAGAATTAGGAGTATGGTCAGCTCTGTGTGTTTTTTTTTTAATCATTTCAGCTTTATTGAGATATAATTGTCATAACACATTGTGTAAGTTTAAGGTAAATCTTTACAATGTGAAGATTTGATACACCTATACATTGTAAAATGTTTACCAAAATAGGGTTAGTTAACTCATTCTGCATCTTATGTTGTCACCATTTTATTTTTGATGTTATGGTGGGAACACATATGATCTGCCCTCTTAGCAACTTTCAGATATAAATAGTCTTGTTAACTCTACTGACCATGCTGTACATTAGATCCTCAGAACTTATGTATCTTATGGCTGGAAGTTGTAGCCTTTAACCAACATTTCCTCATTTTCCCTTGTCCCCAGCCCCTGGCAACCACTAATCTACTCTCTGTTTCCAAGAGTTGAGGTATTTTAGACTCCACATGTAAGTGAGATCATACAGTATTGGTCTTTCTCTGTCTGATTTGTATCACTTAGCATAATACCCTCAAGGTTTATCCATGTTGCCTCAAATGGCAGGGTTTCCTTTTTTTAAAAGCTGTATACTATTCCTATACACACACAAATACGTACATACCACATTTTCTTTATCCATTCATCTGTCAGTAGACATTTAGGTTTTCATGTGTGGCTATTGTGAATAATGCTGCAGTGAACATGGAGGTGCACATATTTCTATGAAATAATGATTGCATTTCCTTTGGATAAGTACCCAGAAGTGGCATTGCTGGATCATGTAGTAGTTTTTTTTTTTTTAATTTTTTGAGGAACCTCCATACTCTTTTCCATAGAAGCTGCACCGATTTACTTTCCTATCAACAGTGCACAAGGCTCTTCTCTCCACATCCTTGCCAGCATGTTTTATCTCTTGCCTTTTTGGTAATAGACATCCTGGCAGGTGTGAAGTGATATATCGTTGTGGTTTTGATTTGCGTTTCTCTGTTGATTAATAAAGTTGAGCACCTTTTCATGTTTTTTGGCCATTTTTATGTCTTATTTAGAAAAATATCTATTCAGGTCCTATACCCATTTTTAATGAATTACCTGTTTTTTTTGCTATTGAGTTGTATGAGTTCCTTGTATATTTTGAATATTAACCCCTTATCAGATACATGGGTTGCAGATATTTTCTCCTGTCTGTAGGATGCCTTGCAATTTTGTTGATTGCCTGTGTTCTATTTTGATTAGTCAACCAAGACATGGTTAGGCCCCCGAGGAGCTCCCATTCCAATTGTGAAGGCAGGACAAGAGCCACGGAAGAAAGATATGGGGAGAAAAAGTAAAAATACAAAAAAAAAAAAAAATCGAGACCCCTTGCAGAAGTCCCTCCTGACTCTCTTATTTCGGCATTGAAAAACAGCTGATTATGTTGTTTAGGGGTCATGATCCTAGGACAGTAGGCCAATTTTGTGATTTTCATTAGTTTTGTTTTCAATTTTTGGATTCTACTCTTCATACAGAGTTCTGGAGCTTAAACAATAAAGATAAAAGAAGTATTTGAAGCAATTTGAAGATAATTGAACTTCTTCCAGCTTTCAGGCAGGACGTAGTTAAAAATTAGCATCCTTTAATTCACATACTTAGTTTATAATGTTCTCTCTCCATTAAAATGAATATAATCACTAAAATAATTCAGTATCTTTCTAATCTGCTCTTTTACTTCCATGTTCAGCTTCCAAGCAAAAGATAAATTCTGCAACATGCAGTTATATGATACTTAATATTGGTCTTCTTTTTTTAAAGAGAAGAAAATCAAAGTTAATACATGCACATGGGAAATTCACATAAGTATGAAAATTCCAAAGACAATGAGGCCACATTGGGTGTATAGGACATTTTTGGACAAAGGGGAAATGGTGGAGGAATGGATAGTCTATTTCAGAAGTGAGAATGGGCCATTTACAGGTAGTTATAGGTAGCTGAGAAAGAGCAGAACACACATAGCAGGAAAATTCTTTCTAAGCAACTCAGAAACAGTAGGACACGGGGTGCCTAGCGAACAGGCTGGGAGTCTTCCTGACTAATGCTAGGGTGAAGAACCTTAAGGTGATTAGGCCCAGGCTCCCTTCCTAAAAAACAGGTTTCTCTGTCTGAATCTCTTACACAGGAAAGGGGTCAGGGGTAGGTTCAAAGATCCTTTCTGAGTCTTGCTTCTTAAAGTCAATATCCCAAAAGGCAGCTTCGGGGTGGCAAAATTGGTTTCCTTCAGTCCTGCCTCTGAAACTTTACATAAAAGTTTCACATTCCAAGAAGCTAAACTGGTAGATTGCTCTGTATTTCATCGATCCCATCATTCAGCCCTGAGAATAAGTTCAATGAAACTGCTGAGTGTCATGTCAGGAGGCGGTGATGCATTGGGCTCCCAAAGTGAGGCCTGGATTGTGGAAGCAAGCACTCATGTATTTAATAAGAGGGATGTCTATGAACACAAAGAAAAACAAAGGTTAGTGATCAGAGCCAATGAGAAACCAGTTTCTGAGTTTGTAAGGCTATCAGTTGAGAAGATTTCTAGATGTAAGTGAAAGCTTCTTTTCCTGAAAGGAAGGCAGGCAGTGACAAACTGATCGATTTTCCTGGTCTGCAGTTTGAATGGCTCTGATGATGTCATCAGGTGCTCAGGTCAACTGCTCATCTTCCACAGCATCAGTCATTGAGACTGTTTAAGCCTGAGCTGTTGTGACAATTTCTCTGAATGTATATTATGTAGTTTTAATGAAGCTTAGGTATCCATAATTCATGCATCCACACAATTTTGTATTGCTTATTTTGATTCTGAATGAATATCTCCTACAGGACTGGAACAAATTGTTTTGTTTGTTACCAGGATTAGCTATTAGTTTACTAGAACTTTAACCCAAATCTGCCTGTGCCAGTCATTTGAAGTCGTACTTCAGTAAGGTTTTGTAGCTTTCAGATGTTTAGAAACAGCCCTGTTATTTGATAGTTTTGTGGTTAGCAATTTAGATAATAGTTTACCTCTCCCCCCTCCCCCTTTTCTCTTTCCTTCTTAATGACGCCTGTGCCACTAATATTTTTGGTCTGTGTTCTTTATGTATAATCTTCAATTTGCATTCTTCAATGGTAAAATCAAGTTACTAGCTCAGGCCAAATCTTCCAGGTGTAGAATACGTTTGATGTTGCTATCTTTCTTCCTTGTTTTGTTGAATAATTCAACTTCATATTCATCTTTCATGGAGCCTGATATTTTTCTTTCATGCAGCAGAAATTGGTTTGAATTTATTGTACACTTTGATCCCCAGTTTGTTTCTGTGTAGCTTTCCCTTCATTGCCGTTTCCATCCAGAAAATAACTGTTTTGGTGTTCATGACTTTATGTATGACCTTGACTATCAATATTGTCTGTTTATATCCTGTCTTTCTCTTTTATCTCAAAGGGCATTGTAAGGTAAAAAGTAGTGTATGCATTAGAAATACTAAACCATAGATGATTTCTTACGTAGTTTTCTAACCTCCCTGCATAGCAGCATCATTTTTCCATTTCTGTGCTAGTCATCATCCAACTTAATATGATCTAATAATATCTTCCATTTCTTTTATAATACAGCCACAGTCACAGAGTCATATAATTTTTTATCTGAACAGGAACTTGAAGGTTTCCTTGTTTCCTGGTATTCTAAAGAGGAGAAATTTTACTCCTAGCAAGTGCCCATCAGATATATTAGATACCACAGCACATTAGCGGAGGATCAGGGCTAGAACATGGGTTTTCAGATATGATATTCTTTTTTTCTGTGTTGTTTAGTATGAAGTAATCAAATCGATACAAGTTAAATGTCAAAGATTTTGTTGGCTGTATGGTACTTGGAATGTATTAAGACTCCTGTTAAAATAACATCCTACTCATCCACTCCCTGTCCCCTTGAAGACTGGGGATAGTGAAATGTGTCCAGGATAGAATGGACAGTTGCATCCTCGGGGATACATAGTTACACAGTTAGGGGACTGTCCCCGTGGGTCTGCATAGCAGGGTAAAGGACACTTTAACTTAGACCACCAATGCATAATCTCTAGTGGAGAGGAGTGAATTGAACAATTTATAATAAATTTTGGTTGGCAACAATTATGAATCACCTTTTACTTTATAAGCAAAGTTTCATATTAAACATGTTATATTATCAAATTGAAGAAAACCCAGTAATTTGATTTTATGTATTTTAGCCACATGTTTTCAATTATTTCAACATCACAGAGCTACACAATAAAAACATATGGTGTGTTTACATTAGCAGTGAGTATATGGAGACTTATGTTTGAATTGCTGCATATATATATATATATATATATATATATATATATATATGCATACACTGAAGTTTAGTAATTGAAACTTTTAAGCCAAAAATGCTGTTCAAAAATTGTGCATCACTAGCATTATGTGAACAACCTATAATATTTTCAATTGATAATGAATTGGGTAGACAAACAGTGATTTATCATTAAAATGTATAGTAGTAGCTAGCAATGATGGCAGCATATGATGGCAGACTCTGTGCACCAAACTGTTTTGTTTTCCTCCTGGCCTTAAGGTAAGCTGCATTTACCACTGTCCTCAGCAGTCAGCTGAGGCCATGTGACCGGGCTCTAGCCAATAGAATGTTGACAGATACTACGCATACCATTTACAATCCCAGCCCCTAAAACACCCATGCCATCTTCTGACTTCTATATTCCATATTAAATGAAGAAGATGATTCAGTGCAAGACTGAAACCCTAGGAAGCAAGATCTGGGTCCTTAAATAACCAATAACCAAGCCTCCCCGTCTCCATACTTGTCCCTCATTGGACTGTGGCAAGGGAGAGAAATACACTTTATTGTGCTAAATTACTGAGGTTTGGGGTAGTTTCTTCCAGCCCTTAACCCTTGTGAGTGGAACATTAAATGAAAGTTCATAAAATTGCACCTGTAAGAAACAAAAGTAACTCATCTATAAAAAACAAAGACAAAATTTGTATTCTGTGATAAGTTTCAGGGACCTTCAGAAAACGCCTTATTGATTCTTCAGAAGCCACGGAAGAGGCTTTGGGTTCACAGAGTGGTCCAGAAAAAGGAGAAAGAAGTCAGTGGCTTAGACAACTCCTTAGAACTTTAGGTGTAAGATCTTAACAGTACATCTATTGAATTTCCATTTCCCTAAGGACTAAAACCAGAGTGTGGCCCCAGGGGTTAGGGCATGAGCTGACCACAGAATCCATCTAAGCCCAAGGGATGATAAGCTAACCTAGGAGCCACCAAGCTGGGAAGATATGGGCACCAAAACCCCAGGTGAACAGGCTAGTTTTGCTTGGAGGCCCTCTTGTGATATCTCTGTTATACTTGTATAATAAGTGTGTTGAAACGGTAGAATAATTTGAGGTTATAGTAGAGGGTAGGCAAGAGAACTGGAAATTAAGGATCAGAGCTATTTATTTCTTTCATCATCCTTCAACAAGAACACTTAATAGGTTTTAAATTTATTCTCAACAATGTATTTGTGCATAGTGTGGTTAGATGAAATGAGGTAATAAATATGAAAATCCTTAGATCAATGCTTGTCTCAATAAACATTTGATGGCCATTGGTTAAAATAATGTTTATTTTCTTTAAAAATTACAGGAGAAGAAAAGAACATCTCCTCTATTTATTAAACATTTTCAGAGACATAAGTCACTCATAGTTTTCCCCCAAAACATCCAAATTAGCTGCATCCCCTGACCTCATATTTTTTAACATTCTTTTACTTAAGCATTTTTCAAGTTGCAGTATACCTTAAAATTGCCTGGGGAGCTTGTTAAAATATAAATTCCATATGCACATTGAATAAGATTATTTTATTTAAGAGAGGGAGGAAAGGAGGGAGGGAGGGAGAGGGAGACAAAGGGAGGGAGGGAAGGAGGGAGAGAGGGTGGGTGGGAGAGAGAGAGAGACAGACAGACAGACAGACAGACAGACAGACAGGCTTAAGGCTGCTATTAACTCTCAGACTGCCTGCCTGGTGGATATCTCTCTCTCCATGTCCCAGCATGTGTCACACCCTTTAGAACGTATACCCATCCCTTCTACGTTAAAGGTTGACTTTAGCTGGGAATAGCATCTCTTCCCACGGGAATGTGGCGAAATCCTACTTAATCCTCAACATGTAGTTGAAAGGTCACCTCTAAACAGGCTTCTGAATACCCACAGTGAGATGTGACCTGCCTCCTTTTGTACATCCTTAACGCTTGGTGACTCTTAACGGGGCATAGTCTGTCCTGTTTGGTGTTATGTCACTCGTGTACTTTCACATTTCTGCCCTTCTACCATTCATCAGGATATAATTACTCTGAGAATGTTCTTACTTGTATATGTTTTCATAGTCCAGAATCCATGTTGCATTTAATAGGAATGCATTTTTAATTGAATTCATTATTGGGTCTTTATCCAGCCTGCTTGTTTTAAAGCAGGACATAGTAGATATTCAATAACTACCTTCTAAATCAGTGAATCCACAGTGACATCACATGCCTAAAATTGTCAAATACATAGGGACATATTGTTTCTTCAGTTTGGGGATTAAGGTTTGAGGGAGAATACTAGTGCTGTTTTCAAGAGATTAATTAAATAGGCAGCTTTATACACACAAAGGTGCTCCCTACAACCTGCACACACATGTACATGCACAGACATATATACATGCATAATGCGCGCACACACACACACACACACACACACACACACACACACACATGCACATATACATACAGTCACACCATAACCAGTAAGAGCCCAGCTCCAGCTTTTGTGAAGCTGAAAGTAGGTTGTGTGAATGTTTTTAAACTTTCTTTGATAGGATCCTTTCTTGAAATAAAAATTCAAAAATCTTGACTTCGGTTTGCCCTAGTCCTCTGGATTGTTAAATGTGGCCTCATGCCAATGCCTCACTATGATGAGTGCACATTTGATCTTGAAACAAGGAGGACCCTTTAATCAATACATTTCCTTTGGGCCAGCTGGCTAAGATGCTCAAAGGACTGACATGCTCAAAGCTGGATGGCTCTGCAGGCCACTTCTGGTGTTGTTGAAGTGAAACCCTCCATAAGTCCATTGATTTTTTTCATCTTGTGGTGGTTTTAAAAACAGGGTTTTCAGCTAAATCAAGTCTCCAGATACATCTGGATTATACACCTGGTTCAGCTTCTTTTTATAATCGTTTCTAATTTGCAATTAGGAGAGATTAACCAGTACCCCTGCTCTATCTTTGTGCCTATCCAATAATTACTTGTTCTGCAATTATCTTCAAGCGTTAGTTACATTTTGAACTACTAGAAATAAGCTTCTTGGAACTTCTTGGTAATGGATGAGTTGAGGAAGGCTTTATAGAAGGAATTTAATTTGAACTGATCTGCATAATTAGGAGTTTCATAATGGAGGATATTCTGGAATGGTGCCATTATTTTCATTTCCCTTGCTATTATTATACTTTTGTCATATCCTTTGATTTTTAAGCAGTTCTGTCCAATAGAACTTCCTGCAGTGATGGCAGTGTTCTGTATGTGTGCTGTCTAATACGGTAGCTACTTAGCCACATGAGACTATCGAGCACTTAAAATGTCTAACTGTAGAACTAGTACATTTTTAATTTGATTTAATTTCACTAAATTTTATATACCTTATTAGACAGCCTAGATCTAGAAGGGTGGACAGTTTTGCCCCTTCTTTCCAGGGGGCATTTGACTATATATCTAGAGACATTTATGGTTGTCACAATTGGGACTATGTGTGCTACTGGCATCTAATGGGTAGAGATCAGGGATGGTGCTAAAAATCCATCCCGCAATGTGTGAAACAGCCCCACATATTGATCTGTTCCAAAATGTTAGTAGTGCTGAGGTTGGGGAACCCTGTCTAGAGTATAAGATTTTTTAGAGGAAGCTAGCTCCCTCCTCTCAGAGCCTAACACGGTGCCATGCGTGGGATTTGGTTCTAAATGGCATCTAAACTGCAAAAAGAACTGGAACAAACAGAATAACTGGCCAACACCAAAAGCACTGGGAGTGGATCATTTTTAAACAAAAATGTAGGCAGTCGAGTACTTAAGAGATGCACAATGTAAGTAATAGTCTCTGTAAGTTCACCGAAGCAGTAAACTGCAGTAAGGAAAGGGTAATTCTAAATTTGGACAGGCATGTCATCACAGCACTGTCTACACAGGCTGTATTCAGGATATATAAAACTGCTTCTTATTAGTAAGGCTAATATAAATCTTTAGCATTTTCAATATAGGAGCAATCTATTTTCTAATTAATCAGCAAAGAGAACAAAAAATATAAAACATTACTCATTACATTTCCGATTACTGAGAGAGAGATACAGTTGCTCTTTTTTACACTCAAGTAGTTAAGCACTGTTATCTGTTTTCTTCATTTTATAGTTGAGAGTGGGGAGTCTCAGATTGCTTAAGGTTCCTTCATGTCTTTTCATGGCTTGATAGCACCTTTCTTTATAGTGATGAACAATATTCCATTGTCTAGATGGACCACAGTTTATTTATGTACTGAAGGACATCTTGGTTCCTTTCGAATTTTGTCAATTGTGAACAAAGCTGCTGTGAGCATCCTTGTACAGATTTTCATGTGGGCATAAGTTTTCAGCGCCTTTGGGTAAATACCAAGGAATGTGTGATTGTGCTTATTTTTAAAATGTATCCTTTTATGTATACTTGTTCCTTGTACAATAATCACAGAGTTACACTATCAGCAAAGGAGGCTGGGAAATGAAGTCTTTGGCTGGTTAGCCATTTGTCCAGGTAATACTTCCAAAGGATGGAGGAAGTAGAATGCATCTTATAGGCCAACTACCAACCTGCTGCATACCTGTTTGGCCAGTAATTTTTCAGTGCTTCTATCTCACTGTCTCGTTGCCTTGACTATGAGCATCATGAGGACAGGGCGTGTTTTCTCATTGTTATATACCCAATGAATAATACCATGCTTGTCTCATATTAGGCCATCAGTAATATTAGAATGAACTGTAAAATGTTCAGAAACCTAAATGTAGCATTTTTAGATGGTCTGTCAAATGTAAGGTACTATTTTAGGAACTTTATCTCACTCTGGATTAGGTAGGTATACAGCTTGTTTAGTTACAATTTTCTCCCCCATAAGCTTTCCAAGCCCATTTCCTTCCAGAAAATAAATTGGAACACCATTACAAATGGCATTCAGTAATGTGGAAATAGCCATGAAAAACTGGAAAAATTGGAGTGAATAGCGCAAAAGCATAAACTGTAAACCATGTGAATATAATGATACACACACACATATATATTTAAACCTGTGAGTTAAGACTTTTTTTTTTTAGGTACAAGTCACAGAAATTCAACATAAATTAGCTTAAGTAAAAGGGTAATGTATTTTATTGATGAGGAGTTTTTTTGAGGGACCCACTCAGTAGCCTCACAGAAACCTGGAAACAAGGACTGAAATGCCACGAGTCTCTATGTGTCTCAGCTCTATCTCTTTCTGATATGTGCCCAACTTTTATTTTTTTATGTTAATAATTGCCTTTTGTTTTTCTGCCCATAAAGCACCAGATGGATACCAACACAATCTGAGATTCAACCAGGGAGAGGCAGAGTTAATTCACTACTTAATATGAGTTAGGATAAAATCTAAAATCTAGCGGCTGTACTAAGGAACAACTTGGATAAGGCTCTCACCCCTTAAGGTCAAACATGGCTGCCATAAGTCCTCCCATCCTCTGGTGCAGCGTGGCTCCACAGTTCTTCTCATCAAGAGGTGGGATCTGTATCTCCACACCTTTAACCTGGGCTTATCTTATGATTTCCTTTGACTATGTAGCCGACTGTACCTGAAGTGACAATGAGTGAGTTTTTCACCGAAGTATCAACAAGCTTTGTATCTTTTGATTCTGCCATGTTGTAATACTGACTTGAGAAAACCAAGGCTTGAGGACCCCAAGGTGAAAGACTAAATAGAAAAAACAGTGTAGCCATCCCAGCTGATTCTCCAGCCAATAGCCAGTGTAGTTGCTAAATGTAAGTGAGGCCATTTTCAGCCTTCTGACCTTTTAATTGAATATGTTCGTATGGGTAAGTTCAGACAACCCCCTGAGTTATGGAAATAACAAATGGTTGTTGTTTTAAATCCTTGAGTTTTGGAGTATGTTTCTTGTTTGTTTGTTTTAATGCAGCAGTAGGTAACTGTGACACCCTTATTCTAGTCATTTTGTGCCATGAATGGAGTCATAGAAAAATAACGGCAGCTTCCTGGGTAATCATATGTGAATAGTAGTGGATGAAGGCAGCGTTCTTAGGAGAGCTTTGGGAAATGGCTCTGAGAAGAAGGCGTGGTTATGAGCAAATAGGGCAATAAGACTGGACTTAGAACGCTGTATGAAATCATTTAATATTCACAAAACAGGGCTGTTAGATTAGATTATTGTTTTTGAAATGCACCCAACAAAACAATACCCAATTTGTGTAAAGTATTCTGAGCCTATTTCCTTTCACTTGCACTCTACTTACTAGCAAAGGGATAGATTCCTAAGCTTTAGTGCAGGGGGAAACATTTCCTGGTACTCCGGACAGTTGTAACATTAAAAGGTGAATTAGTCTTTTTTTCTTTTTTTCTTTTTTTATTGTTAGTTTCTGGTGTACAGAACAATGCAATAGTTATCCTTTTCACCCTCACAAAGTAACAACCCCCTCCCCCCCATCCAGTACCCTCCCACCCCCGATATCATACTTATCTATTACAATTCCATCCACTCCATTCCCACACTTTACTCCACGTCCTGTGACTATATGTATATATAATTATAGTTGACATACAATACTATTCAACATCAGCTTCAGAAATACAAGTGCGGTGATCAGGCCTCTACACCGACTATGAAGTGGTCTCCCCAACTAGACATGAGTCCATCTGGCCCCCTAAGAAATATTTACAACATTACTGATTATATTCCCCAGACTGTCTTTTCTGTCTCTGAGGCCATATTGTAGTTACCAACTTGTATTGTCTCGTCCCTTCCCCTTCTCCTTCATCCCCACCCCCTCCCAACTAACAACTCTCAGTTTTTCCTCTGTGTCTCTGAGACTATTTCTGTTTACATTTCTCATTTATTCAGTTCTTTAGATTCCACATCTAAGTGAGATCATATGGTATTTGTCTTTCTCTGACTTACTTATTTCATTTAGCATAATGTTCTCTAGTTCCATCCATATTGTTGCAAATGGTACTATTTCCTTCTTCTTCATAGCTGAATAATACTCCATTGTGTAAATGTACCAAAGTTTCTTAATCCAGTCGTCTATCGATGGGCATTTTGGTTGTTTCCAAGTCTTAGCTATTGTGAATAGCACCACAATGAACATAGGGGTACATATATTTTTTCAGATTAATGTCTTGGGTTTTTTTTTATAAATACCTAAGAGTGGGATTTCTGGGTCATAAGGTAGTTCCATTTCCAGATTTTTGAGATACCTCCATACTGATTTCCATAGTGGCTGCTTCAGTCTGCAGTCCCACCAGCAGTGCACCAGGGTAAAAGGTGAATTAGTCTTATAATTCAGCTTGTGTCATCAACATGAGAGGTGATGGCTACCATTAATGAATATTTGAAAGCCATCCATTTGTGGTTGGACTGTATCTTTAATGCTGCTTAGCTCATCTAATTGGAGCATTGTTTGGGAAAGGGGTAATGCTCATAGGAAAGACTTAACAATCAATGGCAGCAGCTTCTGACAGATGGACAGAGTTGGGTTTCTGCCATTTGGGATGCTCAATAAGGCATGAATGGCAGTTCAGAACGCAGTTCTGATAGAAGTAACTAAAGCCCTGGGTTTTTAAAAATTCTTTGTTAAAGATTCTGCATTTTTATGAATGGTGTGCAATTACAAAGGATGCAGACCATTATATCTATTTAAAATTTTTATTTAATTTCTATTTTAATGTTTTTTTTTTCCTTTTAGCCATGCTACCACATAATGATGTACTTGAAGTATTTTGGCATCATTGGTATTAGCATTTCTTAAGCGGCTACAACTAAGAGTGGACAAATACGAGGGATCATAGAGTGTTGAAATTTAAGGGGGATTCACATAAGTTCTAGCATATTTTTAAAATGAAAACTGAGGCCCATTCGGATACAACAGTGAAGTAGAAGACAGGTGGGATATAGGCACTTCAGGCCATTTTTTTATAATTTGAAAACAAACAGAAATGTAATTTTTTTCTGTTCTTTTATTTATCTTTACCCTTGAGTCCCTTGCTTGGTGTTACAGACTGCATGGTTTTTATTATGTACACCCTCACCACGGGCTAAGTACTACTCTAAAATGGTAACGAGACCTTTATTTTTTGTTGTAGTTTCTCAACTTGCTAGATAAGTCTCATAAATCCTCCTTCTAACTGAGAAAATTAGGAAGTAGTTGAACTCAAAACTCAAAGTGTTCTCCAGGGGTAGTAAGGGTATGAGTAAGGAAAATGTCTTCTAAATGTATAGCCTGGGAGTTTCTCATTAGTTATAAATAGACAAAAGTCATACGATTATGTTCCTACCCTATGAGCTGCAGATTTGGAAAATTAAAGTCCAAAAAGTTTAGTTGAGCAGAAAGAAAGGCATTCAGGCTCCGATTAATGAAAAACAATAAACTTGCATTTAGCTGGAATTTTAAAATGTGAAATCCACACAAAATTCAAATTTGATTTGTCACCTACCATCACTGGAATTCCTTTGCCTGCTCCACCCAGTCACATCATTGACTTAACAGGACAATCCTTGCTAATGGTCCAGTTTGTTAAGTGTAAGGACAAGATTTTTCGGTTTTGTTTGGGTATGTCTGGCTTGAATGCCTAACAAATTCTGCCAAGTTGTGAAGCTTTTTGGTAATGTTTTTTTCTTCAAGAAATAGTGAATGCCCAGGATCCAAAAGTAGAAAGGTACTATGTGATTCTTCTGGGTGTGGTGATGTCTGGACATTACCAAAGCAATTGCAGTGGTAACAGTTATCTCCACGATAACTAAGGGCTCCCCAAACTTACATTCTTTAAAAAGCTGCATTGAAGTACTAAGACAAGTCAAGGGAATAATACGCAGGGGGAAAAGCACCATGAGTTACAGGCCATCTCTCAATTAGGTGATGGTAGAAGCCAGAAGCTATCATCAGCTCCAATGTGATAGAATCATTGCCAAATATATCTGCACATCCAGGAATTCAACTTCACATATCATAAAATAATTCTAAAATTCCAACTGAATATCTTTCATCACTTTGTTACTCATATTTCAAAAACAAGGAAACAGCAATATCATGTAGTAATGATATTATGCATTTTTAAATTGAAGACAAATGGCTACTCTCATATTGTACAGATAATTACATTGTACATAATACATTTCCTGATTATGTAGCCTAGGAGATAAAAGAATTAGCTTAATGTTTAGTTCTTTTAGTTATTTGAGCCCGAGACACATAGAATTTGTTAAAGATCTCAGTCACCTTGGTACAAATTGAATTGTTCTTTATAAAGAGCTGAGCGCATAATCTGTAGTAACCCTTTACAAATAATGAAAATGCCCTTGGAATTAGCTTACAACTTGATTTATGCAGGTTGGCCCGAGTGCTGCTCGGGCACCAGCTGGAGTAAGACACTTCTGTGCAGCCAGTGGCCCAGATTTCCAACCAGAGGCTCGTTGCCAAGATTTAAGCCACACACAAGCCAGTTGAAGAGGAGGGAATTTATCTTAATTATAGAGTGGAGTTCATGGGGCTCTAACAAGAACTACTTACTATACTTCTGGTTCATGGGGCCCCTACCAGGACAATGCTCTAAAACAAAAGCAGTCTGTCAATAACTGAATGATTTCTCTACTATAAGAATAGCCAATATTGACTGAGTTCTTACCCCACGCCAGTCAGTGTGTGTGATCTTGATATGTGCTAAATGTTTGAAATGGGCCTAGCAGTCATCGTTGAATGGCCATTGCCCCTATATAAGCCCCAAGACCAAGGGCAAAGGCATTCCCTTTGCTACTGGCCTCCGGTTTGTAGGCTCTGTATGCAATAGAAATTGACAAGAGGCCAATCCAGGAGCTCAGCCAAGGTTTATAGGGGCCTCTGCCTGAGCACAAGGGAGACAGGGCAGGGAGAGAAGGCCTGTGGCTGGGCATTGTATAGGGCAGAGTGAGGGAGGGCTTGGCATCTGCTGGGATGAACCTCTCCTTTCTTCCTGCCAAACGCAGTACAAGACACGCTCTTATGCGGTGGCACTAATTAATGGTTCCTTAACTACAATGTAATGTATTTTAACATTTTACCTTTGGAAAGATCGAAAAGTATCTGATAGCTGCTTTATGTAAAAGTATCTGAATTGGAACAAGAAAGAATAAAAGGAAGCAGCTTTCCACAGAATTCAAATTTAAGGAAACTTTGAGACATATGTGTATATAATAATTATATGTGTATATAATATGTGTGTGTGTGCATGCGTGCTTGCATATTCACGTTTATGCATGTGCAACTCAATAACTGTTCTGAAATGGTTACATGTCAAGGCAAAACAGACACTGGTTTGAAATCATACCTTCCTAAACTTATGAGATATCCAACCCAGCCAGAAGGCCCAATTCAAACAACTTAAACTGTACAATAACTGTAATATACTTCTTTATTGTTTGATCTGTAATATTTTAATGGAGATCTAAAAATAATCAGAATTATGTCACCAGACCCGTTCCCTTTTAAAATTTCTCTATTTAGTTTCAAAGGAAAAGATTTTCTTTGGGATTTCACATTTGTACATGGATTTATAGTGCTTGAAGTGAAATAAGAACTGATAAATTATAATAAATTATGTTGTAGTTTAATGGCATCAGATAAGTATTTAGCATTAGTTGCTTGCCAAGTTTCTAAATTTTCTTAGGCTATGTTTAAAATAATTCTCTGTGCTTAATTTTATATGTAAAATTTTCATTTGCAAAGAGATGAGCTAATTCAAGGCACTGTTGCCTGCCTTCCTTTAAATATGCTCTCTGCTTCAAGATTTTCTTTTTTCCATTTAACTTTGCAGAAGAGAACATTTCTTTCCTTCCCCCACAAATGCTGCGTAGTGACGCTGGCTGTCTTCCTTCATGGGCAGGATGCCTAAACACTTAATTGTTCAATCGCTACATAAGAATCACTTTGCCCAACAATGAAATGCAACTGCCTCTAGGGTAGAATGCAGCAGCTGCTGAGCAGCATTAGCTCAACTAAGAACCAGTTTGGGGCCTGGCAGGGAAAAACGCTGCCTATTCATTCGCCAAGAAGGGGAGGAATTGGTGGTCTCTTGGCAGTGGGCTTGTACGTTTGGCAAACCTGGCTTTGCCCCCACCGCCATTCTTACTCAGTCCACATCACCTCTTTTATAAAACTTAGGTTTTCTTCCTCCTTTGATCGTCGTAGGGCCAGTCTTCCTCTTTGGCCAGTTTCCCTTCCTCTTTTTTAGTTAATTCCCCCAATTGTGTGCTGTTATGCTCAGTAATTTTCCAATCCAAGTCAGCTGTCAAACAGAGTTTTCTCTTGAATCTTTAGAATTAATCTTGACATTTTGGGCTCCTCTGTCCACCCTGATGGAAGTTCTTTAATATGCTGAAGGGAGAAAGAGGGGCTTAGGGAAACCTCTGTGCTGCCAGGGGCTGGAAACCCTGTGCCAACAGGAGGCCAGGGATAGAATTGGGGGCTTCCCAAGCTTTCTAGTTAATTAGATTTAGTCATATGACATTTGTGACTCAGCCAGTTGCACAAAATGGCCACACAAGCCTAGGCTGGAGGCATTTTGATGGCGTGTCCAGTTAATGGAAGGGAAGTCTCTACTAGGAGTCTGAGTGCACAGCCCCTCTTGAATTCACTTTTTCTAAAACCCCTCTTAAACTTCTTCAATGTAAATTCTTTTCCCATCTGCTCAGGGCTTCTGTGGGTTTTCTTCTTTATAGTTGGCGACTCATCGCACACAATCTTATGGCATTTCTTCCATTAAACCCTGCAGGAGAATCCGTAGTGTAAAGAGTGGCTTACCCTCTTGTCTCCTAAATTTCACTTGCATCTTGTTCTTTTTGTTTAATTTAATGATTGCTGTCCCTGCCGTGCTTCTCTGCAGGATGTCACTCCCTTCATTCCCACCCCTCTTCTATCTCCCTCCATTTCTCCCCTTGCTGACCATGAGCACACATTTTTTTGTAACCTGAGTGAATTAAACAAGCACTAACAGTAAGTTGGTACAAGGAAGAAAACAGATGGACTGTTTCCAAAATATGAGGAATTTACACAGTGATATAAAAAAATACCTCAACATTCCAGTCACCTTGCCCAAGTCCTTTGCTTTGTAACACATGAGCAGAGATAGAGGGCAGCGTGGAACCCAGGCACCCCCTGGATGGTAATGCACTGTCCTGTGGTCAAGACAGGAGAGACAGGATCACTACCCTCAGCCTCTCCAGGGTTGACCGTCTTACTTAGGATTTTGTGATTACAGCTCCAAGAGACAGGCCACATTTCCATGTCCTCGCCCTCACCTAAAACACACACACACACACACACACACACGCACACACACACGCACACACACACACACACACACACACACACACGCACGGAGCTTATCTTGATGTATTTAATGGAATTTGTTCATTCTCCCAACTAGATTTAAGCATGATTTTTTATCTGTCACAGATCCATCACAGTGAAATTCACACAGCAGTCACTAGATATTCTGGAATTGTATATGGAAGTATTCATTCAGTAGTTATTGAGCCTTACTTCATGCTTTTAATGGCAGCTATTGTCAAATAGGGACGTCTATGTTAGTGAGCTAATGATGTTAAGCAGCTGTATTTTAGCCTTATGATGAAAGTTGAGATTGCATTTTTCTTTTGCACATGTTGAAATAAGTGAATGGAGCAGACCAGGGTTACTGTGCACAGGGATTCCCCTTAGCTCTGACAGTGTGCCTGCTGAGTGACAGCAGCAGCTGCTTCTCCTGTCCCCTCCTGTCCTTCCGGGGGCCAAGTCTGAGGAAAATACACTCAGCCAAAACAGAAGCTGGCCTTGTGTTGCTCAGTGTTTACATTCCACGGGCTTATTCTTAAAGACCTGCACATTCAGATGCCTCTAAATTAAAGTTGATTTGGGGTTTATCCACTCCACCCTGTGAGCTGTAGTACTGCAGGGCAGTCATCATCACACAGGTTTCTGTGGTTAAATTTGCTCCCCAAGTAATTGATCTGATCACACGGCTTTATGTACTAGCCCTACCCAGGTAACTCTCCCATTTTCGTCTTTGGCCTATTTCCCCCCAGAACTATAGACTAGTGTATTTGACTCTTTACTACATAACTCTATTGGGATGTCTAATACTCGTGCGCATCTCAAACGTGTGATCAAAATGAAAATCCTGATTTTCCCCCACAAGCCTTCCCTTCCCCCTGCTCTTCTGTGTCTCAGTTCCAGTTTCCCAGACCATATTTGAAGCCACTCTACTCTTCTCTCAAATGCCCACATCCTGTCTGTCTTCAAGCTCTGTTGGCTGTACTTTGAAAATATATCCAGAACTTACATGTAAACTGTGATGTATTCTATTCACACATGGCATTTATGTAGCAATAAGAATGAGCTAATACATCGATAATGACAATATGAATGAATCTCACAAAATAGAATGTTAAAAGAAGCCAGACACGTAAGCACATAATCTATGATTTTATTTATATAAAGCGCAAAACCAGGCAAAACTAACTTAGAAATCAGGTTGTCCTTTGCTGGAGGAAGTTATCAAGAGGACATGACCTCTGGTTGACCCATGACCTGCAACCGGGCAACTGAAGGCTTCGCCCTTCCTCCCCTGCCCTTGGGATATATGTCCTGCTCACCGTCCCCACAGCAGAGCTATTTGAGGGACCTAACTGTGAGAGAGGAAGGTGTTGTTGACCATCTGGACGGCATGTGTGACAACCCAGTTAAGGCCTCTATCTAAACCGCTAATATTCTGATGGGTGGTTACAGAGATCAACTCATCTTCTGGCTACCAAAGACAGGCCTTGTATGTAAGTTCCCTTGCCTGTTACACCTGCCACCTCCCCATCTGGAGTGGCTGCCTCTGTCTTCAGTCTCCCCTTGCCTTCTGGGTACAGTGGGCCGGTTTCACATTTCACTCGAGGAACTCCCGAGGTTACAAACCAACACCCTTGGAAGTTAGTGACCGGAAGGGGTTGTTAGGCAGCTTCCAGGAGGCTTAGTTTGTTAAAAGGTATCAAGCTATATACATATGCTTTGTCTACTTTTCCATATGATACTTTTCTATGTGATATGTTTATAAAAATAACGTGGGTAAGCACTGCTACCTCCGAACACCATCACCTCTTGACCAGGTGCTGGCAGTGGCCTCTTACCTAGGTTCCTGTACTCCCCCCCATGCTGTCCTGCAGTGTGTAGCCAGAGTGATCTTTTTTTGTTTTTGTTTTTTGTTATTTTTTAATTGAAGTTTATTGGAGTGACAATGGTTAGTAAAGTTACATAGATTTCAGGTGTACAATTCTGTAATACATCATCTATATATCACATTGCGTGCTAACCACCCAGAGTCAGTTCTCCTTCCATCACCATATATTTGACCCCCTTTATCCTCCTCTACCACCCCCTCCCCCCTTCCCCTCTGGTAACCACTAAACTGGTGTCTGTGTCTATGAGAGTGATTTTTTTTTAAAATGTAACTCAGCTTATGTCACTTTTGTTCAGAAACCTCCAGTGGCTTCCTGCCTTTCATAGAGTAAAAGCCAAAGGCCGTGCAAGGCCCCACCTGATCTGTACACTGTCCCCCACGCCGGGGATATTTTCTCTTACTCCCTTTCTCACTGGCCTCCAGCCACACTGCTGTCAACATTCCTTGATGCGTTTGACTGCCGCTCTGCTTGAGGACATTTCTGCAGTCCTGTTACCCTACCGTAAGTGCTCCACCCCCACACGCTCAGGGTGTGCTCCCTCACCTCCTCTGATCTCTGCTCCACTGTGTTCCTACCAGTGACTGCCCATCAACGTCTGTAAAATAGCATCCCTGCCGCACCCCAGCTACCTTAATCCACTTAAGTTCCCTGCCGCCCCCCACCCCGCCACCACCACAGGAATATTGCCATGAAAAACTACATTTCTCATCTGTTTCTTATGTTTCTATCTTTTCTAAAATGTTTACTCCATGCGGGCAGGATTTTTTTTAGGTCAGCAGCCTGGTTCCTTCTGGTGGTTCTGGGGAGAATCTATTTCCTTGCCTTCCTAGCTTCCGGAAACCACTTGCATTCTTTGTCTTGTGGCTTCCCACCCCCTTTTTTTTTCATTGATATCACTTCCATCTCTGCTTCCATCAATACATGCCCTTCTCACTCTGCCCCTCTTGCTTTCTTTTTATAATCAGCCTTATGATGACATATTATAGGTAATCTAGAATAATCTTACTTAAGGTCCATAGTTTAACCATACCTGAAGGTTTCCTTTGCTGTATAACTTAACTTACTCATAGGTTCCAAAGATTAGGATGTGGACATTTTTGAAGGGCCACTATTGTGATTCCCACAATCACTAATAGTGCCATTCTCACTCACTTGAGTGAGTGTGAGAGGAGTTACCCTGGATAGAATAAAGAGGGTGTGTCAGACCCATGAATTCCATCTCTCATGCATGCTTCTACAGGCAAATAGTTAGAGAACGTCTGCATAAAGGAGTTTGTCAGCTATCTGTTAGGCAACGGAACTATCAATATATTTTTAAGCAGATAAAGAATCTGATCAGTTCTATATTTTTGAAACATAACTGGTGGAAAAATGAAAGCTGTATTAGTTGAAGGTCATACTCAACATGGTAAAAAACGTAAACTCGGAGAGTGGTGATGGAATTAGAGTGTAGGTGTTTTGGAGATGATCTGGGAGTGTTTGGATGTGTGAGAGTAAGAATGTTGAGGATGATTTTGAAGTTTATAGCTTAGGTGGCCACATAAGAAATGACAGCATTAATGAATTCAAATATATTTAGTTATTCATGCATGTGAAATATACCTGTACCAGACTCAGAACTAGAGGCTACTACACTTAGATTTGCAAATATGTATTTGAGGGCTAATAGGAAAGTTTGGGGATGCTTACTTCAGTGAATGTACTCCAAAGAATGGTTAAGTAATTGCATGTATAGATGTATATGTATATAAGTTCTGCATTTATTATCATTAATATATGTAATAGTATATGCAGAAATTATTGGATATAATAAATTTCAGTTATTTCTGCATATATTTTATATACAATATATTAATAATGCAGAAATAATTTTACATATGTTACATGTGACATATATATGTATTTATATGTATGTATATATATATATGTACATAGATATACAAGTTTGTCAATTAAGTCCGCGAACTTGCTGCAATGATGTTGCTTATCTTTTTTGGTATCAGAGGGATTATTCATTATGAGTTTGTACCAACTGGACAAATGGCTAACCAAGTTTACTATTTGGAAGTGCTGAAAAGGCTGCATGAAAAAGTTAGACAACCTGAGCTTTTCTCCAACAATTCATGGCTCTGGCATCACGACAATGCACCAGCTCACACGGCACTGTCTGTGAGGGAGTTTTTAGCCAGTAAACAAATAACTGTATTGGAACACCCTCCCTACTCACCTGATCTGTCCCCCAATGACTTCTTTCTTTACCTGAAGATAAAGGAAATATTGAAAGGAAGACATTTTGATGACATTCAGGACATCGAGGGTAATATAATGATAGCTCTGATGGCCATTCCAGAAATAGAGTTCCAAAATTGCTTTGAAGGGTGGACTAGGTGCTGGCATCGGTGTGTAGCTTCCCAAAGGGAGTACTTCGAAGATGACTGTAGTGATATTCAACAGTGAGGTATGTGGCACTTTTTCTAGGATGAATTTACAAACTTCATTGTCCATCCTCGTATATACAGACATATATATGCAAACATACACACACGCACTTTCTTAACCTTAGTGACCAGGGTAGAATGGTATAAATTATCCAAATTTCCACATTTCAATGTTCTGTTGAACACAGACATTGCTTGACTCTCAGTCCATGCAGACTCAGACTCATTTAATACACTTGCTTTGCACACATTCCATACCTGGTCTTATCTAAATTAAAAAGAAACGCGAAGTAATTGGAAAAGAAAATCACAACTCCTCCACATTACAAATCTGAGAAGACATGGTTCTTGCTCTAAAGAATTTAATATCAACCACAAGCAGAAATGATACACCATGTCCATTGTTAATAGTGACGGCTAATATTTATTGAGTTTTGATCTTATGAACTCAACACAATGCAGCCTTTTCAATGTTGTCACTGATTACATCTCACAATCATCCTCAGAGATAGGTATTGTGTGTCAGATGTATTGCAAGGAAAAGGCTGACGGATAACACATTACTAGTCATCTAGTAAACCCTAAGCGAGTCGGAAAAGTGTTCATAGAGGAGATAACCCTTGAAATGAGACTTTCTGGATGAAATGTTACAGGTTTAAAAATGCGAAAGGCTTTCAAAGGAAGAACAACATGTAAAAATGCTGAGAAATTTGAGAAGGCACAAAGTGTCGAGGAATAACACGTGTGGCAGATTTTAAAATGCCCGAGGGAGGCTGGCAACAGATGAGGCCAGGAACATGAAGGTCAACTCACAGAGGATGCTGTCACTAGGGTGTAAGGAGTTTACTCTGTATCGTGTGGCTTATGGGAAGACTGGAATAATTTGGAGCAGGGTAATGATCTAATTCAGTTTGCATGTTAGCAGAGCCTTTATTGCAACAGAATGAAGGATGCAGTCCTGGGGGAGGGTGGGGGCGGGTTCGGGGTAGGTGAGCAAGGCAGGAGGCATGGGGCAACACTAAGGACTCTATTTACTGAGAATTGTGTCTGGATGCTAGTACTGGCAGTACTAATGATAAAGAAAATGACAAACATGGTACATTTTTAATGGTAGGGTTGAGAATATGTGGTGAGTGGAAATGGGGAGGGTGGAACATTTGGAAACAGGTTCCTGTCTTGGGCCACCTTGTAGATCCTGGGGCTACTCATTATGATTGTGATGGTGAGAGGAGAGCCAGATCTTTTAGAAAATGGTATATTAATACTTAGATATTTTGCATTTCACATACTTCCAGGACATCCAGGTAGACTTGCCCCAAGGGACAGTTGAACATATGGTCCCAAAGCTCAGAGGACATTTGTGCTGGACATGCAGATTTGGCCCATTGTGATGAAAAGGAGTAAATTGAACTCCTGGGATGATGTGAGCCTGTTAAGGAGAGCGGATCATGGGAGAAGAGAAAAGAGCCTAAAAAGGGTATCAGTGGGAATATCTACAGTTGGAAAAAAAATGTACTTCTGGAGCACAAGGTACAAATGACTGTCATAAATAGTGACTTCATAGTCATCAGCATATGAGTGGTGACTGAAATCGTAATAGTGGATGTGATATCTTAGGTAGAAATTGCAGAAGGAGCACAGTAAATGGAACCCTGAGGAACAGAAAAAGAGGAATCCAGCTAAGAACTGTGGAAGTGCTTCAGAAAAATCACCGAGCAGAATGGTGTCAGAGATGACACTGAAGAGAAAGATCCCAGAGAGAGGGAGTAGTTAAGCATGTCAGAGGACGCAGGAAGGGTGAGTGAGATCATGACTGAACATGGCTGTTCAGGGATTAAGAAAGTAATTGGTAATGTTTGTGAGAGTGATTTGAATGTGGTGGGAAGGGTAAAACATCAAAAAGAGTGGGTATAGATGCAAATAGGAGCTGAGGACTATAGACTGCTGAACTGAGGCATAATTGTTGAAAAAATAAATGCATTTCAAACATCTTTTAAAGCTAACTTCAGTGTAATGTTAGAAACCCAATGGGATTGTGAGTTTTAAATTAAATTATTTAGGGATCAGATTAAGTCCAGGGAATTATTGGAGCCAGGTAAACTGTAAATAGATCAAGTTATTGGCTACCAATTGTGCCTGTCAACAGGTCTCATGTTATTTCTTCAATTTCCAGTTTTGATTGAGCTAACAGTCCATTGCTCCAATAATACTTAAGAAGGTTTAATGTCCATAGTATTGATCATTACTTAGACCTATAGTAGGCATAATAAGGCATATTAACTGCTTTACACAAGCCATAGGAATTAGGGCCAAATAATTGTTTTCATCTGGCTTAATTTTAAGTAGAAATAGCAAAATATTCTGCAGATCATTCAAATTTTAGAGAATGGATACTGGCTGGATCTGATTGACCAAACGTTTTATATCTTTATTTTCTGAGACTTGAATGAGGCTTTTATTTTGAATTCGTGCAAACCTGCATGTATCATACTTTGCTTTTTGATTTACAAAATGTGATCCATTGACCAAAGATATAAAATTAGCCCAATACAGTCATTGGTAGAATTGAAAAACAATTTAAATAATATTTTCAGCCTTCAAGTTAACAATCAGATATAGAGGAGGCCTCCGGAGATCTGTTAATTGTTTTCATCTTATTTGGGGATGTTAACTGTAAGAGGTCACAGTTTGAGTTGCGTGGCAAAAAAGAATCTCATGAGGTGTTTGGGGGTGCCAACGTTAAATCCAGGATTTATGTCCCGTTACTCTCCCAAACATTCCTCAACTGTTTCTATTTTTAATTTTTTTACCTCTCCTTTCATCCTTTCTATTTCCAAAGTTTGTAAAATAAAGCAATGATACTTACCTATAAAGCTATTTCAACAATAATAATGGGTCAGGGTAATGTTTTGAGGTAATAATATTTGTTTCATTCTGTCTGCATCTTCTCCTCGTTGTGTGGTTACTTCAGGGGTAGTGTGAGTGCTTAGCTTTATAGGATTTTTGTTTTATGAAAATATATACCCCTCGAAGAAAGCATCCTATTGAGGAGAAGAAACGGGGAAGAGTAGTACTTTTGGGAAGAGGAAGGAGAAAGAAGTGGGAGTGTTCTACTAGATGGAGAAGCTGATGGAGGACTGTGTTTCCTATGGAGATCAAATCCATGGCCCTGTCCTAGCAGGACCACAAAACGAAAAGCCCTGCAGATGCTCCTAGGGGCTCCATGTGCCCAGCATCTGGAGAGATTCAGACCTCTACTCAGCAAGGGAACATGTATAATTTAAACAATCAGCTCTAATCCTTCATGACCATATATCAGAAGGCCTTCCTCAGGTGTGGTAAAAACATCTGAGTTATTTGTAACTCTAAAAAGGCAGGAGTGGTGGTCTCCTGAATTCACTGTTAACTTTCTTAGGGGCTAGATTTAAATAAAATTAAATAATGAGACATTTTTTTTTCACAATGCAGTTGTGGATGTAAATTTATACCAGCTGTTATTATAATTCTTTCATTTAACACAAATATTTCATGTTCTAATAAGGCCTGTTCTTTCTCAGCCCTGGGACTACAGCCTCGTAGGTGACCAGTGTGGTCTCTACTCTTATCGATCTTGTGGAGAGAGACAGCGAGAGCAATAGAACAAGAGGGGTGGGGGGATCATTCTCCATGGGTTCCTCACATCTCTGCACATCTTGTGAGCACATGCACTTAAGTGCTGTTTGTACCGGATTATCTCTTCGAGGATGTTTTATAGTAAATGGCCTTGGAAATTGAGACGATGTCTCCCTCTGGGGCAAAGGGCAGGCTTGGTTGTATCCTTAGAAGATAGAGATAGTGTTTCCCTTCAGAGTTGAGAGCATTACGACTGTCCAGTATAAATAAAAAAAAAAATATTTCCCACGGAGCAGAGGGCAGGTGTGTTTGCTATGCATAAAAGATCGAGGTTCCCTAAGCTGAGTTCCTCTCCTGCATGTAACACAGGTCTGTATGGGTCTAAGTATCCATTGTGCCCAGCCCCGTAAAACTGTTGACTCATGAAACTGTGGCAGGCTCCTTTTTTAGCGAGCAAGTAGAGCAACCTCTTAGACCTCGTAGAATTCATGACATCTTCCATTCTGCTGGGAAAGAAGAAATGAGCAAACGCAGAAGTATGGCACAATGTAATAATTCTAATGAGAGCTAACATTTATTGAGCACTTTCTATGGATCAGCCGTTGTCCTAAAATTTGCATTTAATCTCTCCTTTCATTATTGTAACAACTAGTGTGGTGGGTTCTTTCATCGCCCCCCAGTAACTTGCGTGAGGTTGTAGAAAATCAGGGCTAGAGTTCAAATTCATGCTTGATTCAAGAACATGTGCTTTTAACCACTAGGCTGCAGACATAAAATCCTTGAAATAAAGCAATTCTCATAGCGTTCACTCATATTTATAGTGTTCATTTTTCAAAATAAAATGTGTCAGCCCCCAATGCCATGAAGTTTCTAATGAGGCCAGGTGGCGGAGGCCACCGTCATGAGTGACATGATGGATGGGAAGTGGCCTTGTGCTCACATGTGCCCTTACTCGTCCTTATACTACCTGCCACACTGCCTGGCACTGATACATTCCAACGAGTTGACGCTACTCGTTTTCTTTTCGTTAAGCTTGTGAAGGTTGAAAATAATGAAGATCCCAGACTTTAGGGTCACGATTCTTGTCCAAGATTGAACAGTTCATGGTTTTGTGATATCAGAAACATTATTTAGGCATTCCGCTCCTCAGTGTCTGAGTCGGTAAAACAGATATAATGATACCCATGACACTGTCTATTATGAGTATTCAACAAAATGACATGTTTATGAAATCCAAATAACTTTATCAATGATAAAAATGTACCTAAATATGCTTGTTTTATAATAACTATGCTGGACAATGTCATGATTTTTATTAATCATTTATTACATAATGCAAATTAGTTGATAACATTTTCCATCCTCTACTACATTTATTTTTACTTAACCAGAAATCAGTGGAATATCTTCAATGTGCTAAGCTGGATAGATATTTTGTGTAGCACAGAGACTTCCGGGTGGTATGTGTGTTTTGTATCATGACAGCCTCGAGAAGATGGGCCTAACTGGAATACCTCTGGTGGGCAGCATGATGATACTGAGATGGGAAGCTATGTGGGAAAACATGGGGCCTTGTGTTGAGAACTGTAAAGCATGCATGATACTGCACTATTGGTAAGCTAACCAGTTAGCTTGCCACAGCTTCAGAGATGCTGGTGGAAGACACAGGCGGGGGTTTCAGACAGGCTTTCATTACTCACAGCATTGCAAGCAGCATGAACATTGTATCCATGTAGGTTCCACTTTCTCCCCACTCCTGCCCGCATCCCCTCGGGCTGAGATGGAGGGGCTCATGGGGGTGGTGCTTGCATGGGATTACATCCCTGCCGAGGATCCCTGAACTAGAGGAACCCAGATCTTTTAGTGACAGTGAGCATGCCTCTCTTTTGCTCCCTAAGGAGACATTATATTTCCTGTACTGAATAATAAGCATGTTGCCCTCTGCCTTCTCTGTCTTCCAAGGCTTTGCATTATGTAAACGTCTTTAGCAGTAGAGTCTGAAACAAAGGGCTAGTTAATGCCTCTGCTCATAAGATGTACAGAAAGGCAAGAGACTCATGTGGAGAACTGTTTCTCAATATCCTGATAAAGGAGAAAAATCTTACAGTACTTAAAGTACTTTTAGCTCCCTTCCCAATTTGGCTAGTCTAAGCCATAGTGTAGAAATTACAATATACAGTCAGAGTCTATCATTGCATACATATTTCCTATTCTTCATTTTTATTTTCACCTATTCTTCCAACTATCCCTAATACACACACACACACGCGCGCGCACACACACACACACACACACACACACACACACACGCGAGATAAAACATGTAATAAAGAAGGGAAAAAATACGGTGGCTGTTTGGAAGGCGATGGAAATTAAGGCTTCAGAGAAAGGTAAAAGGGAAAATGGTCACAGGGTTTTAGAATATCTCAACATGGTCTTAGACTTCTAAAAGATTAACACCAAAGTGAAAATCTATATAAGAATATATACATACGAATATGGACATTGGGCCAGGTCACAGTGAGTAGAATAAGTTTACCTTGTTTAAAACCCAAATCTAGTATGTCTTCCAACACATATCATGGGCTTCACCATCTTTCTTCAGGCTCTGTCTTCAGTTGATCATTGCCAGTTTGTGACCACAGATCCTATGAGGCTAATTTGACTTCCTATAGTAGGAAAGGATAGGATTCACCTTAGTGTTTGTGGGGACCAGAGCAAGAATACAACTGGGTGCCTATCTACCATGTGTCCAAATATTTAAAGTTATGAAAATCAGGCTAACAAACTATTAAAATATGTTCTAGCCTCTTGTCATAACAAACATGCTTTATAATGACAATAGTAAAACATATGTGCAATGCTATATACTATTTTTATGACAGAAAGTCAGAAAAATTTCAAGGTTAACTGTAAATATTGCTATTCAGTTTGGTGTTCTGTTGATGGGCTACATAAGTAATAAAATAAAGTCACATAGACAAGCTGTGATACAATTATACATAAAATTTATTTTTCTTGCCTTCATTTCAGCAAAATCAAAAATTATATTATGTAGAGATCTTCATAGAACTTGTGTTCTGCTGAGAATACTGACCCAAATGATGAAAAAAAAAGCAATAGTAATCAAAGTGCACAACATTTAAATGTATTTTTCAGAAATTAAAATAAAATTTGATGTAAAAAGAATAAGCAATTTTGCACTTGATTGATTTAAAAAGTTACCTTTTTTAATATATTCAAAATTAGCTTCTAAAATTAATGGACATACTAAATGTATTTAATTAAAACTGAATATTTTATTTAATTTTTCAAAAATTAAATCAAATCCCCTTAAGTTTATTTCTGAAAGCAAATTACACTATTCAGTAGCTTTCTGGTTGCCACAATATATATCCTGTAGCATGGTTTATACTTGTTACATCTGGACCTAAATATATACAAAGCTAAGCGTAGTATGAGTTGTTTAATATTATGTTTTTCTGCCCCATGTGCAACTGATGTGAGCACTGGTATTTTGTGTATGACTCAGAACCAAATTTGAAACAGGAAGAGAAGCAAAAAATAGTCACTTCATTGTGAAAAAATGTGTCTCTGTACAAGAATTGATTGCATTGATGCTATCTTAGGGGAAAGATATGTTAATTAATTTGTCTTTTTAGTGAAATAAATGCTTCTTCTCTTCAAACCTCCTATCTTCAGGAGAAATACCTGTTCTAACAATACACATGAGAGTTCTGAGCATTTGCGTGCAGCTGCCTGTTGTTCTGAGGGCATTGAGCAATAGATATGGAAGAGGGTTTTGCTGGGCCCTAAAAAGTCTTAGATGTGAGAATGTATATTTAGGGATACAAGTTTCACTCGCTAGACAGTGATGCCCATCTGTTCTTTAATACATTTATATTTTGTGAGTTTGTGATATTTAAGGTCTTCTAAAGAGACTTAGAAGAGGACAGAGGCAGACCTTGTAAAAGAGGAAGAAAATTAGGTGTGGGTCTTTCTGGAATTTAACAAAGGGTTTAACATTATAATCCCTTCAACAGTTATTTTAATGTGCTTTAAACTATGTCTAGGTTGGTGATACACAAATAGATAAAATAAATGCCGCCCTTATCCTTGCCAAAAAACAGAAACAAGAACAAAAAATCCCCCCCACACACATACACACACGTGCACACACACAGTGAAAACTAATTCCTGACTTCAAGTGTGGTAGGTTGCCTTACAGAGGCATGAGGTCCAATAGGCAGAGGTGGAGCCCACTGGGAAGCAGCAGATGGGCCTGTCGGATGTGTGGTTGTCATGGCTGTGTGGCCTATGGCAGTTCTAGGGTTTCAAGCCAAGTAAGGGAATCAGGTTGGGAAGAAAAACTGAATATGGCAGTATCAACTGAGTTGTGAGAACTGGCTGCAATGTGATCAAAGTGGGTTACTAGGAATGCAAATGCTGGATTCCTACCTCTATATGCTAGAAACATGCAATCCATCCCATCTTTATTAAGCATTCCTGCCATGGGATTGAGTACAGTGTTTGCTCTCCTGGAGACAGCGGGGAGGATGAGATGGATGTGACTCATGAGGCTCACAGTCCAGTTATGCCTGTGAAATCGATCACTTTCCGTGTGATTTGCAGAGCCTCAGAAGAGGGGCTGAACCTTTTTCACTTCTATCGCTGTTGCCAAAATTCTCATTAAGTCTTTAAAAGGTACCTTTCAAAGTGCAAGCAATCTATCAAGAGTGTAAAATATTAACAATAAAAGCTATTAATGCCAGAGTGATATGAAAGGAGAGTTTTTTTTTTGTTTTGGTTCTTGTTCTGCCAAGTATTTTGAGCAACTATTGGGTCGTCGGAAAAATCATGACGCATTTTTGCATAGAACACATAGAAAAAGTATGTCATGGCTTTTCCGATGACCCGATAGAATGAATAATGATGTAGTCATCTAGCATAGACTCAGGTGAAGAATGGATAGGATGTGTTGGAAAGTGTGGATGGAGGTCAGTAAAAGCCCAAGCAGGCCAGGCCCAGGCGGTCATCTAAAAGGAGGTGATATTGGCCTTGTTTCCCTTGTTGAAATGGAAGAGTTCACCTTTCTTGGAAGAAAGAGTGGCTTAATCGAACAGAACAATTGCCTCTTTTTTTCTTGTGTTTATGTATTTACATTTCTTGATTTACAAAAAGAATTTGTAATGAGGAGTTCAACATTGTAAAAGTATGAGTTAAATATGTTCCACTTTTCTAATTTGTAAAAAATTAAGGGTTTATTATTAGATGCTTTAGGATTGCAGTGTTCTCTGGTGTGGACTTCATTAAGTGAAATATCCGTAATCATTTATAGTTCTTTATGTTTACACCAGCTTTATATAAAGGGTTTGTGTTTCCTCTCTCACTGATATGCCCTTTTTCTGAAACCATATATATGTGTGTGTGTGTGTGTGTGTGTGTGTGTGTGTGTGTGTGTGTGTGTGTGTGTGAATCATTAACTAACCTGGTGGATCTCAAAATGTGGTCCAAGACCTGCAGCACCAGTGTTATCTGAGACCTTGTTAGGGATTAATCTTATCCACCTCACCACAGACCTGCTGAATCCAACACTGTGGGCTGGGGCCCAGCAATCTGTGTTTTAACTAGACCACCAAAAGATTCTGAACCATTGATCTAATCCAACTCTTATGTTTCCAGATCAGGAAACAGGTTCAAAGCCAGATGGTACTAACCTCCTGGTCTTCAGATGCCTACTCTAGTGTTTTTGTCATTAGCCCTGAGCTTAATGTCAAGAATGTAATTGTTAGTATCCTGGTGGGTTTCAGGACTTTTCAATGCTTATAGAAATTCTGAATCTATCAGAGCCTTCTAATAGGATAGCAGGGCATTTCTCCCCATTTTAATGAGTTAGATTTAAAAAAAATTGAAAATTAATATCTTTTTAACATAAAATGTGGAATAGGTGATGAAGCACTAGGGTGAAACAGAGTCTACTAAAAATCAGCTAATTTGTGAAATAAGGCACACTTTTTTACGAAAATAAACTTGTCCTTGAAACAACAGTAGGTTCGTGTGAGGCATGTAGAAATTATGATGTGTCCAAACTGAGACTTCAAAGGTGACTCCAAAGAACTCTGGATCACTAATTGAAGAGAACAGACACACACTTTGAACATCTAAAAATGAAAGGAAATTTGAAAGCACTCACATGAATTCCTAGAAGACAAAGATAATGAATAAGACTTTGAGGATTTCTTTATAAAGCAAAGAGTTTTATAAAACAGTTTCTTCCCAGGACAGTGGTGTCATTTGTTTTCACTCTCAGAAAATATGAAAAACAGTAGCCTGGACGAGTTCTCAATGAATCTCTGAATCTTCCAAGGTGATAAGGGAAAAGTTAGGGTGACAGCATGAAACACAGGTAGTCTGATTTATTCTTAAAGAAAAGTGGGTGAATTTCAATTATATAGTCTATTTTCATTCTTTTTTCTCTTTCCCTCTGGTGAGCCACAGCCTGTATTTGCAATCTAGCCATTTGAGATTAGAGGAAGCAAGGGACAGTTTTCCAGGCAGCTCCGGGCAGCTCCTTTTTGTGGTTTTGGTAAAGCCATTGTTTGGGTCTCAGCTTTCCTTTCAAATTCTGATGTAATCTCAGATTTTTAAAAATCCTGCTAACCCTCATTTCTCCTTTAATGATTTGTGTTCCTGTATACCTAAATACTGTATACACATTTAAATCAATGCATGTCTAGGCGCTTTAATCTCCGTCTCCTATCAGGCTGCTCTGAATCTCATACCTGACCTTCCTATGGTATTGACCTTCTGTAGCGTTGGCCTCCATAAAGGGAGATTGAAAGGGACCTACTTGGTGCTATTGCGGGGGGTGGGGGGTTTCTTCCAAAATCTCACCTTGCCTTCTTGTCTAGAAAGTGGAAGAAACTGTGGAATAATCTCAGTTTGTACAACCTATAAAGAATGCTGCAGAAAGATAGTCTCCCACCAGTTTACTGAACATAACTAGGATAGGAGGTAGGAGTTAGGCTGATATGTCTTTGGAAGAAATACTGAAGCTTAGAAAAGGAGAGAGCAAGAGAACTATTGCTGTAGCTTAAAAAAATTTTTTTTGTTAAAATTGTTTAGCATCACTGAACTGAAAAGAGCCTCCAATTCAGTCTTAATGTCACATTAGCATACCCTTTTCATTTTATAAACTATATTTAATTTATTTTTCCACAGGGTTATAGTAGTGATCATTATAAAAATGTATTTTTTTTCATCTGTCATAAAGAAAGCAACATCTTAGACACAGATATAGGTCAGTAGTCATGGTAATAACTTACTCTGTACAATGATATAATAATGCTAGCTTAGGAGAGAAAGTCCAGGGATGTGGAACTGAGTAGTAAGGAGAAATAACCACATGATCTGAAAGGCCAAATGACTGATACAGTTTTTCAGATGTTCCACAGGATTGTTTCCTGTGGAACATCACATCCACACAGGGATTAAACTCTGACTTCTGTCAACATTTCAGATTTGCTGAATGCTATTACTTTGTCAAAAAAAAAAATGCAAGAGAGAGCTTGTGTGGTGATTGGAATCTGAATTTGAAAACAAAATGTATTTTTTATAACGAGATTTTAAAGTAGTTCATAAAGTTAGAAAACTTTAAGACTTTCCTGGAAACTTGAGTTTTATATTATGAAAGAAAACAAGACTGTGCTTTTGGTGATTACCACGTGCCATACTTACACTAATCGCTAAACACGAAGGATAAAATGGCCCCTTGTCTTGTGGAACTTGTATTGAATCCATTGAACCTTTTCCATTGATTATCCTGAATCATAAAACTCTGGCTCTCACCTCTTTTCTCAAGTCCAGTCAAGTCTCCACTACATTTAGATATGTGCACGCTCACCTCAGATTTAATTCTGATTCCTTCTCTGAGTGAAAATCGACTCCCTCGTTGATTCTCATTTGCAATTCGTTCTACCTCTACTTATGAGAATCTCCACAGTACATCTCCAATGGTGAAAAATGAAGGAAATGACAAAAAGAGTCAGCTCAGAAAATCTTGAACAGTGCTTCTCTCTAGGGAGGACTGACTGATGTCTTGGGGACTTGAGAGGAGCCAGTCAGCAGGTACCGAAGACCTATCTATCACTTCTACCTGCAGACAGGGACAAGGGCACGAAGGACAGAGCTTCGGTTCCAGCCAGGCGTGTTGATGGAGGTCCACCAAGAGCAAGCTGCAGTTTAGGCCGAAGGAGAGGAGGGAGTGCTGAGTTATCTGTACATTTTCTGATGACTAGCCTGCTGCAGTGAAATTGCAGTCTGATGCATGCTTGCTTGGGAGATTTAGCAGATGATCACTAATTAGTATTTGATTACCATGTGCTGCTGACCATTGATTGTTTGCATCTGTCAGAAAGACTCAGCTCATTTAGAAATGGTATGAAGGAGTTATGAAGATGGACTTAAAAGAACTGGTCTTTGGAACCTTGAACAATATTGAGTTGTTGCTCCTACCTTAATATATCAGGGAAACTTGACGGCCTTTTAACCCAGCCATGCCTGACATCAAGATTTGTGCTTTTGGTACTCTAAGCAGAGGTGATAGCAGGCAGGTTATTTGCTAATTAAAAGCTATTTTGAGAAGCTAGAAAGGGTTTAAGAATGATTTCTCTGCATTTTAACTTATTAGGGTAAATTGTTTAGAGACAGGATGGGAGGATGGACTGGATACAGCTTGTGCCCTTCTCATATTTTTCAGCTTCCTCCAGATGTCGCCTAACAGCAGCTGGTTCAGCTGCATCCGCTTTCTCTTGCTTTCTCCCTGAGAGGATGTTTCTACCACAGACTTTTTGATCTCTTGTGGGGAACCATCTAGACATTCTGAGTCATGTATAAACCTTGAGTTCCACCCAGATCGTCATTGCCCCTATAAATGGAGGCACTGAAGCCAGTGGATAAGTGTTCCCTCTTCCCTTCCTTGGGCCGACAATGAAGAAAGAGGTGCCTCTATATATCTATGCAAAGGTTCCCGGCAGTATCCAGTCCCAAATGCCCACAGTGGAAATCAGCTTGAAAATACTCGATTGTGTTGGTTTTTCCCTAATACCCTGTTTCCTAATTCTTCACTAATCCCAGTTCTTGTGAGGAATCACTTCCAAAAATATATATTACCTACATACAAGCCCTTCCTTAGGGTCTGCTCTTTGCAGTAGTTCAAGCTAAGATACTTGTACCAGAGGTGGCCCTAGAAAGCAAACCCTCAGGATGAAATTGTGAAATGATATGAAATAAAGGACTCCACCGGTATGTTGGCAGGGGAGTGCTAATCGTAGGCATTCAGAAGCATCATATGTACTTTTATTGTCTCAGTTCTTCTAGGGCTTCAAACACCCAGGAAAATGTGCCAATTTCCTTAGTCTTGGTGGTTGAGTCCAAAACTGTGATGGATGCACTTAGCAGTGGCTAGAACCCTCAAATTAATTTTCTGAGCCCGTGGAAATAAAAGCCATTATAAGAGGAAAGACAAAGTTAGAAGTCTGACCCAGGACAGGATAAATCAGATAAATCAGGACTAATCCTGCATCCAAGAGGAACTGCGTACATTAGTGCCACCAACAAGGACTTAGGGTTTGTGATTCCCATTTATATTACCATTGATTTCATCTGTGTCACCTATAAAACAGCCAGAGGAATCATGGCAAACCTATCAGTCAGGTCACGTAACCCAGCAGACCCAACAGCTCCATGAAATGTGTGATGGTGAAGGATGCTGTGTGTGTGTGTTCCTTGACAAGCTCTGAGAGGAGAACCGCAGTGCAGACGCCTATGGTTGTGATGTACACCAGTGCCTTCCGCAGCAGAGAACGTACTTGGTCCAAGGCAAGGAGATAGTCATGGAAGTACAAGAACAGAGAGAGAACATGAAATGCAGTAGAAAGGGATTGAAGGTATGTTATCAGGGAGAAACACCCTTATACCCCACCCCCACCCCCACGAAAAAAGGGACAAGGAAAGGAAAATTAATTCTAAGTCATTGAAGGATAGAGACTTAAATTCTGTCTCTAAGAGTTGTTACACCTATTAATAGTTTATAATGAGATACTCCATGTGAAGGGCTAGAATTGTATCTGGCACTTCAAAAATGCTCAACAAATAATCAGCTTTTATTATGTTTGCTGTTGACGACTAATTAGATTGAGTATCTTTCATAGTAAATGCTAATACATATTGGAATGAGTTTTGTTCTAAATGATCACATTCAGCAGCAGAGATTATATAGTACATAGCTGGGAAATAGGTCACAGATTTCTTAACGGATCTGTCTCCCAGATACAAAGGGATAATGTCTTAAACACAAGTTGTAACACCAGTTACTCACATAGAGTATTTCTTTCTCTGTTCACAAAATAGAGCTATAGGATTTAATTACTTCAAGAAAAGAGTGATGCTGCCAAATGGGTAATATTGTCAGAAAGTTGAGCCATGTTAGTCCATTATGCCCAGTTTTACCTTTGCTTGTTTTGTAATCCTTCTTGGAGCCTTGGTGACTCCTATTCTTGGGTTGAGTAACGCCCAGGGTTACTGCGTGATTGAGCTGCTTCCAGCCCACACTATTCCAGTTATGCAGTTGGATTATGGATCTTTTAGTACACTAGGTGGTCTCTGAAGAAAATGATAACACAGACTGTCATTAGAGGAGTAACTGGGGATGCAAAGTAAAGCAAGGAGACTCAAGAGATGGCAGGAAAGATAGACTAGAAAGATCGCTTGTTTGGTACAATGTCTTGGTTACATGCCTTTCATGTGTTGCTCTTTTTAACTTGTCAGTTCTGGTGACACAAAATGCTTTTAAAATCACTTTTGGGTGTATTATCTGTTCTTTCCTCTTTCTGTTCTTAATGTGCAGGAACAAGAAAAGCAGAATTATGTTTTAACACCAACTAAATGAGATGAAATGGGATAATGGCTTTGAAACATTTTGAAAAGTTAACAGCTATACAAAAGTGATTTCTGCATAAATTTAATATCACAGATAATGTAATGACAAAAATGTATGCTTCTCTGGTAATGTTATTAAATTGGTATTTATTTACACTGCTTTTTCATGGAAATTTTTGCATTATATATTGTTAATATCATTTTTAAATATTTAAAACTCCCTTAAATTGTCTCCCTCACACATAGTTTTTATGTTCTTCTTCTTCATTTACACTTTTTTTTTTGCAATTCTAAAAAATAATGTGCTTGATAAATGTCTTATACTATGACATCGAACCTTTATATTTAGTTGGTTCAGAGTCAGACAGTTTGATTATGAGCATGTGTGTAAGTTTTATTACATTTTGCATGCATGACAAAATACTCTAGTAGGCTAATTCAAAGAACCATTGTTGGTAGGGACAGTTTATAAGATAAGAAAATGATTACATAATAACTGATACAAAAATTTAAACAAAGTCTGGATAAAGATTACTAGACTTATGATTAAAAGGTGTCAATTGGTGGTCCTTGGTATCAATTTAACACCAACAGGAATCCCGAATTTGGGGTGTGGTGAAGAAGGAAACTTTATTCAGTTCAAACAACTCAATTGTGATACAGCATGTGAAAATAGCACTGTTGTGAAAACAGCATGGCCGTGAAACAGCTCAATAGTGTTACAGCTCAATTATGAAGTAACATGGCTGTGAACCAGCATGGCTGTGAGGGGGCCCTGAGTGGGGCCAGGCAGCCCAGGAGCTGGTTCCCTTTTCAGCTAGACAGCTCTGCTCTATTCCAGTCTGCTCTACTCTGCCCTGCCCTGCCTGCTCTTCAATGCTCTAATCTGGTGAGGCATCTTTGGTGTTCCATCTTCAGTATTTCAGCTGCAGCCAAAGAAATGCAGTCTTCAGTCTTTGGTGGAAAGGGAGCATGCACTCTTCAAGCCAGAGGGGAGCTGATTTATGTAGATGAAGTTCCTGCCCCCTGGTCACTGATTGGTGTGCCCTCACATAAATGAGGACTCCAAATCCTCAGAGTTTGATTGGTCCAAAAGGCACTGGCCTGATTGGTCAGAATGGAGCCACTGATGGGAGAATACAACAGCATTGCTGTGATTGGATGGGGAAAGACTCAGTCCTGGTGGTTGAAAATACTATTCCAGGAACTCCTTTATAAGGATTGCCTCAGATGGAAGGAGCACAGTGCAGGCAGGCAGTTCAGTGAGGGAGGCAGGCAGCTTAGTTCAGTCTTCTTTCTGAAGCATGGTTTGTGTGGGAGGCTCCTGTGTAGAAATGGCTGTTAGGCTCTGGGGTTTTTTTTTGTTATTATTGTTTGTTTGTTTTTTAAAGTTGAGTCCAGTTAGCCACCAGGAACCCTTCTTAGTAGGCATCTTCTTTCTTAGGGCCCACAAAGGCAACTGACCATATGGTAGTTGGGTCACTGGTTTCACAAACCAAATTTCAAACCCATTATAGTCCATCAAAAGGCATTTAGTATTATCAAAAATGCTGTTTCTTCCCCAAAGGAAGTTAATTGCAATTTTAATGTTTCTAGATGTGGAAATGTTTTTCTGTTACATGATTTTTTCAGTATAATTCTTCTTTTTATGGTATAATGACTCTTTAGTCTTCACAGAACCTGTAAGTATTCATAAATTGCCCATCTAAAAAAAATCCTTAAACATTTGTATTTTTTAACACACACTGAACTCCTAGGGAAAAAAATAAATCTACCATATGAAGAAAAACATTAGCTTATTTTGTTCTGTTTTGGCCAGAATCACAGTTATACAGTAACACTTTATTATGTTTGTACCCTGTTTTTTTTTTTAAGCAAATGAAAATTAATAGAAACATAGTAAAATAAAATATATAGTTGTTGTGTTTTGTTTGTTTGGTTTTTTGTGTTTTGTTTTTTGTCTTTTTGTTGTTGTTGTTTTTGTTTTGTTTTGAGTAGTTGAATTGCCTCTGCAGCAGTAACCAACTACTTTCTGTAATTCAAGGTTGAAGCAAATCTTGAGTTGAAGAGCTGGGGCAAAAATCAATGGAATTTATAGTTTAAGTTTAATCTATGTCATGAAACATGAGAGTAGATTATCCTAAGAAGGATTGAAACCAACTATTTTTCTATATATTTAAAGAATAAAATCAGAATATATGCATAAATTGAGATAGACGTTAAAAAGACATTATAAAAAATTAGACACTGGATTAGAGCTTGAGATATACGTCCTTTGAAGATGCTAAAATTAAAATTCAGGTTATAGCACTTTTTGGATGGTGGGGAGAGGATCATTTTTAAAACTGATTTAAGAAAATACTAATAACCTCAAACATTTCAGTTTTAAGGAATGGAAGTTTCAGGGAAACCATTAAGGGGAGATGACCCCTGTATCTTGAGTCTTGAAGAGTAAAGTAAGATTGAGCTGAGCAATTGTGAAGGGAAGGGATTGCGACCAGCATGACCTAAGGGGCTGGGTAGTGTAATGTTTCCTGAGTAGGACACTAATAAGTGAGCATAAAGTGCATTTTATGGTATGGCTTAGACAGCAGTTCTCAACTTGTGGGTCACGACCCCTTTGGAGGTCGAACGACCCTTTCATGGGGGTTGCCTAAGACCATCAGAAAATGAAAAGATATTTACGATTCATAATTGTAGCAAAATTACAGTTATAGAGTAGTAACGAAAATAATTTTATGGTTGGGGGTCACCACAACATGAGGAACTGTATTAAGGGTTCGCGGCATTAGGAGGGTTGAGGACCGCTGGCTTAGAAGAAGCTGGGAGGATAAGTTGTAGCTGGGAAGAGGATTTTTTGTTGGAAGATTGATAAGCCCCCCCCCCCCCCCCCCACCAAGTAGCATGCTTGAGTAATAGTAGCACTTGACAGAGCTCCTTTGTTAGAAGATTAATTTTGGCTAAGACTTCTGTTTTGCAGAGCACTGCATTTTTCCAACAATAAAGATTATTCAGAGGTGATAAGGTGGTAAGAAAAAGAATAGCCCATGATTTTCAGAGATCTGTAGATTTACAATTATAATTTGAGCATTTTTCTTCCGTATCAGTTTTCTATGTGGTGTCAATATAAATGATCTTTCCTTCCCCTCCAAAGCTTTAGTTATACATTACTCAGTACCACTACACGTAGATTCAGATGGCATGTTGCAGTAGTTCACTCTGATTCTTTATAGGCACCGAGGGGGAACTAAGGCCACTTATTAGGGCCATGTGCCCATTGATGGTTAATGCCTTAAATAGTGCCAATTTCTTCAAGTTGCTGAAAAACTCCTAAATGAGGGAGTTAAGGGAGCAGATGTGCATTTCAGATAGAAAACTTTGTATAGAGGATATTTTGGAGGGTGTGGGAGCAGTACAAGTTTTAGAGGACTCCTGCAGGCACGTAGACAAGGGAAGAAGGAATTGCCATGACGTTATTAAAATAGAGGATAAAGCTATCTGCTAAAAGTGGGAGGATGAGGAGGGAGGTGGAGTAGTTACTGGGAAGAATGGGAGAGGAAGCCCCTGCCCTTCCCTGTTCCTGCCAGCTCACTGTCCACAGATGACTCTGACTTCCCGACCATCCTGAGGAACAGAGGGCACTGCACACACTCCCTCATCCCAGGTCTGTAACTCAGGACCCCTGTGCTTGCTCCAGCCTTCCACTCTTCTCCCACGCTGAGCCTTCAGTTGGAAAACTACAGGTCTCACGGTGGAGATTCCTGTCTAAATTTACCCGCTTTCTCTTGCTTGAAGGTTACCATAGTATCACTGGATAGCTTAGACTGTGTTTTCATTTATGATCCACCATGTACATCACGTAATACATACACATTAAAGTCTGGATCAAGTTGACGGCCAAGTATCCTTCTCACGTGTCCTTTTCACATGTATCCTTGCTTTTAGCAACTGATAAGCTTAAGCACTCATGATCTCCTAAAACAAAACTCCATTCCTGAGTCCTACCTATTCCCCTCCAACTCTCTCTGCCTCTCTTCATTCCCAAATGGCCTGAGAGGACATAACATTTGCCCTCTCCACACAACCATCTTCACTCCTCAGCCCTCCATGTTGTCTTCCCTTACCATCATTCTAATGAAAATCACCCTCATTTTGACCACCCAAGAACACACTTTTATACAAATATTTATTGGTTTGCTCATTCATTCTGCTAGACTTGGAATTCTTTTCCTCCTATCATTCCTCGTTTCCCTCTTTTCTCCAGATAAATGTTTTTATGCATCAATGTTCTTATACCTCTTCTCTAAAAAGACAACTCACTAAGCTTATAATGCTTATAATTTTCAAAAGTGATGTTTACAGAAGTTTAAAATTACGCTTTTAGCTTCTTTGGATTGTTGCTAAATTAGCCTTTCGTTGTAATGTGCATTTTTTGCATATTAAAGACAGCGTTCTCATCTTAATTTTAACCATTTTGTTCTGCTTAGAAATGATTTAAATTGTTTCTAGTAACTGGAAATATGGTTATTAAATTTCACTCGACTTAATGCAATGTTAATTCTCTCAGACATGCTGTATTTATTTTATTTCATTCAGTGCTCAAACAATATATTAGTTCCTTGAAAGTTGTTAAAGTTTCTTTTAAAAAAATGAATTAAAGTGTTTACATTGAATGAACAGCAGTTGCATTACACATTTAAGGAAGGAAAGTACTGATATATTTAAAATCTTTACTGAAGCTACAGCTGCCCCTCGTCTTTAAAAAGCACATTGCTTTTTGTTGTGTGAATTGTCAATGCCAAGATACTGTTTTGGGAAAAGGAAAGCTAAGAATGTTAGTAGGAAATTGTACTTTTCTAGTGTGGTAGCTGGATTTTCTTTTCTTTTCTTTTTTTTTTTGTTAGTAATGTAAGTTGTTACTTTGATATCAAGAGATTATAAGTGAATAACCCAAAGTTGCAAAAATCACATCACTTTTCAGATTTTTCAAAAAGCTGATTGCTACTATTATCTTCCTTTAAAGACTCACCATGATCTATGATATCAAATCTTCCTTTACAAATTACTTTTTATGTGGCTCTTATCTTTTATAAAACATACTGTTTATAATTGAAACTCTGATTAGTATAATTTAAAGTATTTCAGAGCACTTTCTCTTTAGTGGCTACGTCTTCGAACTCTTGCCCTGTATGATGGTCCCCTCCCCCCGCCCCACTTTGGGTCCTCTGGAGATAGAAATGCAAAAAGATTTATTAGGGGTTGAATGTATGAGCCATTAAGTTTCCAGGGAACAGGACTAGGAGCAGGAGGAAGGAAGAAGGATTGGGTAGGAAGAGCCTCAGACTGTGGTACAACTATGAAAACATCTGGAAATGGGGAGTTCCAATGCCCAAACTGCCCTTAAAAGAGTTGCTCATTGAAGAGAATGGTCAGTCCCCAGTCATTGGTGAAACTGCTTGGGGAAAAGCATGTCTTTGGTTTGAAAGCTGTGATGAATCCCAAAACCTCTGCAGCTGGATGACACCACCAATTCCTGGCTCATCTTTTCATTTTCCTTGCCATGTCTTTCAAAGGAAAGACATTTTTATTTTTATGAAGTCCACTGTATTGATTGCAATTATTTTATGTATCTTGATTTTGGTTTTGTATGTAAGAAATCTTTGCCTAGCACATGGTTACATCAGTTTTATCCTGTTTTGTTTTATTTTTTCTTGAAATGTTATAGGTTTCACATTTGGGTCTTTAGTTCATTTTGAACTGATTTTTGCATATGGGCAAGGTATGGATCAAGGTTATTATGTTGCTTTGTGTCTGGATGCATGCCCATTTGTGCCAGCACCATTTCTTAAAAAGGCTATCCTTCCACCATTTAATTGCCTTTGCTCCTTTCACAAAAATCGATTGATGATATATGTGAAGGTCTATTTATACAATAGAATCTGTTCTCTTTCATTGATCTATGTGTCTATATTTTTATCAGTACCACACTATATTGACTATTGTATCTTTGTAATAAATTTTGAAATTACATAGTGTGAATTCCAACTGTATTTTTTTTTAATTTTGGATGTTTGATTTCCTTTGCTTTCTATATAATTTTTAAATCAGTTTATTATAAAAAAGATTTTTGTTGGAATTCTGATTGGTATTGTGTTGAATCTACAGATTTATTAAGGGAGCACTAACATTTTAACATCATTGAGACCTCCAGTTTATGAACACAATATATTTCTCAATTTATTTAGATCTCTTAAAATTTCTCAACAGTTTTCAATAGAAAACTGATATAGATATTGTATATATTTTAAAAACAAGACACAGATCTTGTACCTATTTCATTAGATTTATACCTCAGTATTTTTGGTGTTATTTTTAATGGTACTTTATTTATTTATTTATTTTTTACATTTCCAATTGTACATTGCTATTGTATACAAGTATAATAGTTGTGTGTGTGTGTGTGTGTGTGTGTGTGTGTGTGTGTGTGTTAACCATGCATCTATGACCTGCCAAACTGATTAGTTCTAATAGACAGCTATGTTTTATTCAAACAGAGATAGTTTTATTCATGACTTTTCGTTCTGTTTTCTTTCTATTGCCTTATTGCACTGGCTAGGACTTCTTTTACAATGGTGGATGGCAGTGATGAGTGCAGTCATCCTTGCCTTGCTCCTGATGTTAGAGGGAAAACATTTAGTCTATCACCTTTACGTAAGATGTTAGCTATAGTTATAATGTAGATGCCTTTATCAAGTTTGGGAATGTCCTTTGTGTCCCTAGCTTGCTGAGTCACTAACATGAAAGGATATTAAATTTTTTCACATGCATTTTATTGCATCTATTTCAATAATTACAATGATCACAGCAAAAGGAAAATGCAAAAAAAATTGTTTCTATGAAGAGGTCATGGTCAAGCTTATTTTCTGTACCCTGATATGTAAGCAATTTCATGATCTGAGTCTTGCCAATGTTCCTCTAACCTAATTTCTTGTCATTCCCCACACATACCTTCAGTTGTCGTAGAACAAGAAATTTCTTGCATTTCTCTGAATATATCATGCACATATTTACCAATGATGTTTATAGTGAACCCTAGGGTAAACCACCCAGATTTCCTGTGAGGCTGAAAGTCCCTGTCCCCTCACCTGAGAGGGCTGCTGGATGACGGACCTCAGCTGGCAGCCCTCCCAGGAATTACCTTCGAATGCAGAGAGCCACCTGATGCATGGTCATGCCACCTTTCCTAGAATATCTTGTGTCTAAAGCAGAAGTATTAAGACCCAATGTTTTATCCCAAGGAGGGGCTTTGACACTGCAGGCCTGCTTCTGAGGAACTATCCCAACTTCACAGATCCCCATGGGGTCAGTTGAGACTTTGGTTTGACTCCATCACAGCTAGGGTGACCAACAACTGGAACAGTTACAGTTTGTCTACAACTAAAGAGTTTCCTAAAATCTGAAACTTTTAGTTATAAAAGTAGGAAGAAAGTCAGGAAAAATGGGATGACCCAGTCACCTTGGCTTCGTGGCCAACTCCTCTCTCTCCAAAATCCTGTTTCCCTCCTTTCCCCCACAGGTGCTGACTCTGAGAATGCTGGGTGCTTAACTTGCTGATATTAATCTCTGCACCTCACTACAACAACAATAAGAGGAGGACAAAAAAGGAGGCAGGCAAATGCATTACTCCATGAGAGCTATGAGAGTGACCAGCCCAGGGTGGTGGGGACAAAGACGGAAGAGAAATAGACAGACCCATGATTTATTTTAGAGGTCAAGCTAACAAGTCATATTGATAGATTGGATTTTGGGTCATGGGGGCATGCTCAGTGTTGGGCTTGGAGAGCTAAGTGAATTGTGGCATCATTTACTAAAATGGGGAAGGTGTAATGTTAATTAAGTATGTCCTCCATTCAGTATGGGATGTGTGAGTGAATATCTCAACATAAAGTTCTGGAGCTCTGGAGAGGTCTGGATGGTCTTACAGATTTGGGAGACAGTACCCTCTAGGTATAGGTTAAAGTCACGGGACTTAAGGGGATCACCTGAGGATAGAGCAAGGAACACATGCTCTGAAGATTCCCTACGTTTCGACTCCTTTTGAGAATCATGATGGAAGCCAAGAACACTCTTTTTAGGAAAAAAAAAAAATCACATTCCTGTAAATAGTTCTGTATTAGTATCTTAGGGCTTCTCTAAGAAACTACCACAAACTGGGTGGTTTAGCCAACGGCAATTTAGTGTCTGATGGTTCTGGAGGCTAGAAGTCTAAAATAAAGGCATGACAGGGCTGTGTTCCCTTTGACACCTGTAGAGGAAAGCCCTTCCTGGCCTCATCCTTGCTTCTTGGGGTTGGCTTTCAGTCCTGGCATCATTTGACTTGCAGCCACGTTATTCCAGTCTCTGCCTCAGTTGTCCCATAGTGCTCTGCTATCTGCCCCTTTCTTCTAAAAGACATCAGTCATATTGGACTAAGCACCCACCCTACTCTGGTATGGCCTCTTCTTACCTAATCACATCTGTAATATCATGTCTTTAATAAGATCAGCGTTAGGACTTCAACTTATCTTTTTGAGGGACACAACCCAGTCCTAACAATTTCATACCATTTTAAGGATTCAAAAATTCACTGTAGCCCAACCTCCAAAGGCGTAACACAGAATTCTCCAACATTCAAAGGATGGCCATAGGGGGCCGACCGAGTGGCGCGATGGTTAAGAGCTGGCTTGGGATGCCAGAGGGCCCCAGTTCGGATCCCATATATGAGGGCCAGTGACACAGTCCTCCACAGTAAGATGCTGAACAACAGCTCAACCTGGAGCTGGGCTGCCGTGAGTCGCCGGCGACGGCGTAGGCTGCAGCCCCTGTTACAGTGGGTTGCCATGGGCTACTGTATGTCGCCAGCAGCCAGCGTGAGCGGCCAGCAGCTGCAGTGAGCGGCCATCCAGAGGCCAGCGACTGATCTGCCTGGCCCGGGAAGAGCGCAATGATGGTGCCAACTTGGGCCAGTGAAGCAACGTCCTCCACAACTAGACTGAAGAACAAAACCACAGCAACTTGTCTGTTCCCCTTCCCCAAATCCCCAGCACTGTTCCCATCCCCCAAATTCCCCAATTAAAAAAAAAAAATCTTAAAAAAAAAAAAAAAGGATGGCCATGGGAAGAGACAGTGACAAAATGAATGAGGAGAACCAGGAAAAGCAGGAGCGTGTGTCCCATTTCAGGAAGGCTAAGGGAAATGACATCAAGAGAGAGGACATGCAAGAAATGCTCTGAGAAAGGCCCCTTGGAAACCAAACAAGATTTTCTTGTTGCCCCCGGGCACTCCACACAGCACTGCCGATGATCTAGCAATAAGTGTTAACATTTTTGGCTTTTATGGATGTCAGGTACTATCCTACATACACTTTTAATGTATTATAGCATTTAATCCTCACAACAACTCTATTAATATCTTCATTTTACAAATAAGGAAACAAGTTAAAATAGCTTCCTTATAGTGATACACCTAGCAGGGGAAAGCCATCTCAAACCTTAAGATGTTTAACTTAAATCTTTTGCTCTCTGTGTCTGTACTTGTGCATACTTCCCCATTTCAGCCATCAAATACATTCTCAAGCCATTGACTTTTTGTGTCCCAACCAAATTATCTTGTCATCTTATTTCATGGGTTAAATGGATTCACTTCCTGATCACCGAAACCAGGAAATGTATAGTGATCTATTTCTCTCTCACCATTCTCTGTCCTTTTTCAAGTTAAATCAATGACCAAATGTTGTCAGTCCCCCCCTTTTAAAATCTGCCACTGGTTCTGCATTGACCGTGGATACAAAGGCTGTGATCAGAATCTGGCCTACATTTCCAGCCTTGTCTCTCAAGGTGCTCCCAGCTGCACACTCTGCTCCCAGCTGCACGCTCTTCCCCCGGCTGGACTCTAACCACACGGAACTGTCCGTATTTCAACACCCAAGTCACGGTCACCTTCTCTTATGAGATATTTAATGAATCACTGATGAGGATCACCAAGAGCAAAACTCAGATGAGGAGGACATGAGCTTTGCCTTCACCATGTATTTGATTTTATCAAGGTCTGAGGATATGAACGGGACAGGGGACAAACAGGGAACTTGAATTAAGGACAGAATGATGCTGACAGAATGATGCTGACAAAGGATTATTCTAGAGTTTTAAAGAAGGGAGATAAGGGATCCTGCCGGAGGGTCATTTATTTCCTCAAAAATGTATTACACCGTTGATGTAAATCACCCCTTCTCCCTAAAAGGGAACTTTTGATGATATGTGATGAAGCACTTTATGCTGTTCTGATAAAAATCACTTTTACCCTCTTGCATGTTTGGCTAAGTTTGTAATTTGCTCTTCTTATCCAGTAGCCTCATTAGCCCCAAGGTTATTTACATAGTTTTTAACTGCTCCTAGGTATTTATTTTTCTGAGTAAAAGATTTCATTAAGAAGTTCACTTTTTGTTATTTCATATGTAGTATTTCATACTAACTTCATAGTAATATGAGGTTACTTTCATATCACTCATTTATCTTAATTTAGTAGTGTTTAGGATGGAGTGTGTATATCAAAATTGGCGTATTTGGTATTTTTCTTGAATGGATATTGTGGATTCTTTCTAAAAGACTGTTAATGAGTTGATTTTAGGTAGGTCCAAGGACGCTCAAACCCTAGAATCTTGAAATTTTAGTTCCCTTATTCTCCTTGCCCAAGTTCTCCTTTAGGCAAGTTATATAAAGGGTTTTTGTTTCTTTGTTTTTTATGTTTTGTTAACAGTTTTGCTGTAAATTTTGTATCATATACTTGAGGATTCCAAGTGCAATGACAGATATACATCAATAGAGAGAGAGAGAGAGAGACAGAGAGAGAGAGAGACAGAGAGACAGAGAGAGAGAGAGAGAGAGAGAGAGAGAGAGAGAGAGAGAGAGAGAGAGAGATGGCTAGATATCATTGCATTTCAAGCAAACTTAAAACACCAACTACAAAAGTATCAAGTATTGTTTTGGTCCTATCTCCTATTTGTCCTCCATCTTCTGAACTACACGAACTCCCCTCTTCTGGGTTCCATGGCTTCCTCTGTGTACACTTGTTATGCCAATATATAGTATACTCTCTTGCAATTTACTTGTTTGCTTTTCTGCCTCCCCCTTTCTTCAGTAAACTCCTAGAATAACAAAATCCACTTTCATTTTTGTATGTCCTTAGCAAAGTGCTCAGGAATTATAAGCATGTGAAGAATGAATGAATGAATTAATTAATGAATGAATGGATGCCTGGATTTCATTCTATGTTGTGCATCTCTTAAGGACTTAAGAATCTACATATAGGCAAAGAACATCAGAAAAACAAACAAACAAAAACAACAGATTCCATTAATGTATTAAGATAACTTCAAGCAGAAGATAAAATATTTCCAAAATTAAAAAGGGAAGTCAGTTGGAATATGGTTAAAATGCCACACAATTTTTCCAGGGTATTTTATTGTTTACAACAATGAAGGCTTATATTGCTAGTCCATGATTATTTTATTATATTCTCTTTCGCATGTGCAGTATCCATGTTAGTGCCTCTTCTGTGAATTCTCTGGGAAATGTGATTCATGGATTATTGTGTATATATTTTTTTTCTCAGGACATCTGGAATTTTCATTCCAATTCACTTATAGCATTCAAAGGAAGATTTATTTTTATAAGTGGAATTTCACTTACCAGGAAACACTATGACAATAGCAAGCACTAAACCCATAAGTGACAGATGGGAGCTGCCGATTTCCCACTTGGCGGAAGTCCTCATCTTGGGAATGTCTTTCAATTTACTCCTAATAGTTGAAAAAATAGGGAACCTTTTAGTCCTACTCCCTGAAGTCAAAGTACTATGTTTCCTTTTAATTTTGTATATATGTGTATATACACTCAACAAATTATAGCCATTGTTTACATAATTTTATTATAAAGGGAAGAAGGGAGAAAGAAAGGAATGGTTTTAAATTGATCATGCTTATTGTGAAACATGGCTGAAAAGTCTGTTCACTCCTTTTGTAACTTCAGTAAATCTCAAGCCCTTCAAAATGAAATGACTTATGCTAAGAAATATTGCTGCTTAGCTGTAGAACCAAAACTTGAAAATAGAACCCCTACTTTCTCAATCAATATCTATTCATCTGTATTTATCATCATTAATTGAAATATTATGTGAGAAATGTTTTTTTCAAATGAAAATTCTATAGATTACTGGTATTATTGTCTTTTATTTATTTCCTAAAATGGTTGATTCCATTTTAATTACTATGTTTATCTTTTCATGGAGTTTTAATAATGTTTAGTACAACATGAGCAAAATAAATCTCATAGCAATGAGATTGTAAAAACTGATAACTAAGCATTTCAAGGATATCCAAAACTTTTCTTTAGCTTGTCAAGATTAAGAAGAAAAACAAAACAAATACAATTTAGTGTGAACTATTAATTTCCTTGCAAGATAAAGATCATTCATTCATTCACGTATCATGCTTTAATGAAGTGTTCTTAGATGCTGAACACTATACCAACTAATGAGGACAACACAAAATTACCTTGAGTACAAAAAACTAATTGAACTTGAGATATATAACAATTAAAGAGTAAAAACAGGTGCAGTTAATCCTTGAACAATGCTGGGGTTGGGCACTGACACCCCCCTACCCCCACTCTCCTCCCCTTTGCCCCACAGTTGAAAATCTGTGTATAACTTTTGATTCCCCCAAAACTTAACTACTAATAGCCCACTAATGACAGGAAGCATTACCGATAACATCGTCACTTAACATATATTTTGTCTGTTATATGTATTATATACTGTATTCGTACAATAAAGTAAGCTAGAGAAAAGAAAATGTTATTAAGAAAATCAAAATCATGAGAAAGAAAAAATATATGTACAGAAAATATATGTATTGTATTAATTGATGCTATAAGTTTACATTATCTGTTTACAAGATGAAAAAAATTCCACGTGTAAGTGGACCCATGTAGCTCAAACCCATGTTTATCAAGGGTCAACAGTATAAGATATAATCTATAATGCATATCAAATATTGAGGAAAAAAGAAATATATATATGAAGAATGAATTATGAATTTAGCTTTTAAATAAATAACATATATGATGGACAGCCAGGAAATCAAAGGGTTTGTCCCATACAGAGATTGTAGAGCAAGAGCCTAGTTTGGTCTTTTGATTGGAATCAATTGTAACCTACTATATTGGAGAGTAACTTGAATTGATGTTTGCAAGACTCTGAATCCTAGAGCTGTATTTCAGTTGTGTATATAATTTACAGATTAAAATTTAAGAAGAGTATAGCATTGGGTAATTAAATCCTTGAAATAGACTGCTTTCTTTTATCTTTTCCATTAATCATTTCAGTTGTAATTTATTCTACATGAAAGAATATGATGCTTTTGCTATTATAGCCACTCAGATGTTACACTTCGAAACACATTATCTGCCTATCCTTTGGTAGCTTTATCTCTGAAAGTTACAGTTACACTAATGCAAATTCTTTTGTTAGTTCCTTGGGTGTATATATTTGATGTCAATGTTTCTTCCTTTCGGTCAATGATTAAGTTAAAGAAAATTCATGTTTAGGAAACTAATATTAAACTATTTCTCTACAAGTAAAGAAATGCAGTGCCTTTTGTTCCTCATCAAGGTATGGTAAATGAGCTCACTATATTTTGTGCTGTTAATTTAGTTCAATGAATGATTTTCATTAATTCAAAATTTTTTATTTAGCAGAAATAAATTTAAGCCTAAGGAAGTACTTCATTCCAATATGCAAATATAAACATTTATATTTAGTATAAAAATCTGATAATGTAGCACTGTGTCATCACACTATTCCCTTAAGTGTCTTTATCTGTTATCGAAGTTGAGTTCATGGTACATGGTATGAGGGATAGAATGCCACAGGAGTCATTCTCCATACCTCCCTCTCCTTCTACCCTGAGTTGTAGTTTTTCCCCAAGTCTGGTTCATTTTGCCTCCTAAATATCCCTCAAATACTTCTGCTTTTGTCTATGCTCAGCACCTCCTAGTCCAGGTCACTGTTTGCTCTTTGACCACCACAGTGGCCTCCTGGCAGGGCTTTCCACATCTGCTCAGGCCCCCATGGTCTTTTCGAGAGTGCCCTGTAGTGGGCCCTCTCGAGGGCACATACCTACTTACCTGGCCTCCTGATTTCAAACATGTCAGGTGTCTCTCTGTACTCTTAGGATAAAGACTAAATTCCTGAGAGTGGCCTGTAAGGCCATGCGTATACCTTTCCTCCCTGTTCCTCAGGATACCTTTCAGATCACAGACAAACCATGTCTGTCTTTACTTATGATTTGATTGCAAGGGTGTAGGATATAGTCAGAAGAAAAACAGGCAATTGATAAATATTATTAAGTCTATGAGTAATAAAAAGGCTTTGCATTTTAAAATCTTATGAATATGAACGATTAAAGAGGCGAAAACAACCCATCTCATGAAGTATATAAATGGCATATCTCGTTTACAGAGAAACAGGGATGGAAGCTTAGAAGTTCATGGATTATGTGGTCAAACTGGTGTTCAATTGTAACCTTAAAAATTGCATCCTTAAACTACTAATTAATCATGCTTTCATTCTTATGATAAGATTGAGATGTTGTATATGATGTTATCAGTGTTGGAAAATTATATACAAAATAAAGTTGCTGATCATTTTCAAGTCCCCTTCCCTACCTCACCTCCCAGATGCCACCCGTTGCTACAGATATAGAACAGCCCTACCATCTGGTTTTGTATTTAGTCTTAGAGAGGCTGAAGAAGTTTGTTTACCCCTGAGGATTAAATATAAACCTTCCTAGAAGCCAAAATACTGCTAAATCCAGGGAGTTGTGTCCATTTAGGAAAGAAGACAGAAATCGTACTTAAAAGAGGGAAAGGAAATGAGATAAAATCTTTAAAAGCAAGTAAGGAGAAATAAAAACAGGCAGAGTCCCTCTTTATCTTTTCAAGAACTCTACCATGCTTCAACTTTTGAATGTCTGAGAGCCCACATAACAGGTCTGTATCTCAGATTGCCCCTGGAGTCTTATTTTGATGCTGATAAATGTTATTTTCACAACTTGCTGTTGCCAGATAAGGTTTCTCTGAATTACCCAGAGGCCAAACAACTTCCTCCTTTCTTCCTTTTTTTTTTTTTTTTTTCAATTTATTTTGCAGTTATCATGCCTCAAGTCTGGGTCACTATGGTTGGAAATAACTTTTAGTAGCTGCATGAGCCAATAAATGAGTGTATCCATGGGCTGCTTTGGTGTTGAATGGTGATTTTCAAAGCATCACAACTAATTTTAAGATGAGACTCAGTTTGAGAACAGTGAAAACCATGTCTTATATTTCTAGATTGACTTTCAAGGAAGGCCTACTCTCCCAATGCTTATGGGTCCAAAAACTGCCCAGTATTATTAGTATCCCTATTTTCTCAAAATTAACCTAGTTTGGTTAAACAGCTGACAGTGCCTTTTAAACTTATGTAAAAGAGAAAATCAATCTGTATGGTCATATACAACATGTTTTTAAAATATAGAATAGTCCATAGGGCCAGGTGAGATTGGACTCAAATTCTACATTCTATAGCTACTCTGGAGACCCGATATGAAAGCATGATGTTCTGAGATGCTTCATGACCCAGATATACCTTTTAAATCCGCCAACATTTTATATTCAATATATCTGTCTTCAAATCCCTTGGCCTTTGTGAATCCTTGTATTTTGTTTTTACATTTTTATTGAATCTATTTTATCGTCTTTGGAGTCCCTGCCTTTTGTTCAGCCTTATGCTTTAGCAGGTAGCCTAGAAGAATGAGTAAGGGCTCGGGTGGTTGGGCCAGAAGATAAAGATTCGAATCCCCTGCTCTGCTACTGGTTAGCTTTATGACTTGATCAGTTACTTAACATCTCTGTGCTTCAGAGAAGGATGATAATAGTACTTATCTCTTTAAATGAATTAATACACACAAAACATTTAGAACAGTGTATATATCTTATAAGAGCCGATATACTGATATTATTATGATTACTATCATCATCATACTCATTACTATATAACATTTTATTAAATGCGTACCATATGCTGGACATTTTGCTGGCAACTTGTGATATTGATGAACCTAACAGAAATAGCTCCTACCATTCAAGAGTTTGAAGCCTGGAGAGCAGAGGCAGATTCTGAACAAGGAAACAAATAGTAAGATGATATCTAAGGTAAATGAAATGGATGAGATACTATGGCTATGAGTAACAGGAAAAGATTACTTCAGAGAGGAAGGCCAAGGACAGCAAGTCTGAGGAGTGTTTCTCATATGTTATCTCGGGATTGAAAGAGCTGATTATAACAAGAACAGGGACAGAGTTGCTTTTCAGGAAGAGAATCTTAAGGAGGAAAGCACTTGCTGAGCTATAGTTAATGAATAAGGTGGTTGTGGCTAAAGTTAGAGAGAGAACAAGACAGAAACAAAGGGAGGTGGAAGTTGCTGAATCATGCGTTCAGCATGGCAGCGTTCAGCATGGCAGCGTTCAGCATGGCAGCGTTCAGCATGGTAGTGTTCAGTTTTAAGTTCAATGGAAGCCAATCGAAGACTTTAGAGTAATAATGCTTTAAAATTGTAGATTATTCTGTCTGCCATGTTGGAAAATGGATTGGAGGGGAAATAGCAAATCACCATTGGAGATTTCTTTAATGTTCTAGCTAGGTAGGGGGTGAGATGTTCCAAAATGCTGGGAGTGATGATTTAGGAAAGTGTGGCATCTATGGAATATGAAAGTGGAGAGGGGAAAGAAAAATAAAAGACGACTCCCAGTTATATGGCTCAGAGAACTGAGGGAGATACTGGGGCCATTGTTAAAAGGAAGAAGACGAGGTATGGATTAAGTGTGAGCAGTAGGGGAGAGGATGAAACGGAGAATTCAGTTTGGGATTAAGATTAAGGTGTCTCCATGACACAAAAATAATGGTATAAAAACATAATTGGAAATATAAATTTGGAATTCATATAGACAAGGTATGGATTGGAGATACGAATTTAGGAGATAATCATACAGATCAGGGATCGGCAAACTGTGGCTCGCGAGCCACATGCAGCTCTTCGGATACATTCCATCTCAAAACTTGGCCGACCCCTGGGAGAGCCAATCCTGTCCCTCACAACAATTTAAAAATTATTCGAGAACCATAAATAAATTTTTACATAATCACAATTATGTGAATAATATCCTTTAAAAATTTTATAAATTAAACTATGATAGTTTTATTTTCATTTTCAATTTTACTTCAGAGCCACATGTACGTACCCAAAGAGCCACATGTGGCTCGTGAGCCACAGTTTGCTGACCCCTGGCGGCTCTTCCATCTCAAAAGTTTGCTGACCCCTGATATAGATGATGTTTAAGTCATAGGGATAGCTGAATTGATCTAGGAAAATAATGTTGAGAGACAGAGAAATGAAAAAGTTTGGACCAAGCCCCAAGGATTTCCAACATTTAGAGGAAGACATAAATATCCACCTCATTAGTCTGGATAAATTAGTTGCTTAATTATAATATGCTATAAATAACAATACATCACTATCCAATATAGCATTGCTGTATGTTATGTGACATTATAAGATTATGCTGAGAAGAAAGACTTATAAATGTTAATCCCCCTCTTAGCCCTTGTTTTGTTTGGGTCTCTGGAACTCACTTTCCCAAAATTTAAAAATACATAAGTTATTATGAAACATATCCTAGATACAAAGTGACATACATGGCAGCAAATGAAAATAATCAGATGTTAGAAATGCTAATCCATATATTACTCTGAATATTTGTATTGCTTAATACAAAGTAAAAAGAAAATAATGGTAATTAATTAGTTAAGTTGTTCAGGTTGTATAGGTGACCACGTACATGGCATATTGCTTCTTTCATAAGTACTATTTTGAGAAAGAGTGTTGAAAACTAAGGGCCATTCATGCCCACTGAAAAATTTGATAATGTTCAGATAAGATTATCTGGATACAAAACAGAAAGGATATATTGGGTCAGAGACAAGTGTCTGGACATTTTCAGAGACAATGCGACTAGAGGGTAAGTTTTTCATTATGACTTAGCTTTCCCCACAGTTCCACAATCCTGGTAATTGGCATAGGGGGTGGTTATAGGGATCTAAGACAGTGGAGGTTTGGCTTCATCCAAACTAAGTACTCAGGGCCTCCTGCAGCATCTGCAGGTACCATCATCTTTGTGCCCAGGTGTCTTCTGGGACCCATCAAGGAATTCAGCTCAGAATGTCTCTTGCTGTCACAAGGCATAATTCCAACAAATAGGAAAATGTGTATGCGCGTGTGTGTGTGTGTGTGTGTGTATGTGTGTGTGTGTGTGTGTGTGTGTGTGTGTACATGCATGTGCTTATATGAGAGATTTATTAGACAGATGTCAGCTTCATACATTGCCTTCAACCTTCTTCAGTCTTTTCAACGAGGGCCCTGTGGATAACCACCTTTCTGAGTTCACAAATGTGATCACCTCCAATCATGATCATGAAGGAAAGAGAAAAGAGGCTTATTGAGCCAAGCATTCAATTGGACTTAAAAAGTGGCATAATCGAATGAAAGGAGATAATCAGATCACATCCAGACTCAGGAAGACAACAAAGAGTCATTAAATTGGCTTCAGAGTTACTGTTCACTTTATTAAAGATATCCAAGCTTATGGCATAAAGCCACGTGACATTTTTCAAGGAAATTCTTGCTTTTTTTTTTGAGCATGGAAGAATGTCTGAAGTTCAGACTGCCCTGATAGCTTGAAAATATTTAGTTAAAATTACCCACAAAACAATTAGATTGCAATTTTTTTAAAGGCAAATAATTAATCAGGACATTTTTGTGAATGCAGCTGAAAGTTGTGGGGAGCTTAATTGACTTGCCAGTGGACAACCAACAAGGAGTCATCCAGGATGGTAGCCAGCTTAGGAGAGTGGGGAGCCATTTCTTTGATACCAAAATACAAACTGACCCACCTTCCATCCAGAGAGCAGTGAACCTGCGTATGTGTGATGACCAGGAGTGTGCCCAGTGGAATACTGTATCAATACTGAAGAGATGGCTAGAATCAGAAATAGGCTTTGCAATTGACACATACATAGACACTTTTTCTATAAATAAAGCCACTCTGTTGATGCTCTTGAAAGGAATATGCATTGTTCTTTACCCTTGGGCATACTTACATGATTTTTTTTTTTTTTTTTTTTTTTAGTTTTAGGCTTCAACAAGAGAAACAATAATTTATAGAAGCAAAGAAATAAGGGTAAAGAAAACCTAAAAAACAAAAAACATCTGGAGTGAGTGATGATTATCACACTGTCATGCAGTCATGCCAGACATATTACTTGGTAAATACCAACAACCCTGTGTAAGGTATTCGTGATTAGAATTGTATCAAAACAGGTTGATATTAGTACATTGTTTTATTTTCTGAAAACCAAATTACATTTTCATAATTTTAATCTGGTATACCTAAAACATGATATGCTTGAATCTAAAAAACATGCCTTTTGTGCATTATTTTCCTTGTTGATCTCTTAATAGATAATTGCCTTTTAATTATTCTATGTTATATACATTGAGTTATATTACAGAGTATATTCAATAACTTACATAAGAGGTTAAAAGGAAGCTATGAGAAGGTAAAAACCTGCATTAGTTGTTTTTATTAAGGATTTTGTCATTTGATAATTTTCCCCTTCAAGTTGCTATATTAAAATAACCAGGAAGTCCTTAAATGTTGTACCTTATTTCTATATAGAAGACATTTTTTATATTGCCAAACGCTGTCTTTGTCAACTAAATCTAAGGTGCAACATTTTTTGAGATTTAATCATTATAATTACTATGGTATTTTATTTATGCTCATTTATAAGCTAGAGCAGAGCAAAATAATGCAAATACAACTTAGTATGGGGGACCATATTTGTCATATTCACCGTCTAGCAGGAAATTACCTTTGTTGTTGAATGAATGTGAAAAATTTACTTGTACTGTACATAGTGATGGCTAAAAGGACAAGGTAACTTTAGCATGAAAGAAAGAATGCAGGAAAAACTATAGTAAGGATCAATTGTAAAGGAATGGCATTCATTCAGGCAGCCAGTGAATAAAAATGGAGGGAAATCCTAGGAGAAAAAATATGTCTGCTGTTGGGCTGTGTTTACTGAAGGAAGTGTAGAAGAGCCTGTTGAACCTAAAGATACAATATTTCGAAGGAGAACATAAAACTTGTCCACAATGGTGATTGTCAATGTGTAGTTCCTCAGCTAACAGCATCTGTACCACTGGAAAAACTGTGAGGAACACAAATTCTCTTCCCCACCACAGACCTATTGAATCAGAAACTCTGTGTTTGCACAAGCCTTCCCAGTGACTCTGATACACACTTAAGATTGAGAACCACTGGCCTGAGCTGGGATAGTTGTCTGAAATGCCCGGATGAACTGCTCACATTGATTAGATTGACTGGAGAACAGTCAAAAAACTTCCGCCTGACTTGCCTGTTTTCCTTGCTGGACTTACTGATACGCTTTAGACAAACACCTAGGATCCTCCCTACTCCCCAAGTGTTCTTCCAGAGAGGCCAGTTTCTCCTTAAAAATCAAGGTAATTGATGTCTGACCCCTTCAAAAGGACATGTTATACTCAGTGATTGAATCTTACATTTGGTGATGGTTGGAGATGGCTCTGCAGGGAGAATACCGTGGGAGATTTGCTTATTCCTTATTTTAAAATCTACTCTTATAAAATGCCTCCTATTCACCTCCTTACTCATGTCTGTGTTTTAAAAGCACAGTTTGTAGTCCCTAAATAGATGGCTCAAGATACAAAATATTCAAAAAGAGGTAAAATGTGTTGGCCTAAATGCATGGTAAGCTATATGTGACCTTAGTCCATTATTTAATGATACCAGATTTTGATTGGAGTATGTCTATTTCAATGCCCCCAAAAGTTGACTTTGTGTAAGGATTCCAGTACAAGGGATTTATTTTGGAAATGATCCCAGGAAACATTGACAGGGAACTGGAAACAGAGACAGACAAGGGCAGAGAGCCAGCAACAGCTTCTGTTGTAACTGGGAACCTCTGAAGTGCAGTGCAAAACCTGTCTTAGAGTTACCCTAGTGAGAGGTCTAAAGGGGAGGGACTATTTATTCAGGATATTATCAACTCCCGTGTGTCACCAGTTACTGGCTGTGGATGTAGAGTTGGCATTATTTTTGCGCCACTTCCACTTCAGAGTCCAGAGAAAACCCTGGGCAAAGAGTCCTGCTGCTGACTTGGAAGTGAGCACACAAGGCAGAGAGGCTCTGAGGGCGTGTGGGCTGGCCCAGCAGCATCTGCTAAGCAGTGGAGAGGGTGAGAGAGTTGGCAAGTGGCAGTGAGTTGTGAGTGGGCCAGAGGATGCAACGCCTAAAAAGGGAAATGGACTGGGCAAAAAATAAATAAACAAATAAATACTTAAAAAAGAAAACCAACACAAGAATCCTGGGACTCCCAAGGGAAACTTTGTCTCTTTCACCGTGTTGTCCAGACATGATCCTGGCTCTTATCCTCCAGGAGCATTTATTTAATGTTCACCTGCCCTTGACATTGTGATCCACCCTAGGAAGATAATGAAAGCAATATGGCTCCTCGCCTGAGGTGTCTTGACAAGCTGGTCTAGAAGCAGGAAGCAGAAAACTAGAGCGAGTTTTCGTGCAAAATGACAAGTGCAGGCTGTGAAAAGGATGGCCCTGGTGTTTATGGAGGCTACAAATTAAATGCAACCTGCCCAAGTTTGATCCCCTGCCCATTCCTATTACCGGCACTCCCAGAAAGTCACCCTGTGAGTCTTCAAAGGTATTTTGTTATTCTGCCCTGCCAGAATGCAAAGCTTAGTGTAACATAGAATATGTGTTATGAAATATTAGAATTATTAATTCAGGATAATTGAAAAAAGTCACTAATGGCAACTGGCTTGTCTTGGAGTGCTTTTAATTACAAAGGTGACATATTGCCACTCGTCATCCCCACCCCTCTTTTTTCTCTTTTAGATACATAATTTGGAAAACCATAAATCACTCTGTCCTTTTGGTCGATATGAACCTAACAGGCCAAATTACTGTACTTTGCTTAATCATTTTAGAAGAAAAAAAATTCAATGTTCTTCGTATAAATAAATTTACAAGTTTCTCAAGTAAATTAGATTTTTATAAGATCTAATAAACTTTGGTTTTAGTCCTTAGACTAAAAAAATATCATATAAATTTGAGAATAAGAAAAATAAGGAAAACGTGTATTTTTTTCTCCTTGAAGCATGTCATAGTTACTTTTAATTTTTTTCATTTTTCCTCTTAAGCCACCTTCAGTATAATCATATTTTTAATGTTTTTCTTTTAAGGCCTTGCATCATTCAGCTCCTTGAGGCTAACAGTTCAGAATTCATTTTCAAACCTCTGTTTTTGTTTTGTTTTGTTTTTTGATAAATAAGGTATTTTTCTGTCTGTGTTGCTTTACATAGATTAAGAATCATGGACTCTTTCCCACATTTTACTCTTAATACAATTTGACTCCAAAGACATAATAGGAAATACAATATCTCATTTGTGTAGCATTCCAGCTTTTCCTCTATAAAGGTTGTTGCAAGGTAATTGGTAATTCAGCTATTTCCTCGTGCCTCATTTCTAATTCTTACTGTCATTCTACTAGTTGGATTCTTTTGTTCTCAGTGTTTATTCACCAAGAGTGCACATTTAAAAAAAATATTACCAGAGCAATTTCAGTCTTCTACCTTTCAATGAAAGCAGAAAATGTTTACATTCCAGTATTTCCTTTTATCCCCTAGTCACTTATTGTGACCTCTAATGCATTACAAATATACCAGTAAATTTCATGCAGATGATTAACAATTTCTGCATTTTGTTCAGTTTTGTCTTCTAGACTTCTTTTTGATATTTGACACTTCCAGTTTTCTCCAGTAATCTCCTCAGGAATATGAAACCAAAGTGTAGTTCACTCATTCCTTAAAGCATTGGGCTTTTTCTCAAGTCCCGGCTCTCCAATAAAGTACCTGAAGTCATTTTGCCAATCAAGCTTCCTAGTTCCGTCCTGTGCTTGCTAGCTCTGTGATTCACCCCCAAATTCAATCTCATTTATCACTTTTGACACATTTCTAAAATGGATGGCCTGCTTTGCCTGTGGCCACATTCGATATGCAACAAAGTGTGAAAGGAACTACTCCCACACTACCTAGAGGAACTTGAAAATGTTCCACAGCTATTATGTGAACAGAACTTGATTACTCTCCTATGGTGAATGTTCTCACTTGGATGTAGGCCTTCCTAATTTTTATAAAGCGGGCACTAACCTGGTGTTCTTCATTGATTGAGTGGCAAATTTGTCACAGTATCGATTCATCACTATGTTTTTCCTTTAACTTTACCTGAGGAAGTTATTTCTAGGGCAGCCAATTTACGAATATACTTTCTCTCATAAATATTGCTCCATTTACAATGACATTGGTGTTTGTCTTCCCTTCCATGAACTTGGCAGTTTTCTGGTGTGGAGTCTTTATGTAGATAGTTCAGTCATTGGTCGTATCATGCTTTGTGTTGCAGGAAGCTATCATGAGAGAGTCTGAGCATCACTGCTTTGTTTTCCTGTGCATCCAAACAAAAGCAGGCCTGTCCGTGATTTCATTTCAGCATTCAGTCACAGTACGTGCGTCTCTGAATTCAATGAATATTAAATGGGATGAGCATTTGTTGAAGGCTTCTTGTGTGCCTGCCCAAGGCCTTGACGTGGTTATTCAACGGTGCCAGTACCAGATGTGGCAGTGACATCAGTATATCCAGCCATTTCTCCGTCAGTCACTGTTTTCTTACTGTTCTTTTAAGTTTTAAATTTTATTTTCTCTTCTGCTACTAATTATAGTTCTAATCTAACTGTAATCTAACTGTAAGCCTTTTTTTTTTTTTTTTACTTGTTTTGTTTTCAGGAAATGAAACCAATTTAAATGTTAGCCAACATTAAGCCAGGAAAGGTAGTTTTGTAAACATAAAATGCACTAATGTATGCATCAATTAGAAGCTCACCAAACGCAAACTGGAAAGGATCTAGGGCACATGATTACCTGGACTCTCTCCTGGCATCAGATTATGAGAATTTACATAAGAGCTTGATATGTAAATCCCAATTCCATGGATCTCAAGAGAGTTTTTAATGCTGCACCTGAAAATATATTTACATTAAAAAGATATGCTGGAGGGGGACTTCTGGTAAGATGGCAGAATAGACAGATGCTGTGCCAACTGCCTCCCAGGATCACACCAAAATTACAAATAATTTATAAAATATTCAACCTCAGAAGTCCCCTGAACACTAGATGAACAGAACCTCTAAACGAAGGACTTAAAGAGGAGGTCACATAGAGTCTGGTAGGAGGGGCGGAGACAAGAGAGGCGAACCCCGTGAGGGACACCTCCGTAGTGGAAGGGCTTCTCCGGTTGGGGGAGAGACCCTCCGGCCCCACACCGCGCTCACCACCCCAGAGTTACGTTGCTGGGAAGAGGAGTTCTATGATAGCTGGAAGTAGAAATTAGTGGGGACTCTCTTTGCTCAACTCGGTGAGGCTGAGGGAGGCTGGAGAACCAGTGGAGCTGGCACATGGACTCGCTCGCTGGTGAGCACTCACCCGGTTCCTGGTGGAGGGAGTAGCTGTGTGAGTGGGGCCCAGGAACCTGTGGGGAAGGACTGAACTGAGCACCTTTGGCGCAGGAACTGGAGGTTTTGGGACCACTGTTCCCCTGGTGTGGAGCTTGCACACAAGTAGTGCACAGGAGGGCACCATTTTTTCAGGGCTGGGCCCTCTCACAAAGGCTCAGGTCTAACACCGCATTGGTCTGCTGGAATTGGTGCAGGAGTGCGGGGGTGTGTGCGTGTGCATGTGGCCTTGAATCCCCACTCTCTGCACTGCTTGTGCTACATAGCCAGGGAAACGCCTGGCAGGCACACTCTGACTCCAACAAGCTGTTCATTGAGACATGGGAGTGCGCAAGTCGCTTTGGGTCCCCGCTTTCCGCACTGCGCCTGCAGAGTTGCCAGGGTGGTGATTGGCTGTTGGGCTGCTTGGCCTGATCCACAAGTGGCTGATTGAGATAGTCTGAGACTGGGAGTTTTCCTGGGAGTGTTGGGCCATGAGCTGTGTGCCTGCGTGATCCGGCCGAGGCTTTCCTGGCGAGTTTGTGTGGGCTGGTTGCCGATGCAGGAGTGCATGTTGCTCTGACGTGGTGGGGGCCACTACCACACCCCATGGTGCCTTGGAGGCCTGCCCCACCAACCTAGAGCTGTGTTGCCAGGGGCATGCTGAGCCCCTGGTGCCTGGCTCCCACCTCTGCAGGCCACAGAGGGTTTTTTGCAGCAGCAGACAGCCAGCAACATCCTGTGAGGTTTTTGGGGGCGAACATGGTTCCAGAGCACACAGCAGTTAATTGCGAGAAGCTCACTGCAAACCTGAGAGGGAAGCTGGAGTATGACACACTGAGCCCTTACCCCCAACAGCTGTTGCTGAGTCGCCCAGAGTCTCTCTATTGCTGAGCAAGTGGTCTGCAGATTAAAGCAGGTGGAGAACCCCTTTTTTCTCTCTCTTTTTTTTCTTCTTTTTTTTCTTTTTTTTTAAACTTTTTATTTCTAGGTGATCTACCTAATACATCGAAGCAATCACAGAGCGGCAGCTAGAATGAAGAAGCAAAGAAACATGTCCCACGTAAAACATCAGAAGAAACCTCTAAAATGAACTAAATGAAACTGAGGCATCCAACCTTTCAGAAACAGAGTTTAGAACACTGATGATAAGAATGTTTAAGGAACTTAGTGAGGACATAAAGAAGAATAGATAAATCATAATAAACAACCAGTTAGAACTAAAGAATACAATAACTGAAATGAAGAACACACTCGAAGGAATTACCAGTAGATTAGATGAAGCAGAGAATCAGAACAGTAATTTAGAAGACAAAATAGCAGAAATCACCCACTTGGAACAACAAAAAGAAAAAAGAATAAAAAACAATGAAAATAGTTTAAAAGACCTGTGGGACAACATCAAGTGCAACAACGTTTGCATCATTTGAATACCAGAAGGAGGAGAAAAGAAGCAAGAGATCGAGAATGTATTGGAAGAAATAATGACTGAAAACTTCCCTACCCTGGTGAAAGAAATCAACATACAAACTGCAGAGAGTTCCAAACAAGCTGAACCCAAAGAGGTCCACACCATAGTTAAATGGTCTACACATCATAGTTAAAATGGCAGAGTATAAAGACAAAGACAGAATCCTAAAAGCATGAAGAGAAAGACAGCAGGTTACATACAAAGGAACTCCTATAAGACTAACAGCTGACTTTTCTACACAAACCCTGTAGGCCAGACAGGAGTGGCAGGAAATATTCAAAGTGACACAAAATAAAGGCCTACAATCAAGATTGCTGTACCCAGCACGGCTATCATTAAAATTGAAGGAGAGATAAAGAGCTTCTCAGAAAAGAATAAGCTTCAGGAATTCATTACCACCAAGCCAGCATTGCAGGAAATGTTAAAAGGGCCTTTTTAAACAGAAGAAAGGAGAAAACAAGCTAACCCAGGAAGATCAGAAATACAAACAACAAAATGGCAATAAATATGCACCTATCAGTAATCACTTTAAATGTGAATGGACTAAATGCTCCAATCAAAAGACACAGAGTGGCTGAGTGGATAAGAAAACAGGACCCATGCATATGCTATTTACAAGAGACTCATCTCAGATCAAAAGACACACACAGACTGAAAGTAAAGGGATGGAATAAGATATTTCACGCAAATGGAAATGAGATAAAAGCTGGTGCAGTAATACTTATTTCAGACAAAGTAGACTTTAAAATGAAGACTACAATAAAGGACAAAGAAGTACACTATGTAATAATAAAAGGATCAATTCAACAAGAGGACATAACCCTAGTAAACATCTATGCACCCAACATAGGAGCCCCTAAATATATAAAACAGATTTTGACGGACATAAAGACAGATCGACAGTAACAGTATCATAGTACGGGACTTCAACACCCCGTTGTCACCAATGGACAGATCCTTCAGACAGAAAATCAACACAGAAACAGTGGCCTTAAGCGACACTTTAGACCAGCTGGATTTAATTGATATTTTTAGATAATTTCAACCCAAAGCAACAGAATATACATTCTTCTCAAGTGCATATGGAACATTTTCCAAGTTAGACCACATGTTAGGCCACAAAACAAGCCTCAATAAATTTAAGAAGATTGAAATCATATCAAGTGTCTTCTCTGACCACAATGCTATGAAACTAGAATTCAATTATAAGAAGAAACCTGGAAAGCACACAAATACATGGAGGCTGAATAACATGCTACTAAATAGCGAGTGGGTCAAAAATGAGATCAAGGAGGAAATCAAAAGCTATCTCAATAAAAATGAAAATGAAAACACCACGATCCAAAATCTATGGAATACAGCGAAAGCAGTCCTAAGAGGAAAATTCATAGCAATGCAGGCCTATGTGAAGAAACAAGAACAATCTCATATCAACAGACTATCTTTACACATAAGGAAGCGGGAGAAAGAACAGCAAAACAAGCCCAAAGGGAGTACAAGGAAGGAGATAATAAAGACCAGAACAGAAATAAATGAAATAGAGACCAAAAAAACAATACAAAAGATCAATGAAACCAAGAGCTGGTTTTTTGAAAAGATAAACCGAATCGACAAACCCTTAGCCAGCCTCACCAAGAAAAAGAGAAAGAGGACTCAAATTAATAAAATCAGAAAGAGAAGTGACAACAAATACCACAGAAATACAGAAAATTGTAAGAAAATACTATGAGCAACTATATGTCAACAAATTTGACAATCTGGAAGAAACAGGTAAATTTCTAGAAGCACACAATCGACCAAGTCTAAACCAAGAAGAAACAGAAACTCTGAACAGACTGATTACTACCAAAGAAATTGAATCAGTAATCAACAAGCTTCCAACAAACAAAAGTCCTGGACCAGATGGCTTCACAGGTGAATTTTACAACACATTCAAAAAAAGATTAATACCTATTCTCCTCTAACTATTCCAAAAAATACAGAAGGAGGGTAGGCTCCCAAGCACATTTTATGAAGCCACTATTACTCTGATCCCAAAATCAGACAAAGATAATACAAAAAAAGAAAACTACAGGCCGATATCCCTAATGAACAGAGATGCAAAAATCCTCAACAAAATACTTGCAAACTGAATTTAGCATCGCATTAAAAAGATCATACACCACGGTCAAGTGGGATTCATTCCTGGTGTGCAAGTTTGGTTCAATATCTGCAAATTGATTAATGTAATACATCACATTAACAAAATGAAAAATAAAAATCATATCATCACATCAATAGATGCAGAAACAACATTTGACAAAATCCAGCAGCCATTTATGATAAAAACTCTTAGCAAAGTGGGAATAGTGGGATCATAGCCAACATAATAAAGGCCATATATGATAAGCCCACAGCAAACATCGTACTTAATGGGTAAAGGCTAAAAGCTTTCACCTTATGATCAGGAACAAGACAAGGCTGCCCACTTTTACCACTTCTATTCAACATAGTTCTGGAATTCTAGCCACAGCAATCAGACAAGAAAATGAAATAAAAGGCATCCAAATTGGAAAGGAGGAAGTAAAATTGTCATTATATTCAGATGACATGATACTATATATAGAGAATCCCAAAGACTCCACCAAAAAACTGTTAGAACTGATAAATGAGTTTAGTAAGTTATCAGGATACAAAATTAACATTCAGAAATCAGTTGCATTTGCATACACCAATAATAAACTATTAGAAGAAGAAATCAGGAAATCAATCCCATTTACAGTTACTTCAAAAACAATAAAATACCTAGGAATAAATTTAACCAAAGAAGTAAAAGACCTGTACTCAGACAATTATAAGACATTGAAGAGAGAAATCAAAGACCATACAAATAAATGGAAATACATAGCATGTTGATAGATAGGAATATAGTTGAAATGTCAATACTCCTAAGGCAATATATAGATTCAATGCAATTCCTATCAAACTACCAAGGTCATTTTTCTCAGAAATAGAACATATAATCCTAAAATTTATACGGAACCATAAAAAGACCCTGAATAGCCACGGCAATCTTGAGAAATAAGAACAAAGTGAGAGGCATCACGCTACCCAACATCAAATCATACTACAAGTCTACAGTAATCAAAACAGTATGATAACTGGCATAAAAACAGACACATAGACCAATGGAACAGAATAGAGAGCCCAGAAATAAACCCATCCATATACGTTCATTTAATCTATGACAATATAAGCAAGAATTTACATTGGAGTAAAAATAGTCTATTTAATAAATGATGCTGGGAAAATTGGACTGACACCTACAAAAAAATGAAAATGGACCACCTACTTCCACCATATATGAGAACAAATTCAAAATGAATTAAAGACTTAAATGTAAGACCTGAAACCATAGAACTCCTAGAAGAAAACATAGGGAGTAAATTTGCAGACATTACCCTCAGTAATATTTTTACTGATATATCCCTTCGGGCAAGGGAAATAAAAGAAAAAATAAACATTACATCTAACTTAAACTTTTTTTCACAGCAAAGGAAATCATCAATAAAAAAAAAGTAAGCCTACTGAATGGGAGAAGATATTTGCCAACAATATATCTGAAAAGGGTTTAATATCCAAAATTTATAAAACACTCATTTAACTAAACACCAAAAGAACAAACAATCCAATTATAAAATGGGCAGAGGATTTGAAGAGGCATTTCTCTAAAGAGGACATACAGATGGCCAACAGGCATATGAAAAAATGTTCAACCTCACTAATCATTAGAGAAATGCAAATAAAAACCACAATGAGATACCATCTCGCTTCAGTCAGAATGGCTATCATCAATAAATCAACAAACAACAAATGCTGGCAAGGTTGTGGAGAAAAGGGAACCCTGGTGCACTGTTGGTAGGACTTCAGATTGGTGCAGCCATTATGGAAATCAGTATGGAGGTATCAAAAAACTGGAAATGGAACTACTGTATGACCCAGCAATTCCGCTCTTGGGTGTCTATCCAGAGAAAAGCAAGATGCTAAATCGAAAAAATATATGCACCCCTATGTTTATTGCAGTGCTATTTACAATAGCCAAGACTTGGAAACAACCAAAATGCCCATTGGTAGACGACTGGATTAAGAAACTGTGGTACATTTATACAATGGAATATTACTCCACTATAAAGAAATGAAATCGTACCATTTGCATTGATATGGATGGACCTAGAGACTATTAAGTGAAATAAGTGAGTCTGAGAAAGACAAACACCATGATCTCACTTATATGTGGAATCTAAAAAACTGAATAAATGAGCAAAGTAAACAGAAATAGTCTCAGAGATATAGAGGAAAAACTCATGGTTGCTAGTTGGGAGGGGGTGGGGATGAGGGAGAAGGGGAAGGGGTTAGACAGCATAAATAGGTAACTACAATATTGCCACAGGGATATGAAAGACAGTTCGAGGAATATAATTAATAATGTTGTAAATATTTTGTAGGGTGTTAGATGGTCACATGTCTTGTTAGGGAGAGTGCTTCATGGATGGGGTAGAGGCTTGATCACTGCAGTTTTCACCCGAAGCTGTTGTTGTATAATATTGTATGTCAACTATAAGTATACACACACACACACACACACACACACACACACACACACACACACACACATATGTATATATAGTCACGGGATGTGAAGTATAGTGTGGGAGTGGAGTCAAGGGAATTGTAATAGATATGTATGATATGGGGGTGGGGAAGTGGGGTGGCAGATTGGGGGAGGAGGATTGTCACTTTGAGGGTTAAAAGGATAACTATTGCACTGTATTGTACAGCTGAAACTAATTAAAAATGTTTATTTCACAATTAAAAAAGTAAATAAAAATTTAAAAAAGGATATTTTGGTTCTTAGCCAGATAGTGAAGCAGAAAAAGTGTCTTCCAGTGTCACTGCCCTCAGCTCCACTCCTGCCCTCTATTCCCTTAGGGAACTATCCTAGGAACTCAGTGCCTGTTTTCTTTTCCTTAACTGCATGGAAATGCTTATTTTTTGTCAGACTCTTTACCCAATCAAAAGCAATGTTCTCAGCACTCCTCTCTTTTCAGACAGAGTGAATTTAAGTGAACATTGTCCGTTAAGAAGTCATTCCAGTAATTGTTACTTTTTCCAGACAATGCATTCTTCAGACGAAACAGTGGGACTGCCACTACCCCAGAGGGCTGGTGGGGAAAAGCTTTCCATTCACTACACCTTGTTTTTTTGGCTCTTCACTTCGTGTCACCCAGAAAACCAGTGCACTCAAATTGGTGCACACTATTTCATCTTTTTATTGCCAAGTATGAATCAATAAAACACTATAAACAGATATCCTTGGGAGAGATATATTTCTCTTTCTTAGCACCTACCATAGAGCAGACTTGTCTTGAAGAATCTTTTGTTGTCCTCTTGCAATATATGTACCCATTCATAAATTATCTCTATTATTACCTGGAATTTTTAAAATATTTGCATTAGTAGAAGTATCCTGGAAATATCATTTACCAAATTGCACTTTTCTAACTTAATGAACCTGGTATCATTTTTGTAATTACCTTATATTATTCCATTGGTTGCACAAATTAACTCTTATTATTGTTGAGCATTTCCAATATCTGCCTATAACACACAGAGCTGCAGTAAACAAGTGTTTCTGTGCTTCTCAGAACAAGTATAAGAGTATCTTGTGGGAATATACTTAGAAGTATAATTGTTAAATAACACAGCCCATAAGTAGGTATACATTCTTTTTTTTTTTTTTTTTTTTTAGATTTTTATTGGGGAATTGGGGGGATGGGAACAGTGCTGGGGAATTGGGGGAAGGGGAACAGACAAGTTGCTGTCGTTTTGTTCTTCAATCTAGTTGTGGAGGATATTGCTTCACTGGCCCAAGTTGGCACCATCATTGCGCTCTTCTCTGGCGAGGCAGATCAGTCACCGGCTTCTGGACGGCCGCTCACTGCGGCTGCTGGCCGCTCACGCTGGCTGCTGGCGACACACGGTAGCCCATGGCAACCCACTGCCACAGGGAGTGCAGCCTACGCCGTCGCCGGCGACTCATGGCAGCCCAGCTCCAGGTTGAGCTGTCGTTCAGCATCTTAGCTGTGGAGGGCAGTGTCACTGGCCCTCATATGTGGGATCCGAACCGGGGCCCTCTGGCATCCCAAGCGAGTTCTTAACCATCGCGCCACTCGGCCGGCCCAATAGGTATACATTCTAACAGTGGTCCTGGCACTTGCAAGTAACAATGATTTGTTCTTAGATCTGTTTTTTTCCCCTTATAGGCTGACTAAAAGTAGAATTACTGAGTCCTAGGGTATCTACCATTCACCTTTACTAAGTAGTATGAAAATAATCTCTAAAGTAGTTGTAACAATTTACACTCCTCCCAGTAGTATATGGGATTTCCTGTTTCCAACATCGTTGCTTAATTTATCAGTGTTCAGTGTTTTGTTTTTTTTCCCCCCAATCTTATGGATAAAATATTGTATCTTACTGTGATTTTAATTTCCATGCCTTCGATTGTCAGGCTTTTTCTATATTTATCAAACATTTGGGCCTGCTACCTTTCATTTTCTTGGCCTACTTTTTCATTGGCTTGTTTGTTTTTCCTCATCTAAAATAGCTAGCCTTATATTTAAACTCTGTATTTTATGTATTTTTTGTTTGTTTGCAAATATGTATTCCTGCTCTGTGACTATTTCAGTTTGTTCATGCCTATTTTTTTATATTATGCTTTAAAAAATAATAAAGCAATTAATTTCATTAATCTTTTTTTGTTGAATGTTTTGGTTCTTCTGCTTAAGAAATTATTTCCTATCCTAATATCATAAATTTATATTCCTAAATATTTTTCTAAATGTTTTAAAGTTTTGCCTTTACATTTGTCTTTGTCTTTGATTTTTATTTTGTGAATTACATCTAGCTTTATTATTTTCCCTGTATGTAGTCAATACTTAGCACCATTTGAACAGTTCGTCCATCTCCCATTTGTCATATGTCATATTTGCATATATAAGTTGGGCTATTCCAAGGTATTCTATCCTATTCCATTGGTCAGTCTCTGCATGCATTGCACTTTGATTTAATTACCATAACTTATTAATAAATATTGAGATCTTGCAGGGCAAGACTTCATTCCTTTTTTGTTGTTCTTCAGAATTATTTTGTCTATTCTTTATTGGCCTTTGTTCCTAAACCTGAATTTTAATATCATCTTGTTAATTTCTCTACAGGAGAACTCTGTTGCAATTTTGATTATGGTTGCATTAAATTTATAGATCAATTTGGAAAGAATTTCCATCTTTAAATATTTCTCTGTATCTTTATGTTTGGTTTTATATATTTCAATAGTCTTATCATTTCCTCCATACAAGTGATTATCTTTTTTGTTAGTTTTAGTCCTAGGGATTTATAATTTTTCTTTCTTTTGTTCTATTTTTAAATGGCTATTATGATAAGAAATTTTGTACTATTTATCTTTATTTTAAACAATTTTTAATGCCTCAGGGACATCATCACAAACATGAGCTATGATGTTGTACTTGGATTTTGATTGCATATCTAAAACAATAGGGCCGGCCGAGTGGCTCAGTTGGTTAAGAGTTTGCTTAACAGCATGAGTTGTGAGCAACAGGATCGCTGGTTTGATTCCCACATGGGCCAGTGAGCTTTGCCTGAGCTGCACCTGAGCTGAGCTGCTGCTGAGCTGTCAACAGGTGGCAGGATGGCTTAGTTGGTGAGAGCATGTGCTCCTAATGACAAGATTGCTTGTTTGATGATGGGCTATGCCCAACCATTGCTGGGAGACTGAACTCAGCACCTTGAGCTGAACTGCCCTGTCTGGATGGCTAAATGGATAGAACGTATGCTCTTAACAGCAAGGTCACTGGTTCCACTCCCACATGAAAAAATAATAATAAAAAAATAACTAATCTAATATAGTTTGGTGGTTGCCTTGGAATTTGTTTTCCTGGGCCAATGACTGATGGAAATTAGCTTTTAGATCACTGTCTTTAACCAACACCCCACCCCCTCCACCCCACCTTCCCACCTCCGCCCTCCATACAGGTAGGTTGCGAGTAGAATACATTGTGTGTATTTCTTGGTCACTGACTCGAATACGGAAGAATGTTCCTCTTCTAAGTGATATTACTTATCTTTAGAAAAATCATCACTTGGTCACATTTATAATCATCTTCCTTGACTTAACACCTTTTGAAATATTATTTGTCATTTCAGTTTTCCCAATAGACTCAGGGAAAACTTTGATTAAGTGTTTATCAGGCGTTAAGGTTTTTGCACATAGACATACATTAAGTACTGTTGATGCTATCATTATCACTTAGCATAATACCTGACATATAATGAATGGATTCTAAGTAAGAATATAATTCAACAAATACCAGTGCTCACTGTGATAATAAAGATAAGTTACAAACATTACACTAGGCCATATTCTGTTTATAAAGAACTTTTTAGTGTTTGGCATTTATTGGAATTCTAATAAAAATAACAGTAAAAATTCTATCTTTAAGTTATCTGTTTAAAAATTTTGCATACCAAATCCGTTGTTGATGGATCTTTTTTTTTTTGTTTTAAAATCAAAATCCCAAATTAATTTTATATTTGAAATAGCAATGAAATTTATAGATAGAATCAATCAGCCAACATAGGCAGGAAACCTACCAATATTTCAGTCATTTTTCAGTCTTCTTTAGGGTGACTACCAGAGTTACTGAGTACAGTGAGCTACTGTATGTTTGACATTCTCTTAGCTTGGCTTGCTCTTCGGGGCAACTGAGATTTTACTAGCTTTCTGGTACTATCTCCCCGCATATCTGCCAACATATGCTGCCAAGCTGACCTATGTCTATTGTGTTTCTCAGGGAGACTGAGGCAATTAAAGGTGAGACCTAAAGGTTACGTGATACCTTTCATGCTACAGAACTGCCTCTCTTCATCACTGACTCTCTCAGTTTGACTCGCATAGTGCAGTATTCATTGCCTACTTCCCTAGCATCATTTCTAATTGATGCCATTGCTGATCTGCAGTTTTCTTGTTTCTTCTGCCTCCTGATACTTCTGGCTCACTTCCCAGCCTCGCATGGAAGAGACAACTCCTGTCCATCAGCATGGCTGCCATTCAAAGCCCATTGGGTTTAATCTTTGAATCATCTGATCCTCTTGGCAATGCACCTCTTTTCCTCAGAACTCAGGGAGGCTGCTTTTTACTCCTTAAATTTGTTACATTGTAGCCCTGATTATTTTCCGCTCAGCAGTCATTAGAGAAACTTGAAATTTTTGAAATTTTGCGAGGCTGGTACCTGGACTACTAAATTGTACTGTGAGTGCGAATTTTAATTGCTTCTGCTCAAACTCTTATGGGCCATCATGGCAGTTGAATAATTTCTCAGTGCTCTAACAACCAAAGCTGACATACAGACGATATTAAACATTGTTTTTAAAATGCAGTATTTTCTCTCAGAGAGAGTACACGTGTCTCCTTTTCTATCAGTTTCCTAGGGCTGCTGTAATAAGGTAAGGTACCACAAACTGGGTGGCTTCAAGCAACAGAAGTTTATTCTCTCACAGTTCTGGAGGCTTGATGTCCAAAATCAAGGTGTTGGCAAGGCCATGGTCCCTCTGAAACCTGGAGAGACCCCTTCCTTGTTCCTTCATAGCTTGTGGTGTTTGCTGGCAATGCTTGGCATTCCCTGACGTACAGCTTCAGTACTTCAATCTCTGCCTCTCTCCACGTACAGTGCTCCCTGCTTGTGTGTCTGTATCTGGTTTCTTCTCCTCTCATAAGGACACAAGTCATATTGGATTACGGCACAGCCTAATTCAGCATGACCTCATCCTAACTTGATTACATCTACACAGTCTCTCTTTCCAAATAAGGTCACAAACATGAGCACTGGAGGTTAGGATTTTGACATATCTTTTTTTTTTTTTGAAGGGGGAATGGGCACATTTCAACCCATAATACCATTTACCAATGGTGAGCTTGATGGCATAGGGATGTAGATTGCATTTTTAAAATTTTTTTTTATTTTTTATTTTTAGGTGTATGTAGGAAGATGTCAGAGAAAACTTGCTTTCTCCTCTGCTAGCCCATTGTTTATCTTCTTACTCCCCAGTCCTTAATACACTTTCCCATCATAATTTATTGTTAGAAAGTGGTAAGAGGCATTTTAAAAAATCAATGTTTGAAAATACAGTTTCAGTCTACAGGGAAATAACCCACCTTTTCTGAAATATTTATGCTTTATTGTTCAGACCTTTGTTATTTCCATAGGTGGATGGTTTTATTTTTAGAAAATTATCAAGTTTAAACAAAAAATCATATGTAAGATGTTATTCTAAGATGTTTTTGATTAGGGCTGATTGTGAATATTTATTATAAGAATACTGGAGCAAGTCCTCTGTATTGGTTGGCCCTTTTTCTGCTATCCGGAATAGTAAAAAGAATGAGATTCAGTTTAATATAGAGTTATGCTACATTCAGTAAATAGGTTAATATTTTTAAAAGATTAGGCATGAAGAAAATGTATTTAATATTAAAAAATTGTATTCATTGAGCTCAATTTAATATTTCATTGAGGATTTAAAAGATTCAGTATTATTTGGAATAACTACAATTATATAGTCCAGCTTTCCACAGCTAAGGGAAATACAAAAGCAGCTCAGATCAGTGGAGCTTATATTGACCATGAGAAAAACAAACAAACAAACTTGGAGGGGGTTAATGGATCTAGAAAGAGCAGACTCTGGAAGCAGAAAGGAGAGTGTCAGGCATAGTAAAAGCTAGAAGGGTTTCCATGCCAGAGTATAGTATAAACTGAAACACTAAGAGGCTGTGTCAGAATAAAAGATAAAGGGGGTGGGAGTTACATTTGGTAGAATTATTTAGAACTACATATTAGAGTTCTTGATGTCATGTAAGAACATGCTCTGATTCATAATTATAGGCCTTGATTCTCATGATCTGAATAACTTGTCAATTTCTGTTGCTGAGCATGGGATGGGTAGAAAGAAGATAAGCCTAGAAACTGGGACACTAACTGGAAATTTTTTTAAGGTTTTGGATGATATGCTAAGAGTTTCAGTTAGGATAATGGCTTTGGAAGTGGTGAAGATTGTGTAATTATTTAAAATACTGATGAGATCTCAGCAGCATGGTGGCACGTGAGGACCTCCAGGTCTCTCCCTTTGATGTTACAAGTTGGACAGCTATGAGACATCTGAAAGTGAGTGAGAGAACAGAGCCACAGACACACGAACCTACTTCCTCCTGCCCATCCCTCCCCCACCCATCATGGCAGAGCCTGGCAGAGGCAACTGGGACACCTCAGACAGAGAGGCACTGCTGGCCGGTTCTGGATGTAGGAAAGAAGTGCTGGGAACACACAGGCCAGGAGACCTATAGCCTGACACATCCCACCACAGGTCGGGTGCCCTGAGACCTACATGACTGGGTCCTAAAGAGGACGCCCTCATCCTTAGGGAATATGAGCCATTTTCCACAGTTGAGGGACACTGCCCTACAGAGATCCCAGAAGTCCCAGTCTAGTGCAGGTAAGAGAGAGAGAAAAAAAAAAAAAGGAAACTTGTGTTTCAGTACTACCTACTGAAAAAACAGAAGACCTCTTCTTATCAACCTGTTAACCAGTATGAGTCAAATACTTAAAAAAAAAAAAATTCTATCAAGCGCAATGGATAACCAAAGTGTAACAAGAGTTCAGAAGAAAACAAAATATCTGCAGAAAATAAACTTAAAGACATGAAAGACTGTGATTAAAGTGACAGAGAATTCAAGATTGCAATTCTGGAAAACTCAAAAATGAAATTCAATGACAGAGAATTCAAGATTGCAATTCTGGAAAACTCAAAAATGAAATTCAATGAGTTCAGAAATAAAATCAACAAACAAAAGGAAGTACTTTACCGAAGAGATTGAAACTATGAAAAAGAACAAAACTATTTCTGGAGATGAAGAACTCAATAAATGAAGTATGAATTAGCCAGCTTAGGAAACAGAGCAGACCAGATGGAGGAAATAATTAATGATATTGAAAACAGAAATCTAGAAATGACTCAGGTGGGAAAAGAGAATCAAGAGGAAAAAAAAACAAAAAATTTTACAACTATCTGACTCAATTGAAAAAAGCAGTTTAAGAATAATGGGTATATTAGAAGAAGAGAATGAGAAAGGAACAGAGAACTTATTCAAACAAATAATGAGAACTTCCCAAGCCCATGGGGAAAAAACAAACAAACAACTGGACCCTTGAATCCAAGAAGCTGATAGAATAGCTAATCATCTCAATCCAAAAAGGACTTCTCTAAGGCACATTCTATTAAAGCTGTCAAAAATTAATGACAAAGCAAGAATTATCAAAGAAGCCAGATAAACAAAGATGGTAACTTATAAAGGAAGCCCCACTAAATTATCAGCAGATATTTCAGCAGACAACCCTACAAACTAGAAGAGAGTGGAATCAAATATTCAAGATATTGAAAGAAAGAAATCACCAGCCATGAATAATATATACAGCAAAGTTATTCTTTAGATATGAAGGAGAAATAAAACCTTTTCCAGACAAATAGAAGCTGTGGGAATTTACGACCACAAGACCTGCATTACAAGAAATGTTGAAAGGTGCTTGTCTACTTGAAATAAAGACAAAAGGATACAGAACTGTAAGATGATTAAAGAAGCGACTAAAAGATACATAGAGACAGGAAGTCCTAGCCACAGCAATCAAACAAGAAAAAGAAACAAAGGCATCCAGATTGGAAAGGAAGAAGTAAAAATGTCATTATTTGCAGATGATGTGTTATTATAAAGAGAGAATTTCAAACATTCCACCAAAAACTATTAGAACTCATAAGTGAATTTAGGAAAGTAGCAGAATACATAATTAATATTCAGAAATTGGTTGTATTTTTATACACCAACAATGAAGTATCAGAAAGAGAAATTAAGAAAACAATCCCAGGGGCCAGCCGAATGGCTCAGTTGGTTAAAAGTTAGCTTAAGAGCGCAAGCTCTGAGCAACAGGGCCGCCAGTTCAATTCCCACATGGGCTAGTGACACTGCGCACGAGGTGAGCTGCTGCTGAGCTGCCAACAGGTGGCAGGATGGCTCAGCTGGTGAGAGCATGTGCTCCTAATAACAAGACTGTCTGTTCGATGATGGGCTATGCTCACCCGCAACTAAGACTGAACTCGGCACCTTGAGCTTAGAGGCCATGAGCTGCTGACAGGCAGCCAGATGATGACTGGCACCCGCCGCAACTAAGACTGAATAATAATAACTTGGCTGGCCCCAGCCCCAATTCCCCAACACTGTTCACCTCCCCCAATCCCCCCCTCAAAAAAAGAAAACAATTCCATTTAAAATTGCACCAAAAATACATACATACATACATACCTAGGAATAAATTTAACCCAAGAGGTAAAAGACATATACTCAGGAAATACAAGACATTGAAGAAGATACAAATAAATGGAAGCATATACTGTGCTCATGGATAGGAAGAATTAACATTATTAAAATTTCCACACTACCCAAAGCAATCTATAGATTCAATGAAATCCCTATAAAAACACCAATGGCATTTTTTACGAACTAGAACAAATAATCCTAAAATTTATATGGAACCACAAAAGGCCTGGAATAGCCATAACAATCTTGAGAAAGAACAAAGTTGGAGATTTTCATGTTACCTGATGTCAAACTATACTACAAGGCTGTAATATGGCACTGGCATAAAAACAAACACATAGATCAAAGGAACAGAATAGAGAGCCCAGAAATAAACCCATCCTATGTAGTCATTTAGTCAATGACAAAGGTGACAAAAATATACAATGGGGTAAAGTCAGTTTATTCAATAAATGATGTTGGGAAAACTGGACAGATACATGCAAAAAAATGAAACTGGACCACCTTACACTATATACAAGAATAAACCCCAAATTGATTAAAGACATAAATGTAAAACCCCAAACCATAAAACTCATAGAAGAACACATAAGCAGTAAACTCTCTGACATTGCTCTTAGTTATATTTTTTCTGATGTATTTCCTAGGGCAAAGGAAACAAAAGAAAAAATAAATGCATGGGACTACATCAAGCTAAAGGTTTTTTGCACAGCAAAGAAAACCATCAGCAAAACAAAAAGACAATCTATTGAACAGGAGAAGATATTAACCAAGGATACATCCAATAGAGGCTAATATCCAAAGTTTATAAATAACTTATACAACTTAACACCAGAAAAACAAACAATACACTTTAAAAATGGGCAGAGAACCTGAATAGACATTTCTCCAAAGAGGACATACAGATGGACAATAGACATGTGAAAAGATATCCAAAGTCACTAATCATCAGAGAAATGCAAATTAAAACCACAATGATATATTACCTCGCACTTGTCAGAATGGCTATCATCAATAAATCAACAAACAACAAGTGTTGGTGAGAATGTGGAGAAAAGGGAACTCTTGTGCACTGTTGGTGGGGTTGCAAATTTGTGCAGCCATTATGGAAAACAGTATGGAGGTTCCTCAAAAAATTAAAAATAGAACTACCTGATGACCAAGCAATTCCACTTCTGGGCATTTATCTGAAGAAATCCAGAACACTAATTTGAAAAGATGTGTTCACCTCTCTGTTCAGTGCAGCATTATTTACAATAGCCAAGATATGGAAGTGACCCAAGTGCCCATCAACAGATGACTGGATAAAAAAGATGTGGTCCATGTATACAATGGAACATCACATGGTCATAAAAAAGAGCAGCATCTTACCATTTGCGACAACATAGATGGACACTGAGTGTATTATGCTTAGTACAGTAAGTCAGACAGAGAAAGACAAATACCATATGATCTCACTTATATGTGGACTTTCAAGAACAGAATAAATGAACAAACCAAACTGAAACAGGCTCATTGATACAGAGAACAAACTTAATGTTGCCAGATCTGAGGGGCTTGGGGGCTGGGTCAAAATTGAAGAAATTAAGAAGTACAAATTGGTAGTTACAAAATAGTTCTGGGAATTATTGTACAGCATAAAGAATATAGTCAATAATTTTGTAGTCACTGTGCATGGTGTCAGGTGGATACTAGGCTTATTGGGGTGATCACTTCATAAATCATACAATATCTAACCACGATGCTGAACACCTGAAACTAATATAAAATAATATTGAGTGTCAACTGTAATTGAAAAATAAAAATAATAATAAAAATAAATTTAAAAAATAGCATGCATGTACATGAGAGGGAAGGGAACAGTGAAGAGAGGATAACAAATCTCCCTGTTTCTTTTATAGAACCTCATGTATTCAATCTCCTTTACTTATTATAGACCTAAGTTCAGACGGTGTTTCTATGGTAAAGCCTTTGAGCTCCTCAAGCCACTGCCCTCTGCTGGAAAGAAGAAAAATTAACATCTCCAAAAAAGTGACTGAAGGGGAATAATAACAATTAATATGTATATAATGTTTCTACATAAATGGGTATTGTATAAGTATTATTCTGAAAGCTTTATATATATATGTGTATATATATGTGTGTGTGTATATATATATATATATATATATATATATATATATATATATATATATATGAATTCATGGATTTGAACAGAATATATCTTTAAAGTCACAAAGACCTAGGATCACATCCCGAATCCACCCCAACCATTACTAAATATGTGAGCTCGGCGATGATTCTACCTTTGTGTTTCAACTCCTTCAACTGTAAAATTAAGGGGTGAAAATAATGATAGCTGCTTTGTAGGCTACCATTAGGGTTAAAGGTTAGAGATGATGCATCCAGCACACACAGCACAAGGCCTGACCCATACTGAGGGCTTACTCATTATTACTACTAATGCCACTGCTACCACTATTGCTGCAGTCCTCCCCAGTGCAACAAGAATTGTTGGTGAACTGGTTAAAGTTTGGAAGTGTATTTTTTAGTTGATTCCACTCCTCATGTACACAATAATTTAGAAGCAATGAAACATCTGTCCAATATAAATACTTATTGCTTTAAGGCAGACCTTACCCTCTGCCACCCGCCCCCATATGGTGTTAGTGCTTGGTTTTCAAGTCAGTGATTGTTTTGTTTCTTATGCAAATGTGGAGCCATTAGGATGGATAAATAATTGTGTTTAAACTTGAGATGATAGCAACTCAAATGTGGAATGAGTGGAGCAGGCTGATAATAAATAGAAGAGAGGGATAATATGCAGAGGATAGAGTCTAAGGAGCAGACAAGTCATTTAGGAAGCAGATCATGAACTGACATGAATGCTTATGTTGGGCCATCATTTGAAGGGTGAGCCTGCATTCAGGGTAAGCACTCTTTAAATACTCAACAAATGAACTACTGAAAAACAGAGAAGCAAGGAGAAAGGTATGGTGAAAAGAGGTTCAGAGAGGGTAGGGTGAAGGAATGGAAACTCAGAAAGTTGATGGTGCTAGATGCTATTGAGGATTTAACTTGCCCTGTCTTTGTACTCCTTCAGCAATGGCAGACACTGGGCTTGTCCCCTAGAGTCAAATGGGGGAGGCTAGAACTACAGTGAGCATGAAAATGGAAAAAATAAAAGCCACAGAGCAAATGTAATGACATGACCGGAATAAGAGCAGATTAAGACATAGGAAGCAAGGTTGGGAAATTACACTGTACCTTGGTAATTCACATTGTCAACATTCTTATTATAAAACAAAGATTGGTCCTTTTGAGAATTGTAAAATACAAACAATTAAAAGGAACCAAAATAGCATACACTGTTCCAATAACCAGGGACAACCACCTGGGAACATTTGATGAGCTGTCTTCACATGTAATATCTATAAATGCATATTCTCCTTTGTCTAATTACATAGATTTTCCTCTTTTCTAATTACATAAATTATCTGGTATATATTAATAGTTAACGTTCTTCATATTTCCCGCCATTACAGAATTCCTAGAGAAGATGAGAGAAAAAGGTCCTTTTAGCTAAGGTTTGTTCCCTTTTCACTGAAACTTATGACTGCCTCCGAACCTTGTTCACACGTATTTTCCTCAAGGTACAAATCTTAAAGGATATTGAGAAATGGATCCTGTACAGCAATGCAGGAAACACAGTATGTTTTTAGAGAAGAAAGCAAAATTATTGATGTATACATAATACTTGACCACAGCTTTGCAAAGCCTTGGCTGGTTCTGCTCCCTAAACCGTGCATCCTCATTGAGCTATACACTCACAGAGCCCACGCAGGAATAAACAGAATGGAATTTTAAAATGCTAATTGAGTAGATGGTGCACATCTTTTGAATGCTTTATCATTTTGATTATGTTGTAGAGTCTGTAAGGCAATGCAATGCTTGAAAGCCACTTACTGCTTTGGCTAGCTAATTTTCACAGCATGGTGGGAAAATATTTATCTTCATTTGAGTAAAGCCAACTGAAATGTTAAATGAACGGTCAATGTGGAAAAACACCATGAAAATTACAGTGTTATCACAGGCAGTCTTGACACATTACACCATGCGTTTTGGTTCCTTTTTAGAAGACATAGGTGAGCCCTACTTTGATAAGAATCATGCAGAATTGGTTGATGTATAGGAAAGGATGAATTAAGCAGGTATTGATTTAGTTGAGGATCTCTGAACTAACTGCATTAGCAAACACTGAGGGATATTTTCTTTTGGGGTGCTTCCAGCAGCAAGAGGATGGTGCCCACAAGGTGATTCAAGATTCTTTCCTTTTTAAGATTCTGTTAGGTTGTGTCTAATTGGACTTAATATTTTAACATGTGCTCTCTTACCTCATTCCTAATAAGTACAGTCCTCTTTTATTTAGAGCTCACCAATATGTGTTCCAAGAGCTTTACATATATTAACTCAATTACTGCTCAAGGGAACCTGATGAAATAACGACTTACTATACATTGTCACCATTTATACCAAAGGAAACAGAAACGAGAAAGGGAAGGTTACGTGCGTGAGGTCAAACAGCTGGTACATGGTGGGGCCAGAATTCAAAGCCAATCTGGCTGTAGAGTCTATGCTCTTAATAACAGTGCTTTCGAAATACCTTTAAATTCTGCTTACTATATTAAAATTATTTGTTTGCATATCTTTTGGGACCTACCTACATTATGAGATGAAGACTTGTACACTATTTTATTCAGTTAGCAGAATATTTTAAGAAAGAAAGGAAGGGAAGGAGAGAGGGGAGAAGAGGCGGAGAAAGGGAGGGAGGGAGACAGGAAGCAAGGAAGGAAGGAAAGGGAAGGAAGGAAGGAAGGAAGGAAAGAAGGAAGGAAGGGGAAAACTAAACAAAGACATTTCTCAAATGATTCCCAGGCTCCACTACACTATTGTCCCTTGTCATGGCTGATTTATGACCTATATACACTTGAGTCTCATCCCTTTCCCAAGACTGTAAGCTGGTCAGAGTAAGGACCATACTTGCAGTATACAAGTGTATTTATTGCTTTATTCATAGAACCTAACATATATTTGACAAGGTGCATTCACTCAGTAACCTTTGGGAGGAGTGAAGGAAAACCTGCCAGGCATGTTACATTTTGAAACATATAAAATTGATAATAAAGCAAAGAGAAAGCACACAGAAAAAATCATGAATGCTATAAACATCACAGTGAAATGATAATTTGAATATTTTCTTCCTTTTTTAAAACATTGAACTTCTGAGTTCAGAAAGCAGCAGGGAAGCTGTAACATGTGAGAAAGGCAGGTGCTAGTGGAAGTAGCAGCCCCTTTGCGGCTTCTCAGTTTTGTCCACGTAGAAATTGCTGTCAGGAGAGAAAAAGTCTTAAAAGTTTTTTAGAAACAACCAAGAACTTGAGAGAGCAATGTATGGAATTCACCTCAGGGTGTTTATGACTCAACCTCATGATTAGGGGAAAAGGTCGACAATCAGAATGTTTTGGAGGCTCAGGGATGATGAAATCATGCATTTTCTCAAGCGAAATCTACATAAAGTAAGCTACCTCCTGCAGAAGCTCTTATTCCTAGCACCGAACCATTCGGGTTCTTCTGTTACCAAAAAGCAAAATAATATTTGGCCTAAATATGTGATATTCAGATGAAAACCTTCATATATATATATATATATATATATATATATATATATATATATATATATATATTTTAAGTTTTAAAAAGCAAGTGTCATGCAAACCACATCAAAACCATGCAGATGTTATAAAATGAGAATGTTGTTTTTTCCTTTATTGTTCTCCCAAGGGCAGTGGGCTACAAGGACTCTCTCTTTCTTCATTTCCCTGAGGAGCTCTCTGAGCAAACATGGCATTACATGGAAAATGACGGAAGGCTAATGGGCCCACTGTTCCGAAGCGACTGTGAGACTGGAGAATTTCTGACCTGGGTGGGACCTCCTCATGCCTCAGTCAGCACCCCACTCGAATATTTCATATAAAGACACAGACGCCAAGTGGGAAGTGACCTGTGGGATGTCAGGCAGCTGAGTGAGGCCAGTATTCCAGTTCCCTGGCATCCCAATTCAGGGCTCTGGCCACAGCCCCAGACAGGCTGGGAGACCAACACAGCACAATGTGATGCCAGACAATCAAAACTTCCTCCTCACCTAACAAAATCCCACAATAACCACATGGCCTGTTATAGCCCTGCCTCTATAGCTGGAGCAGCTCTAAATACCAAGGTGATTCTCCATGTGGTCAGGCCCAGTAGTCTTTCTCAAGGTGGTTAATTGAGTCTGTTCCAATGCAGTTTCCCCCATCAAGATACGTTCAGTATGCAAAAGTACTACAAACGTCAGTAACTGATGATTAAGTGTATTGAATGTTATGAGCTATTAAACATCATTAGAGACAGTAATGCACCACCTTGCAGAAGGCACAGATCATTAAGCATATGGATTTTAATTATTTCAGCTGTAGCCTTTTCCTGGGTGGGGAGGACAGGATATAAGTTAATTTTGCATTTTTGTAGCCAGAAAAATTATCAAGCAGCAATATGACATACTACACAAATGAGATCTTTGCAAGGACTCGTTAAATGCAGCAAGAGCGACATTCCATAAAACGGTGATTATTTTCTGGGACTTAAACGCAGGGCAATACCATAAACTTGGAAACATTACACAGTGATGTGCTAAGCTTAAGAGCAAAATGGAGTACAGAAGCTCAATATAGATAGAACCCAGTGTCACTTAATATTTTTATAAAATTAAGAGAAAAAATTGATGAACATGTAGATTTCATTGTGCAATAAAAGTGTTTCTGAAATAAGTATATCGAATATATAATTAAAGAAAGCCTATTGTTAGTTGGTAAAGCAAATAAGCATTCCAATAAATGATCTTTTGTATAAATCCAAAACTGGAATGACCCTGTATATGTAAAGCAGCTCTATCTATAAAAAGCATACTGCTGACTTATTTATATTTGTAAGTCCATCAATGTTTCTGTTGATCAGTATCTTTATTCCTGTATAACCATGAGCACAAATCAAAACTCACTGAAATGTCATAGACTGATAGTGATTGAAATGTGATTTCCGAGCCTTTTAATGTATTGAGAAAAGAAGGAAACAATGCTACAGCTGCCATCCAGACTGGAGAGCAGAGATAGTGTGGTCATCAAAACGCTAGCATCTAATTCTGAATGAAAGAAGCAGGCTCAACATCTCAATATGCAAAGATATAAGACACCTTGGCTTCCTCTTGCTAATTAATATATTGTCTAAGAAAATGCAGAGTAGGGAAGTGCTGGTGGGGATTTCATGTCCAAATTCCAGAATTTCATAAGCTTTGGAGAACATCATGCAGCCGAAATCTTAGTAGATGCAAAATCCAGGTGTAACCTCTAGCATAGAAAACCTTTGCCTCCCTAGCAAACCATTCCAATTTTAGATAGTTCTAATTGTTGTTGTTTTTTTCTTCAAGTATTTGGTCTTTGATATGCTCTCCTGAACCACACACACACACACACAAAAATACCCTCTTCAACAGCATAGATCTTGAGAGAATTGTTTTAAATGTCCTTTAAGGAGAAGGAAAATGTCAAAACAAACATTCGTCAGCCATTGCCCAAGAACTGCTGACTTATTTATATTCTTAAGTCCATTAATGTTTCTATTGATCAGTATCTTTATTCCCCTATAACTATGAGCACAAATCAAAGCCCACTGAAATGTCAATAGACTGATACAGCTGTTGGTAGTTAAATGTGATTTCAAAGACTTTAATGAGAAAAGAAGGAAACAATGCTACAACTGGCATCCAACTGGAGAGCAGAGATAATATGATCATCAAAATCCTAGCATCTAATTCTGAATAAAAGAAACAGGCTCAACATCTCAATATGCAAAGATAGAAGACTCTGTTCCAGTGGGCTGATTCAGTTTTCTTTAAGATTTCCAAAGGAAAGAGCCCCTGTCTTATCACACCAGTTTCATGAAATTGGAGGGAAGTATAGATAGAGAAATGAAAGAATGAAGATTACAGGAAGTCATTGAAATTTTTTTTTTTTATCCTTTCCTCTCCTTCCACTGGAAATGTGATCCACTACTTCTGTCAAAATAATATGGGTATCCAAATGTCAGGAAACATACAATTAGTTTTTTTAAAGTATGCTAGTTAAATTTTCAAATAACATTCTCAACATTTTTTTCTTCAACTTCCAGACATCATTTCTTATAAAGAGCATAACAATTTAAAGCAAGAATCCAATTGTTAAAATGAAAAAAATAGGATAAATGCACTCTATTCCCTGTCTTTCCAGACTTTTTGGACACTCTTTGGTCAGTTGGACCCATTCTCAGATTCCCTTGTGGGTCTCAGAGTCTTTCTGCCTCTTGCAGGCTGCTCCCTGTCAATGGGGGCTCTATTTTGTGCTTCTTGGTGTTTATTTCCTTTAAAGTAAGTGGAAGAATAATGATAAATGGCATGAAAATTGCCCGCTATGCACCTACCACTGAAGGTACGTGCCCAGTCCCTTAGTAAACATATTACTTGATAGAAATTAATAAACCCAGGTTGAGAATATTAATTTAACTTCCCTTGTGGTTCTGCCTATAGAGGGAATATTCTGATCACTGTATATGGCAGCATAATAAGGACTGATAAACTAACATGGGCTTTTTACAGCAAATACACATGGTTGTTTAATTCTTACATCACTTACATATTGTGGAGAGGGAGTGAGTAAAAAGCAATTGCCCTGGGGGTTGTGGTAAGTATGGGAACTAGTTTTGAACGATGAAGGGGAGTTGATTTCCAGTTCCTATTCTTAACAGCAAGTGGTTCTTCACACCAAATGGAATTTAAAGGAAAGGTTGGAGAAGAAAACTAAGATGTCAAAGAAGCTGTAGGCAAAAAACTTACGTTAGAGACCAAGAGCTGAAGCATTATGGGGCACTACCTAGGCTCAACATGCAAAATTTTAAGCCATCACCAGCTAGTATTCACAAAGTGAGAAGGAATGAAGTGAAAAGTAGACATCTAGGCACATTGGACAGGGGACAGTGGCGGCCCAAAGCTAATACAGCACAAGCCCACACAGAGATCACCACAGGCAAGCTAGGAATGTATGGCTAAAATATTATTTATAGTGAGAACAAAATAAAGACATTTCCAGAAAAATAGGAGACAGCTTAAGGCCAAGCAACTTTACTAATGGAACCATTAAAACTTATGTATCTTGAAGAAGGACTGGGATTCAGAATGGAATGAATTTATTATAAAGATTAATGAAATGATAGGCATAAATAACATAGCCCAGTTTGTAACTAGCCCATAGTAAAAAAATTAAGAAATGACATCAAATAGTAATATCAGTAGTGGTGGTGGCACAGCAGAAGTAGTAGTCACACTTGTGATAGTATATTTTCTAGTAAGATGTCTAGCAATGTTTTTATGGCTTGTATATATAACTTTCATCTTACATGTAATATCTGTGATAACCTATACTGCCAACATAGACATGATTTGACTGTCTCACCTTGTGCTTTTATCTAAATGGAATTCATGTCACAGTACTGTCAATTTGATCTCATCAGTATTTAATTTTTAAATTAAATTTATTGTTGTGACATTGGTTAATAATGTTATGAAAGTTTCAGATGTACAATTCTATAATACATCTGTTCATTACCCATAGTCTAGTCTCCCTCTGTAGCCATATATTTAACAACCTTTATCTTCATCCTTCCCCCACCCCCATTCGTCTTCTGGTGACTCTCATACTGTTGTCTGTTTTGCATCCCACATATGAGTGGAATCATATGGTTCTTGTCTTTTTCTGTCTAACTTATTTAGCTTAGTACGGTACTCTCGAGATCTGTCCATGTTTTCACTAATGGCAGTATTTCATACTTTCTTATGTCTAAGTAGTACTCCATTGTATACATGTACACATCTTCTTTATCCAGTTATACATCAAATAACACTTAAACTGTTTCTATGTCTTGGCTACTGTGAATAATGCTGCAATGAACATAGGGGTACATATATCTTTATGAATAAATGTCTTCAAATTTTGGGGGTGATGCTCAGAAGAAGGATTGCTAATTCATATGGTAGCTCTATTCTTAATTTTTTGAGGAAGCACCCTATGGTTTTCCATAGTGGCTGCACCAATTTACATTCCTACCAGCAGTGTATGAGGGGTCCCTTTTCTCCATAACCTCTCCAACACTTGTTATTTCTTGTCTTATTGATAATAGCCATTCTAACTGGTGTGAGGTGGCATCTCATTGTGTTTCTGATTTGCATTTCCCTAATAGCTAGTGAATTTGAGCATCTTTTCATATATCTGTTGCCCATTTGTATGTCTTCCTGGGAAAAGCGCCTGTTCAGATCATCTGTTCATTTCTTAATTGGATGTTTGTTCTTTGTTGTTGAATTGTATGAGTTCTGTATATATTTTGGATATTAGCTCCATATCAGAGATTTTGTTTGCAAACATCTTCTCCCACTTGATTGCCTACCTTTTTGTTTTGTTGATGGTTTCTTTTGCTGTGCAGAAGCTTCTCAGTTTGCTATAGTCCCATTCATTTATTTTTACTGTTACTTCCCTTGTGGGGTCAGGCTCTTAAGTCTATTTAGATTTTCTGATTCTTCATGATTCAGTCTAGAAAGGTTATATATATTTCTAACAACTTGTCCATTTCTTCTAAGTTATTGAAGTCGGTGGCATATATTCTGTCAGTATTCTTGTGTATAGTCTTTTGAAATTCTGTGGTAACTATGATTTCATTTCTGATTTTGAGTCTTTTTTCCTTAGTGAGTCAAGCTAGAAGTTTGTCAATATTATTTATCTTTTCAAAGAACTGGTTCTTCATTGAATTATTTTTTTTCTGTCCTTATTTTGTTTTTTATTTCAATTCATTCTGCTCTAATTTTTTATTATTTCCTTTCTTCTACTGACTTTGGGCTTCAATTTGGTTTCCTTTTTCTAGATCTTTAAAGTGAAATGTTAGGTGGTTTATTTGAGATTTTTCTTATTTCTCAAAGTAAGACTGTAATGCTGTAAACTTCCCTCTTATTACCACTTTTGCTGACCCCCAAATTTTTGGTATACTGTATTGTCAATCATTAGACTCTGTGTATCTTTTTTCTTTCTTTCTCTTTTTCAATTACAGTTGACATTCAATACTGTTTTACATTAGTTTTAGGTGTTCATCATAGTGGTTAAAGATTTATATGATTTACAAAGTGATCACCTTGATAAGTCTAATATCCACCTGACACCATACATAGTAGTTATTACAAAATTATCAACTATATTCTTTATGCCGTACTTTACATCCCTGGAACTATTTAGTAGCTACCAATTTGTGCTTCTTAATCCCATCACCTTTTTTATCCAGCCCCTCCAAACCCTCCTATCTGGCAACCATTAGCTGTTCTCTGTATTTATGAGTCTATTTCTGTTTTGTTCGTTTATTCTGTTCTTTAAATTCCACATATAAGAGTATATGGTATTTATCTTTCTCTGTCTGACTTACTCCACTCAGCACAGTACCTTCTATGTCCATCCGTGTTGTTGCAAATGGTAAGATTTCATTCTTTTTTATGGGTGAGTAATTTTATACATATCACATCTTCATTATCTTATCATATGTTGATGGGCACTTAGGTTATTTTCATATTTTCACTATTGTAATTAATGCTACAGTGAACATAGAGGTGCATATATCTTTTTGAATTAGTGTTCTGGATTTCTTTAGATAAATACCAGAAGTAGACTTCTTGGGTGATAAGGTAGTTAGTTCTATTTTTAATTTTTTGAAGAATCTTCATACTGTTTTCCATGATTTGCAATCCCACCAATGGTGCATAAGGGTTCCCTTTCTCCACATCGTTGCCAACAATTGTTGTTTGTTGATTTATTGATGATAACCATTCTGACAGGTGTGAGGTGCTATCTCATTGTGGTTTTAATTTGCATTCCTCTGATGATTACTGCCATTGAGCATTTTTTCATATGTCTATTGGTCATCTGTATGTCCTATTTGGACAAATGCCTATTGAAGCCCCCTGCCCTTTTTTTTTTTTTTTTAAGATTTTTATTGGGGAATTCGGGGATGGGAACAGCACTGGGGAATTGGGGGGTGGGGAACAAACACGTTGCTGTTCTTTTGCTCTTCCGTCTAGTTGTGGAGTATGTTGCTTCACTGGCCCAAGTTGGCACCATCATTGCGCTCTTCCTGGGCGAGGCAGATCAGTCGCCGGCTTCTGGACGGCCACTCACGCTGGCTGCTGGCTACACACGGTAGCCCATGGCAACCCACTGCCACAGGGGCTGCAGCCTATGCCGTCGCCGGGAACTCACGGCAGCCCAGCTCCAGGTTGAGCTGTTGTTCAGCATCTTAGCTGTAGAGGGCAGTGTCACTGGCCCTCATATGTGGGATCCGAACCAGGGCCCTCTGGCGTCCCAAGCCAGCTCTTAACCAACGTGCCACTCGGCCGCCCCTCCCCTCCCCCCCCCCCCCCGCCCATTTTAAAATTGTATTGTTTGTTTTCTGGTGTTAAGTTGTATGAGTTCTTTATAAATTTTGGATAGCAACGTCTATTGGATGTATCATTGGTGAATATCTTCTCCCATTCAGTAGGTTCTCTTTCTGTTTTATTAATGGTTCCCTTTGCTGTGCAAAACCTTTTAGTTTGATGTAGTCCCATTTGTTTGTTTTTTTTCCCTTGCCCTAAGAGATATATCAGAAAATAAAATATATTTCCTAGAGCAATACCAGAAACTTTACTGCCAATTTGTTCTTCTTGGAGTTTTATGGTTTTGGGTCTTACATTTAAGTCTGTAATCCATTTTGGGTTTATTCTTGTATATGGTGTGAGAAAGTGGTCCAGTTTCAATGTTTTTGCATGTATCTGTCCAGTTTTGCCAACACCATATATTGAATAAACTGACTTTACCCCATTGTATATTTTTGCCTTCTTTGTTGTAAATTAAATGAGTATATAGGCATGGGTTTCTTTCTGGGCTCCCTCTTGTGTTCCTTTGATCTGTGTGTTTGTTTTCATGCCAGTGCCGTACTATATAACCTTATAGTATAATGTGATATCAGGTGGCATGATACCTCCAACTTTGTTCTTTCTGAAGATTGTTATGGCTATTCTGGTTCTTTTGGGGTTCCATAAATTTTAGGATTATTTGTTCTAGTTCTGTGAAAAATGATATTTTGATAGTGATTTCATTGAATCTTTAGATTGCTTTGGGTGGTGTGGATATTTTAATAATGTTAATTTTTCCTATCCATGAGCACGGTATATGCATCCATTTATTTGCAGATTCTTCAATGTCATATTTACTGAGTACATGTCTTTTACCTCCTTGGTTAAATTTATTCCTAGGTTTGTTTTGGGTTTTTTTTGGTGTGATTGTAAATGGTATTGGTTTTATTAATTGCTTTCTCTGATCATTCATTGCTGGTGCATAAACATGCAACCGATTTCTGAATATTAACTTTGTTTCCTGCTACTTTACCAACTTCATTTATCAGTTCTAATAGTTTTGTGGTGGAATCTTTGGCATTCTTTATATATAGTATCACATCATTGCAAATAATTACAGTTTTATTTTTTTCTTTCTAATTTGAATGCCCTTTATTTCTTGTTCTTGTCAAATTGCTGTGGCTATGACTTCTCAATAGAAGTGGTAAAAATGGACATCCTTTTCTTGTTTCTAATTTTAAGGAAAACACTTCTACTTTTCATAGCTGAATATGATGTTAGATGTCTATTTGTCGTATATGGCCTTTATTATTTTGAGGTATGTTCCCTCTATTCCCACTTTGCTGAGAGTTTTTATCAAAAATGGATGCTGGATTTTGTCAAACACTTTTTCTGCATCTATTGATATGATCATATGATTTTTATCTTTTATTTTGTTTATGTGGTGCTTCCCTTAATTGATTTGTGGATATTGAGGCAACCTTGCATCCTAGGAATAAATCCCGCTTGTCCATGGTGTATGAGCATTTTAATGTATTGCTGAATTCAGTTTGCTAATCTTTTGTTAAGGATTGTTGCATCTATGTGCATCAAGGATATCAGCCTATCACTATCTGTTTTTTTGGTGTCCTTGTCTGGTTTCGGATACACGGTAATGGTGGCCTCGTAAAATGAGCTTGGGCGCCTCCCTTCCTCTTGAATTATTTTGGAATAGTTTGAGGACAGGTGCTAATTTTCATTGAATGCTTGGTAAAATTCACCTGTGAAGCTATTTGGTCCATGATTTTTGTTTATTGGGAGCTTTTTCAATTATTGATTCAATTTCATTTGTAGTAATCGGTCTGTTCAGATTTTCTGCTTCTTCTTGATTCAGTCTTGGAAGATTGTATGTTTCTAGGAACTTATACACTTCTTCCAGATTGTCCTGTTTGTTGGCATTTAGATATTCATAGTATTTTCTTATAATTCTTTCTATTTTTGTGGTGTCATCTATTACTTCTCTTTCATTTCTGGTTTTATTTATTTGGGTATTCTCTGTTTTTTTCTTGATAAGTTTGGTTAAAGGTTTATCAAGTTTGTTTATCTTTTCAAATAACCATCTCTTGGATTCATTGATCTTTTGTATAGTTTCTTTCTTTTTCTTTTTTTCTTTTTTTTTTTTTTTTTTGACTGTGTTGTTTATTTCTGCTCTGATCTTCTTACTCTATTCTCTTTGGGCTTTGTTCACTTTTTCTTTTTTCTAGTTGCTTTAAGTGTAAGGTTATATTGTTAATTTGAGATTTTTCTTGTTTCTTGAGGTAAGCCTGTATTGCTATAATTTTCCTTTTAGGACTTCTTTGCTGTGTCTCATTGATTTGGGGTCATTGTGTTTTCATTTTCATTTGTCTCAAGGCATCTTTAGATTTCTTCCTTGATCTCATTGCTGACTCATTCATTGTTTAGTAGCATGCTATTTAGCCTCCATGTGTTTACGTGTTATTCCATTATTTTCTTATAATTGATTTCCAGTTTCATACTATTATGGTTGGAGAAGATACTTGCTATAATTTCAGTCTTCTTAAATTTGTTGAGACTTGTTTTGTGACCTAACATGTGGTCTATCTTGGAAATGTTCTATGTGCACTTGAAAATGTATGTTCTTCTGCTTTAAGGTAAAGTGCTCTAAAAATATAAATTAAATCCATTTGGTCGAGTGTGTCATTTAAGGCCACCGTTTCCTTGTTGATTTTCTGTCTGGAAGACCTGTCCATTGGTGTCAATGGGTGTTTATGTCTCATACTGTGACTCTATTACACTTGATTGCTCCCTTTATGTTGGTCAATATTTGCTTTATATATCTAGGTGCTCCTATATTGGTGCATAGATGTTACATGGGTTATATCCTCTAGTTGGATTGATCCCTTTATCTTTATGAAATGTCCTTCTTTGTTTCTTATTATAGTCTTTGTTTTAAAGTCCACTTTGTCTGATATAAGTATTACTGCCATATCTATGTTTTGTTTTCATTCTCATGAAATATATTTTTTCCATCCCTTTACTTTCAGTCTGTATGTGCCTTTCAATCTGAAGTGGGTCTCTTGTAGACAGCCTACATATGAGTCTTGTTTTCTTATCCATTCAGCCACCCTATTTCTTTTGACTTGGGCATTTTATTCCATTTATATTTAAAGTGATTATTGATAGGTATATAGTTATTGCTGTTATTTTTCATATACATTTTCTTTTTTCCACCCTTTTTCTTCTTAAAGAAATACCTTTAACATTTCTTGTAATACTGTTTTGGTGATGATGAAGTCCTTTGACTATTTCTTGTTTGGGAAGCTCTTTATCTGTCCTTCATTTCTAAATGATAACCTGGCTGGGTATAGTAGTCTTGGTTTTAGGTCCTAGCTTTTCATCACTTTGACTATTGCCTGCCAATCCCTTCTAGCATGCAAAGTGTCTGTTGAAAACTCTGACACTTTTTATTACTTGCAAAGGAGCTCCCTGATAATCTTATGGAAGCTCCTTTGTAAGTAACTAGCTGCCTTTGTCTTGTTGCTTTTAGGATTCTCTCTTTGTCTTTAACCTTTGCCATTTTAATTATGGTGTCTCTTGATGTGGCCCTTTATGGTTCATCTTGTTAGGGACTCTGCACTTCCTGGGTTTATATGTCTGTTTCCTTCTACAGGTTAGGGAAGTTTTCCGTCATTTCTTCAAATATTCATAGTTTCTCAATTTCTTGCTCTCCCTTTTCTCCTTCTGGCACCCCTAGGATGTGAAATTTGTTACACTTAATGTTGTCTCAGATGCCCTGTAAACTATTTTCATTATGTTTTTATTCTTTTTGCTGTCCCAATTAGGTATTTTCTGTCACCTTGTCTTACATGCATACTATTTCTTAGCTAAATATTTTAGTATTATAGAAAAAGCAGTTCCCTGGGAAAAATAGTTAAATTTATACTGACAAACTTGCTGATCATTTTGTAATATAAATTTGTTTTAATTCAGTAATCCTAAAACTGTAGGGATATTAAATGCATTGAAGTTTCAGTCAATTTCAGATTGCCTTTCCTTTGCAGACGTTAATAACTTGAAATCATTTGTCTTTGCTTAAGATGAGTTTTTAGTTTCAGTTTAAATTGAACTACATCATCTTCTATGTACCTTAGAAAAATCTCACAATTTAGCATGAGAGTTCCATTTGCCCGTCACATTTACTAATGTGATTCTCTCTCTTCTCATCTCTCTCTCCCCTCCCTCCCTTCCTCCCTCCTCCCTGCATAGATTTCTCCTGAGCTTCTTCCAGAGGTGCTTACTATGGGTCCCAAGCTAATTAGCTCCATCTGAGAGCTCTGTATAGATATGTGGCATCCATTGGCCTTGACGCAGTATTGCTGACCACATGGTCAGCATCTGAAGTGCCATTGTAATGACCCTCTATCTGAAAACCTGAACTTGAAAGTCAGTTTGCTTAGGCGTGGTTCCTCCCCACGATGGGAAGGGAGTACCTTTGTTCTAAGAGTTGCCCTGAGTACCACTATTACCCAAGCTATGGCCCATATCAATTTAATCTGCAGAATTTTGGATCAATCATGTAGCTTCCTAGTTTCATATGCAGAACAAATCTCCCCTTTCTTTGAATAAGTGGCTCCATTGCACTTATTCATTTCTCTGTGGTGACCCTTTCAATACATCATTAGATTAGCCTTGGTAAATTATGTTCTTTCTAGCTGCAGTATACACAGTGGGAATGAGGTAACTTTATTCTCAAGACCACAGAGATACCTTCTAAGAGGCTTTTTTGGAGGGATGGGGAGAAGGAGATTTCTGTAAACCTGTGACAGGGTGGGGCACTTGGATTGAATGTGTATCTTCTATGTACCAGCCTCAGTATTAAAGTTTATTTAGCCCTCTGGGGCCATGCATCTTGAAAATTCACCGTTGTTAAGTTTCTTCCTGGCTGTTATTATATATCAAGATTTATTTATGCCTAGGCATGAAGGATAAGCTGGTCAGCTATATAATATACTTATAGTAGTAGATAATCTCTTTTAAAAACCCAACAGCTCAATGCATTTCCTTACACGCCCACTGCAAGGGAATAAATAACTATAATGCTAACTGAGCAAATGACATTATATTCTGATCTATCTGTAAAATGGAAAGACTTGTTTTTCATTTTCCCTGGTATCTTAGGATAAATCCCAGCACACACAGACTTTCAGTGGTATTACTGACTATTTAAATTAGCTAGGTTTTGATTAATAGATGAGAAATAATCATTTCTATGAATAAAATATTGAATGAATTGTTTTACCCTACATTAAATAATTGGTCATTTTAACTCTCCTCTTCCAGTTTATTGAAGCTTTCATACCCCTGTGCATGCTCTGCTATGTGATGCTTCATTTTGCTTTCTCCTAGTCCTCTCCACCCCAGATGGATATCCACTCCATTGATATTGGACCAGTTAATGATCTCCCTTTGGTTCTCACTCCTGGGGCCCCTTTGTGCATATGTGTACTTGTTGATTGTACAGTGTTCACCATCAACTCCACCTTCTCTCTCTCTGGTCTCCACATCAAATCCATCCCTGGATCCATTGTTTCTCTAACATAGGTCCCATTAATATTCCCTTCCCCTCTGTATCCTGTTCCTTTCCCTGGTCCAGGCCCTCATTCCTGCTTTCTCAGATGATAACTGCATTTGCCCTATTGACTGGTTTCTCTGTGCTATCCTCGAGGACACAGTCAGGGCTCGCCCATGACATTCCAAGCACTGGCCCTTCTCTTCCCCATACCCTTTCCTCACTGTACCCTGCCCATGACTGCAGCTTCTGACCCTCAGTGCCTAGTCCAGGTTTCAGAGCCTCACACACTGCTGATGCTATCTGAGGTGCCCTTCCTACATTTGTATTCCTGGTAAACACCTCTTAGTTCTTTCAAGCCCATCAAAGTTGGTAGCTTCCTCCTAGCCTCATACTAAATTAGTAAATTACTCCCTTTTCTCTTTTGCCTACATTCTTAATCATATGTCTGTTGTGGCATATAATTACTATATTATGTATGTGGATGTACAGTATGTTCCCTTAGTAGATTGTGAACTCCTTGAGACCAGGGCATTCTCTATCACCATTGTAATTCCAGAGCCTAATAGAGAATTTGACACAAGTATGTGCTTAATAAACATTTTTTTGGATTGATTCAGTTGTAAGTGTTCTCTCTATTTGTGAATAGGTTCCTAACAGAGTATTAAAAGGCTAGGTTTTGGGTATCTCTCTAGTCTGTTATTGTCTGACTCGATTAAGAGTGCAGTATTAATGAGGCCAAGGTCTTAAGTTCCACACCTCCGTGGAACAGTCAACATTGGACCTGAACTGACAGTGACCTCAGTTAGCTGCCGAGGAAATACCTTTGTTTGCAAGGGGAATGCATAGTGAGAATGATTCAGGTAAGGGCAAATTCATCTCAACTATTAGACAAATTGAATTAAATGTATCCCTTATTGATGCTAAAAGTACAATTCTACACTGAAAGTGAAATGTTTTGTCCCCAGCACCTGTCCATGTGCACTGATGCATTTGACTTGAAAGGTTCTGCTGCATTGGAGGCGGCATAAGTACCACCTTGTCATGGCTGTGTTGCCGTAAGAGCAGTAATTATCCTGCACAGGTGGTTAGGGCTGCCAGCCTCTGAGCGGCCTGTCTACTCACACTTCTCCCGGTGTTTGTCTTCCAGGTGAGACCATGCGCATCGCCTCCTCGGAGTTTGCTGACGACCCGTGCTCATCCGTGAAGCGTGGTACGATGGTGCGGGCGGCCAGGGCGTTGCTCTCGGCTGTGACGCGCCTACTCATCCTGGCCGACATGGCGGACGTCATGAGACTTTTATCGCATCTGAAAATTGTACGTATGTAGAACTTAACAAAACGTGTTTTATGTGGGTGGCGACACTGACCATATGTAACGTGGCTGAACTGTACCCAAGGCACTTTACTGCTTACCAGATCACTTGGGCACTCACCCGTGTGGCACAGCCCCCAATGTTTCTAATATGAAAATTATCGTCAATAATGTATTCAAAAGGTTATAAAAAAAATCCACTGGAATTGTTTTCTTTCTTTCAAAACACAGAGTTTGGACATCACCTTGTTTCCTGGCATACACAGCTGTATCCTTTTAGGCCGCAGAGGCTGAGCCAGGCTCACCGGCTGTGGCCCTGTCTTGAGATTCCGAGAAGTGCTGGTCCATGTGGTCATTCAGAGTAGGCCAGTTCCACTGGGTATCAGGACAAATGGCCCCCTGTGCCCATCTTAATATGGATCACAGGTTGAATGTATTTTGTTACTTTCCCCCAGCCTTGTCCTGTTTTAGATATATGGACTTTGAGCCCATCTTAATCTGGAAATTAAAAGGAGCCCCATCACACCTTCCATGGCTAGAATCAATCTGGTCATACTACACCTGTCATCTGTCATACCTGGATTGGGTCTCAGGGGACATAGGTGCCCCACCAACCTATAGAGCTCCATTATATGGGCCTTGCTTGTCACGGTTCCTTGATCCCTTTTCATTCTTTGGTTTCCTAATGGAAGTAGAGCCCTACCCTCTTCACAAGTTTTCCTGGACCAGGGGCCAAGGAAACCTTCCCAGCGCTTGCCAGCTCAGCCCTTCTCAGCTTTCCTAGTTGCTGACTGGTATCTATTGATAGTTGCAACCAGGATGGTTCAGTCATTTGAACTAAGATGATTACCTTAATTGCTTTAGAATATGGTTTCTGCCTAGAGAGTCTCTGTTGAGTGCCCTCAGTAGATTTATTCCTGGACAATTGGCACTAGCCCTGGACTGATCTCAGGTCCTTAGATGATGGGATATGGGCCATCCACTTTCCTTTTGGGGGACCCAACCTATTGCTGGCTTATTTCCCCAGCTCTGGCCATTCCTGGCACATCACTTTCCCTATTATTCAATCATCAAGGTCTTATTTCCTTTGTCAGTGAAATGAACAGGGAGGGGGCAGGTGAGATGAGGAATGATCCTCTCCCTTCACCTTCCATCTCAGATTTGCTCAGTAATTTACAAAGAAATTTCAAAAAAATACAAGTGTTTTTTGTCAAAACATCTTGGGCCAGGTCTTCCATCTGACTTCGTTCCAATAACGTGACCAAGATTTCCAAGTTATGTGTAAAAATTCTGAAATATTATGAAAACCCTCAGCTTCCAACATCTCCAGCCTGCGTCCCATAGTCATAAACCACACATCGCTTCATGGTTTCTATTACAGGTGCCTGAGGAGCCAAGGGACATACAGCAGACCTGTTTGGGACTTTTCTCAGAGAATAGGCCCTCAAAAACCAGGAAAGGGTCTTGCAAATGGGATGAAGTAAGCAGTATGAGGAGAGACTATTTCAAAGGGGCAGTATACATATGATTAACCATTTGGACATTGGAGTAAGACCAATTAGGTTTAGTCTTGGTTTGATGTCCACTTGCCAGCTGTGTTGTCACTCACCACATAACCTCCTTACATCTCAGACACTTCCTCTGTTAATATGGTCTAATGACAGTACATCCCTCAGAGTTGTGGGGATGTTTAAATAGAGGAAATTCCTATTAAGCATATATCACATCCTAGCACAAAGGAAGTGTTGGGTCAACGGTGGCTATGCTGCTGTGGTAAGATCCATAGGACTTCTTGCAGAGGGAAGTGCTGGTTGTCATTCCTCCAGCCCCCTTGTGTTACATGCATCTTTTGGGCAACAAAGAACTTTGTTCTCAAGTGTGTTAAAGAAAACATTGTATCTCTTTTACAGCCTACTTAGCCTTCAAAGGAAACATTTGAAGAGAGATCTTTACCCATGCAGACAATCTTCCTTTATCAGGGGGAGAATAGGACTGAGCCTAAAGAAATTGACTTTATATCTCATATATTATTCTTCTCTGTGCTGTTAAAGGCTATGGTTGTTCAGCCATAGTTGGGGAGTGATGACAGGCTGAACAGCCTCCCTGAACTGCCCACACATGAAGGGTGCTGGTGCAATCTGGGCCTATAATGTGTTGCATGGCACCAGTTGCTGCCTGTAATCCTGCCTTTCCACCCACCTGTTTTGACCAGTGCTGTCGGCTGATAATGCCACTGCAGCCTGTCATAATGTGGAGTCAATTGTATTCTCTTCCCAACACAGCAGATTAAAGCAAGTTAAAAAAACAAAAAGGATTTAGCACAAAATCATGGAAAGGTCAACCCAGAAATATTAAGAAGTCCTATCAGACTGTCAGTAGTAAAATTAAAATGATTATAGACTAAATAACACATTTGTTCTACTTGGAGTAGCCTCTGCAGTGAACAGCAGTGGTGGAATGTTGCTATCTTGTGGGGCAAGTGAGGAATTGCAATTTCTAGTGCAGTCACTGAATTATTCAGGTTGTGGTCCAAGGCACACTTTAGGTCTTGGTCAGTCTGGGTTTCATAGTATGGGGATTTTGCCCCCATACACCCTCAAAAAGGCAGTGCAACAATTGAGTCCAAACAAACATGGTATACAAGTAGAATTCCTCTAAGTGACATTTTTCTTTTCCATGGATGCACATCCTCTCATTAATAAACAAGCGTAATCTGCCAGCATCTATTTATTGGAAGAAAATATTTTTTCTGTATTTTGGTGGAGCAGGTTAGAATGATCATCTACATCTTTATCAAGGCTTTTCCAAATATAAAACGTTTCTTTACCATATGAGTGCTAGCACAACGATCAGAAAAAAAGAGTGACAGGTGCTTTCTAATAGGAAAATATTTGTGACTTGATTTGCTATTCATTCAGAAGCTTGAGTGACTCCTCTAGTGAGTCAGGTGGCTTTCTGTCGTGGTAACCACTGCATGGCTATTTTACCTTTAAGTATTGCACATTATATTTTATTTTTAATCTTTTAGGCCACGTGCCAAATTTTATTGTCAGTCTTTCCAGACAGTGCTTTTTCTCATTTTTTATTAGCTTCTAGGAATGTAGAAGGAATTACCTTCTTATCAGAAATTTTCATTTATGTTTTTCCACCAACAATTCACTGAATAGATGAAGGCTAGTCAATGTAGCCTCCTAAAATACCCACCCTCATTCTCTGCCCTGCTTGCAGATAGGCAATTGCTGGCAAATTGAGTAACTGTGAGTAAATATTGTTCACCTTCTAAAAATGAGTAAAGAGTTCGGAGCTCTGCAAAGGTGTGGTGATTGGGCAGGGACTCTGCCCTCTGCTGCCTTCCAATTATATGAGGAAACTTCAGTTTATATGGCTGCTAAAGGTTCCATCTTTTCAGATATCGTACGGATATGTCAGTTGTCCATGTTATGCTACCTTTTCTATCATGCTTGTATTTGTGTGTGCTTTAAAGTGGAACCCACTTTTGAATATATTATATTAAGGGTTCATATGACTGCAAACGATTTTTGCTACTGTACTTGTTTCAAATTCAGGAGGCTAGTGATAGAATAGCGAGTTACACAGTTCAAAGCCAAATTACCACCAAAGTGGGAATTAGATGTTCCTGAGCAAAGCTGAAGTACTCATTTGCGCATCAGACATCTTTAAAAAATACTGAATTATAATAGCATTTATTGTTGAAGTTGCTGGTGAGTGATTCCCTAGCCCGACACCTGGTGTCTCCTGCAATCAGTTGACATTGTATGTTAGGTTGATATGTGGCACTTCAGACTTTTAAAGGAATCCTGCATTTCAATCAGTGATCATGAAGAGGGATATTTATTTTACCTATGCTCTGAATTAGTGTAATCAGATTATATTGTCAGTTTTTAGCATTGATGATGGCATTACACATAAATGCACCCAGACGTATGTGTCAGAGAACACAATCAACCTTTTGCTATCCTCAGGGTAGGTCCTGGATAATGATGTTCTTGATTATTTCAGAATTTCTCTCCAAAAAGTGGAGTAGCAAAATAGAAAACAGCAACCCCTTAGTTAACTTCTCAGGAAAGGCAGACTTTCTTAGTTGCTACCAGGGGCTAAATCAAATTCTGCTGTCTCATTGTTTGGGGGCATTGATGAGACAGGGTGACTTTAATATTACCGGTGCTTTTTGTGATATTAGCATCAAATAGTCTTGTGCGTCCTGAGTAACTTGTTACTCAATAGTTACCATTTAGTCCTGTAGCTCATTTAGTTACCATTAGTCCTGTTACCATTTAGTCCATGTAGCTCTTGTGTTTGAATAACAGCAATCAATTGGTGTAAAATATCCTCCAATTATGAAAGTAGAACTTACTGGTCTTAGCATATCTCTTCTGTCATGGCTGTCTTGGCATTAATTCCATACATCTGAGTTGTTCAGAATACATTTATTTATTCAGTCATCCTCTCAAGAAGTACTTATTGGATGTCTGCTATATGTAAGACACTGTGCCAGCATATATAACTTTAAAGGTGACTAAGACTTAGATTCTGCCTTAAAAACTTAATAGGCTCGTGAGCGAGACATTAAGAAGGAGTACAATTCATGTTGGGAAAATGTGCATATTGATATGGTCCCTCCTAGAAGGAAAACATAATTATGAGGATGTTTCCAATTTTAAATTATGGAAACCTAACTCAACCTGGTCTTTTAAAATGGGAATATATTGGCTCACCAAACTGAAAGCCGGAAGCTTCAGGCAAGGCTAGATCAAGGCACAAAATTTGACGGGGCTTAGGGTTCTGTATCCTTTTCATCCTTTTCTTCATTGGGGGCACGCTTCTCTCTAGGCCCTTTTCTCATACTCTCAAAACAGCTTCTAACCATTCTCAACATTACATGCCCCTAGTCTAAAGATAGCAAGAAAGAGGAAATTCTCTTCCCCACATAAAAGTTCCGCAATCTCGCTAGACCTATTGGCCTCTGAATCAGGTGCATATCCCTGAGTGCATTATTTAGAGGGGGAATGGAATGTGCTGAATTCTTAATTCTGCCAGCCTTACTCCTCTCCCTCACCATCCATCCCCTAGCCAAGGATGGGACCAATTCAACCTAAATGTATTGTTGGTGAGTTGAGGATAATATGAGGATGTGTGATGTGGCTGGGAGAGGGAGGGCTCAGGATTGGTTCTCACTGACCTGAAGGAGATTTGCATTTCCTTGAACCAATTGCTCGGACCAGATTGAGCAGGCTGTGGTCACAAACCCAAGACTGAAGCTGGGGGCTAAGAGTTGAGTGCGATTGGAAAGAGGTTGACTCCAGCCGAAGAGCTGGGAGGTATCATTCTGTCCAGTGAGAGCAAAACTGCACAGCCATTTGAGCAGTGAAAGTTAAATGCAAAGACTTATTAGCTCTCACAGCAGATTAGAGTAACAAGAGATTGGCTAGCTGCAAGTAAAGAGAACTCTAAGGAATGTCAGATGACAGCTGTAAGGAGCAGCAGTCACCCCTGGAACCGAGCTAGAGCTCCAAGGGGAAAGCTCCGCCTCTCCTCCCAACCAGGTTGGAAATGCAGATGTCCCTGGGTCACTGGTGACAGAGAAGTCACTGAGGTGCCACACAAGTGAATGGAGGTAGCGGAGATCTGCCCTTTAGGGTGTCAAGGAAAACTGCTCATGGAGACATGGCTTCCTGGAGGCATTCCACTGCAGTCATCTAGGAGGCCATGCTGAGGGGGATTCCTGGCCACCTGCTGTTGGAGAAGCACCGCAGCCCTCACACCCACCCCCACCGAACCTGCGGAGGGAGCACATCAGAACCAGGACACTAAACCCTTTCTCCTTTGTTGCTTGGTCAGCACGCTCTACTGACAAAGCTTATCATCAGGCCAACTGGGAAAGGAATCGTATTTAAAGGGCACGGCCATGTTTTCACAGAGCAGGCAGAAAGTATGAATTTGAATTTGATACCTGGCCCAGGGGACTGGCCAAAAATGTGCTCTTGCCATAAAAAGGGGGCTGGATTCAGGACAGGCAAAAGACTTCAACTACAGAGAGCTTCACAAACCAAGGAAAGACCAAAGGCATGAGAGCCAGAGAGGGGAACTTGGGGTGTTCACAGAAATACAGTTGAGTCTGTCGTTTTGGAGCACAGAGCATCAGGTGGAGAGAGGCAGTGACAGAGTTGGACAGAGAGATACAGGTTGTGGAGTGTCTTGGATAACGTGACAATCAGTTTGGACTCTTCCATTTAGTTGAGACTCTGTGTATAGGTATGGGGAGCTACAGAGTAATTCTAAGCATTAGAATTATATTTGTGATTTAGATAAATAATTTTGGTAGCATTGTGGAGAAGGAATTAGAACGGGAGTGAGCCCAAGCAAGGAAACAGGTTAAGAGGGGACTGAAATCATCCAGGCCAGTGAATGAAAGAAAAGCTCAGCGAGGCAGTGGCAGTGTGTATTGTGAAAAGGGGTCGATGTTAGAGCGATGAAAGAGGTAGGATGACTGGAGACTGATCCGACGGGGCAAGGCTCTTAGGAGTCTCCATAATCAGCTGATCAGTACAACCCAAACCCAAACTCCACCAGCTTTGTAAACTCAGCCTTCCTAGAAACCGATGTAGCCACACCCAGGAGTTAAAAGTGTGAATTCTGGAGCAGACTACCTGGGTTCAAAGCCAGGTCTGCCCTTGCTCTCTGTGAGACCTCTCAGGCAGGTGGTGTCACTCCTCTGACCTCGGTTTCCCCTCAGTGAAAGAAACATAAAAAAAGTACTAACTTCAGAGAACTGTATTTTGGGACTAAATAAGATATATGTAAACCATTTAGAACAATGTCCGACACATTATAAATACCCAGTGACACTGGTTAGTGTCCTTTTTTTTTTTTTTTTTTTTTTTTTTTGCACAAGCTGAGAATAAATTTGGAAATATAGAGAGGGTGCCAAAAGAAATGTATACACGTTTTAAGAAAGGTAAAACAAAAACAAAAACAAACTGTTAAAATTTTAATAATATATACCAATAACAAAAGATGAATACAAGTCATGTGTATATATTTTTTTGACACCCCCGGTATTAATCTCTATTGTTGTGCTTTATAAAAAATGGCACTTTAAGAATAAATGACACTAGCATTTAATCTTTCTTGCTTTCTAATGAAATCATTTTCCTCACTGTTAACAAGGAAACTAAATCAAGAAGGCCTACTTATCTCTAAGAGGCAGAAAGATAAAATATGATGAAGCTGAGACACCCGTGGTAGAACCAGAGTACCTGCCTGGCTAAACTAGTAGCGTAGTTAAATGTAGAACCTGATAATCATTCGTTTACCAACTCCTACTTCTAGGATGATCTATTTTTTTTTAATTTAAATATAAACCCAGATTCTAGCCAGAGAATTACTTATGACTTATTAAATAGTTTCATCCCAATACCACTTAAAATTCAGCCAACTGGGTATCAGTAGTAGGACTCTGGAATGAGGTCAGTTTGTCCAAACAGAAAGGATGATCGTTGCAGCGATGCTTTATAACCCTGGTATGGGCAGTAAATGTTGACAGCAGCACCAGATCTCACTGCCCAGGAGGGATGGGATGAGACTCTTTAGTTCAATATGACCACCATCCCCACATGCCTGCCTAGCTCCTAATAGATGTTTAATAAGTGCTTAATGAATAAATGAATTCTCAGGCTACATTTTTATTGACTTACTAAGTAAATAAGTGCAATTGCAATCAGAAAAATCGGCGGCTCATTTAAAGAGTTTGTCTCAAACAGTTTGGCACAGCTGTGGACTAAATAATGGTGGCAGGCGGGCTTGGTTTAGGAAGGGGGTGGGGGCCGTTTTGAACAAGTTCTGTGAGAAGACTAAAATTGTAAGAGTTTAAGGGCCAAGCTCTAAAAATAATATCTAAATCCTCTAGGGAGGAAATGTAATATCTTTTCTAGAAGTTTCAGCCTTTTCAGCTGTACCTCTGCATAGGCTTTTCAATATTAAGGATAGTAAACCCTGGTTGAGCAAAGGGTTCCCACTTTGGTGTTCATGAGCACAGCCTGGCTGTGAGAACAACTCTGTAACATTCAAGATCACAAGCACATTTATAATGATGGAGGCTTTGACAGCTGCCTTGAAGGGCTTCCTTTATCAGCTTACTAGAAGCAATTTTCCAATCCAGGACATAGAGTCTCCCAGACCTTCCCCTTGTTATAACACCTCCCCCATTAGCAACGCCCTCCTCTGTGTCATCACCAGCAGCCTGTCCACAATGTTCCTTTCACCCCTCCCAGGTCCCCTGTCACCTGCAGACTTTGCAAGAGTAAGACGAAGCCTTTCCTCCTCAATATTATTTAGGAAAAGATTTTCCCCTCACGTAGATACTATGCAGCAGGTCAGTATCTCTGTTTAAGGAGCTCCTAATGCTTGCCAGGCGCTCTGCTAAGTATTTGCTATTTTACATTTATTTTTCTTTCTTTTTCATATACAATATGCCTGGTGTATTTGGGGAAAGGGTAGAGAGGAAGTCTTTGGCTACCGTTTCCAGTTTTGTAACCTATTTTGGCTATGCAAGTTCTCTGTTTCTTTTTGTGCCACACTGGCATTTTACATATTTTTAGAATTTACCAGTTTTGTATAGGTTTTCGAATTTATTAGGGTAGAAGGTTTCGTTCTTTTGTTTTCCACATTTTATATCATATTATTTAAATCGTCTCTTGTGGATGATATAGTGTTGAATCTTTTATGAAAAGCCCCATCTGAGAGGTTGTCTTCTAATTAGAGCATTGGTAGCAGTGTGGAGAAAGAATTAGAACAGGAGTGAGCCCAAGCAAGGAGACAGATTAGGAGACGATTGAAATTCCACAGGCCAGTGAGTGAAAGAAACGCTGAGCTCACGAAAATTTATTTATTAAAATAAATAAATATATTTATTTTATATTTAGACCTAGTTGGCTATCTTATTTTGTGTTTTCCATTTGTACACTTTTGTTTCTTCCTTTCTTACCTGCTATAATTCTTAGAACAACCTTGTGTAATGTGTAGACACTATTACCTTCATTTTACTAATGAAGACCCTGAGAGTCAGAAAGGTTAAGTGGCTTGCCATGGATCACAGAACTAACAAATGATAAAGCTGGGGTTCAAACAGACCCCATAGCTCTCCCCACACATACTGACTTATATCCCTCACTTTGGGGCCCAGGCAGATGAAACAACTTTTTGGAAAAAGTGTCCCAGGTACCTCTTGTGTATCAGAACTGCCTTTTAAGGTTTTGGTTGGCTTATAAGAGTCAATTTCCTTTCCCCAGACACCCAGAAAGAACAGGAGATCATTAGCAGTGCACAAAAATAAAAACCTGTTTTTCATATAAATTTCAATTTCTCAGAAGCATCGAATGACTGTCCTTTTTTCTCTTCCTTCTCCATGTCCCTTCAACATTCTATCAATTCTGTTTCTGTCTCTGTATCATCAGTCTGCCTAATAATAGCAGTGTGTGTATCCATAATCTAGACTTGGGTCTCATACCCTCCATTTCTGTGGGATCTTGGAAGGATTCTGAACCATTTTTCTATATGAGAACTTTCCACTAGGTGACCTCTCAGATCCTTCTAGATTAAAACTCTGAGTATGACTAATTCTACCTTTACACACACAGGCACCATCATTTGTATTTCTTTTCAAAAGAACTTCACTGAATTAGAAACAAATTCAAAGTGGCATCTGGATTCTTCAGAGAAAACAAATGATAAAATAAATTATGTGTAACACAGCAAAATAAATACGCCAAATTGGTCTGGTTAACAACCAGTAAGAAGCCTGTTATTTACACATATATGTGTATGTGTGTGTGTGTGTGTGTGTATATATATATATATATATATATATAGAACAAATACAAGATTTAGCTCTCTCTGAGATAATTAATTTGCTCTTTCCTGGAATTAGTTTTTAATGTCCTGATAAAAGATTTATAACTCAAATAAGCACCAGGAGCAAATTAGCTGCTCAGGCTGTCCCCTCAGTGATGCTGTTGATAGCCACAATACGATGATTATAAACCTATTAGAAAGTGAGACAACACTGGTCTGTTGTTTTTAAAGATTTGAGTTAGGAAATTCTCATTAAACTATGAAAATGCTTTCAATGGGCCGGCATTCCATACCATAAAATGAAATTTGATGTCAGTCCCTAAAACACATGCTAATATGCAACAGCCCCTTTTTCAACTACACGTCTGTCTTTTCCTTGGGTATTATTAGAGCCTGGATAGGAATTGGAAAAGGCTAACATTGGGGACTTAAATCATCATTTCATATTTTTACAATTAGGAAGAAGACAAGATGCAGAATGTCCATAGAAGATGAGAATGGAAATTTAATTTTATGTGGAATCCAGATTACTGTCATTCTAAATAACTCCCTTGCTACAACTCTTTCCTTAATAAAATGAGTTAACCTATTTAGTAAGTTGAATGTTATTGCCATATCTATGGAGTAAAAGGTTTGATGATATCCTTTATGAATGGTTTATATACACTATTCTCTTCCTTCACTGAAATTTGATAAGGATGTTGGATTGGCCACCTTTGTAATTTTGTCAGACTTAAGCAAATGTGTATCTCTCTGGCTCAGAACTGTGTTAATCTACAGCTTTCCCAGCCATTTTAGTGGTCATTAGTATTTCCATATTGTCAGCCAGTCAGCTATCTGTATGTTGTCTTTTGATTTGGTCCAAATTACAAGAGCCAATGGAAATTCTGCAGGAGGTCCATGTATTCTCTGCATTTCTCATTGCTCTTTCACAGCTGCCTTCTCTCTTTTTCTACTGCCTCTCTCAGAAGCTTGTACTGGTTGCGTCCTCTCCACCAGGCTCCCTTCGTTACTAATAGCTTGTGATTTTGTAAACACATCTGTCTTACTCCTTATTCACTCAGGGTTGTGGTCTTGGCTACTTTGGCTGATTAAATTATTTCTACAAAGATGCTACCAGACTGGCAATGCCTTAGTGGATTACTTCACCACAATATCTTAATTTTAGTTTTAATTTTAATTGCGTCTATAGGTATTATAACCTTAAAGGTTTACTAGTTGTGGAAATCTTCACACCATGTTCAAGTTAAAAGCAAATCATTTATAAAGGAATTCTTAGTGAAGTTCATAGTTTATGCCCAGGGCTACTCTGGAAAAATTCAGTGACAGTTGCAGGAATTTGGAAGCAGAGCACATCCTTAGGGGGGTGTGCTTGCTGTCATTCTGTTCACTCCAGGGGATGCCACATTCAGTGAATGCAAAATGCCAAAGTCACTTCTTGAGGCTCAATATTTCCTCCTTCCACTGGATGGCAAGGTATAAACTGAGATTAAATTGATAATTCTGTTAGTCCCAGATTTAGAGATGTTGCTAATAAAATTGGTTGCAGATTCAAGCTCTCTGTTTTTCTAGGATTTTCTCTAGGTTTTGATTGTGAATATTTCTTCCTCTGAAGATTTTAGAATTTGGTTTTAAATTTCATATTTAAAAAAATGTATATTTTCCTTTATGTTTTTTCTCAAAATCATAAGTCTATATTCCTTACCAGAGGCATAACTCAATAAAATACAATTAATGTAGTATTTTATATGTTCCATGAGTTCAGCAATTATTACTTCTCATATACAAAATATTCTATAATTCTTGAACAAATATTTATTCTGATGGCAATTGCTTGTTAGGAATACTTTTTTTCTATTATTTTGTTTAAATGTTAATGCATAATGTTGTTTTATTTTCTTTTACAAACTACCATTTCCAACAAGTTTAATAATATTTAAATGCTATCTAGTTATAAATATGTTTGTTTTTATATCACTTCAGGTGGAGGAGGCCCTGGAAGCTGTCAAAAATGCTACAAATGAGCAAGACCTTGCAAACCGCTTTAAAGAATTTGGGAAAGAGATGGTGAAACTGAACTATGTAGCAGCAAGAAGACAACAGGTCAGAAAGAGTTTGGAAATGCTAGGGGAGAAAATGTGTGAGTTTCAGTAACCTGGTAGCTTTGTGGGCCTGAACAATATATCAGCTGCTTCTGCTGGCTACCAAATTAGCAGATGCCCCGAACCTGGGATCACGAAGGCTGCTTTCTATTCGGGCCGGTTCTACACTACTATGGGCCCTGGGGTACTCTGGCCCCTGCCTCCCTATAGGAGGTCACAGCCCCACCATGTTCTAACCTTGTGTCCACTCTGGAAAATTCTCCTGAGTTAAACCAAAACCATGAAACTGTGGTGTGATGCTGTGGTCACTCCCTAGGCACCACCCTTTGCCTTCACTTTTCATTTCCTAGCCCTGTAGACACCACCATGCACACCCAACATGTGCACAGTAAAACTTTTATGAATGAGAAGAAAATATGAAGAAAATTAGAGGAAAGGCAGAGAGAAAGAGAAATGGAGGGTTGGGGAAGAGCATAGGTGAGTGGGAGTCACTTTGATGAAGGTGGCGACCTGGGATCTTCTCTGCCTCCCCGTTGTGTAGAGGTAGCACCCTCAGTTTTAGCCAGCTCTGATCATTCATTAGGTACCATTAGAACTTTGTTCCCCCCAAATGTGTTATTTTTCTTTCATCTTAGGGAAAAACAAAACAAAACATTTGTAAATATGTAGGAGCCTAAGTCCTTTTCACCCATCTGCTTGACTGCTCCCAGAATTCTTCAACATTTTGAGCAATTCTTAGTGACTTTTTTTTCTAAGATTTTCTATGACCCAACGGAAAGTTCCAGTCAACAAACATTTGTTGAGTGTTCATTCTGGGCCAGGCTGAAGTGATGCTGCTAGTATAAGCTTGACCAAGATCTAGCCTTGCCCCTAAAGAGCTACAATGTCCTTGTGACAAGTGCGCATGTATGATTTTAGTTTGCGATGATTCTTAAGTATTGTTATTAGCAGAATTCTTTGTTCAAGTGGAATCTTGGGTTCTAGTAGCAAATTTAATGTGGGTAGGAGTGACATTAGTCAGAAGTACAGATGTGAGATAAAAAAGCCTATGGCTTTTTAAACAACTGAAAAAAGAATGCATTGAATCTTGACCTTAGTTAAACCAGGCTGGGAAGAAAAATAGGAGCCGGGACACTGAGTCCTGCAGAGTGTTTGTATTTAATTGTAAGCAAGTGTATAATATTTGAATAGTTCAATGATTGGTATCATGTCTCAAGTTTACATTTTAATGTTCTATATGTTGCAAAAAAGGGAGTGGAGTGGAAGAAGAGAAATTACAAGGTGTGATCAAGAAATATGGTGAATGTTTAAATTAAAATTATATATATATATATATATATATATATATATATATATATATATATATATATATAACAGTAAAAGACACATTGCCATTAATCCCTCTTAAAATACTCTCCCTTGCTTCGAACACACTTACCCCACCATTCTTGCCACTTTCTGAAGCAGTTCTGGAAGTCCTCTTTTGTGAGTGTCTTTAGTTGCACTGTTGTGGCTGCTTTGATGTCCTGAATCATTTTGACTTTGGGGAAGAGCCAGAAGTTGTCTGGTGCCAGCCAGAACCAGTGAATAAAGTGAATGAGGACACACTGTATTGTTGGTATTTGACAGAAATTGTGGTACCAAAAGCGATGTGTGACATGGAGCATTGTCATGATGGAGGATGCTTTACAGCATACTTTAGAACACACCTTCTCTGAATCGTAGCTCAGACCCAACTGACTGCACTGAACAAGTTGAAACTTCTCACACACTATTACTAAGGTTCGATGCACTGCTTCCCGTATTGAAGATCCCACCTTTCCACTGGATGGCATTCACCAGCAGCATTCACCGTATTTTTTTATCACAACAGAAAGGCTCCGTGTCACACATCACTTCTGGTACAGCAATTTCTGTCAAATAAAAACATTATGGTGTGTCCCCATCAACCTTATTCACCAGATCTGACACCATGCGACTTCTGGCTCTTCCCTGAAGTCAAAATGACCATGAAACATAAACGTTTTGAATCGATTCAGTACATTGAGGCAGCCACGACAGCACAACTAAGGATGCTCATGGAAGAGGACTTCCAGAACTGCTTCAGAAAGTGGCAGAAACAATGGAATAAGTGTTTTTGAAGCGAGGGGGAGTATTTTGTGGGGGGTTAATAGCAATGTGTCTTTTACTGTAATACATTTTTTTATTTAAACATTCACCCGATTGTTTGATCACACCTCGTGGTTATAGTTGATAGAGAGCTGAAGTAGTCTAGGTGAGAGATGGTGGTGGCCTCGTTTAATGCGGTAGCAGTGGCGATGGAGAAAACTGTAGGGAGTCGAAGTTTATTTTGAAACTAGAACACTTGGAACGTGCTGCTTTACTAGGTGTGTGTGGGTAAGGAGTGACAGCAGCCATTTCATTTCTAAGCAGTTGGTTTGAGCAAATGGGTTGATGGTGGTGAATTTACTAAGAACAGAAAGACTGGACAGGAACGAGTTAGAGTTAGAAATATAGATTTGATATTTAGATACATTGATTTTGAGAAACTTGTAAGATACTATGTAGAGATGTAAATAGAAGAGAGATGTGGGTTGGAGATGGAAACACGAGTCATCAGCATGTAGCTGGTATTGAAATCCATGGGAATATATAAGATATTCACGAGAAGCATATAAATATTATTTAGTTTTATTTCATTAATACTTTGTTTTTACTTAATTGCTTGTTCAGACTTTTTAAAGAAAATTTAGAAAGAAGGTAGAAATGAAAGAAAAAAACACATAACACCTTAACACAGAAAAATGGTAATGATATTTTAGTGTTTTGCCTTTTTAGTGTTTATCTTCATATGTTAACATGTTTTCAATCATACTATACATAAATGTATGCATATTGTGTTTTGCTTTTTCATTTTGTATAAACATTATCTATGTTATTACTTTTCTGGAAATTAATTTTAATATGTGCATAAATATTCCATCAAATGAATGCTTCAGTAGTTTCCTTAACTCATCCTTCATAATTCAACAGTACATTATTTTCATTGTTATTTATGTGTTTAAAGAATGTTTCCTCAAATATCTTTATAGAGAAAATTTTCCACCTGTCATCTCTCACTTACACATTCAGATATTTTTTAGCATACATACTCAGTAATGAAATATGGGGTATCTGGACCAGTTGTTCTGGAGGTTAATAAGATCCTTCATGACTGGCCGGGAGAATCCTTCTACCTATGCTGCCTAGATATTGCCTAGCGTAGAGATTACACTCACCTTTTTGCTGCCTATTTACCTTGGTTCATCGTTAGGACTACAAATAAATAAGCCCAATTTAGAAATTGTGTTGGCTAGTATAAGTCTGTTGTTTAAGCAAAGGAGGGTAGATGGTTCTATTAGTATGTATTGTCAATTTGCCTTGACAATCCTGGATATCAAATATAATGTGCTTGTCTCAGAATTATTTTGACCTACAAATTCACTCTTGCCATGCCATCCATCTATCAGGTACCAAGTGAGCAAAGAGGAGTAGAACCCCAGTAGTTCAAATACCTTTCATTTATTTTTTTTAATTAGATTCAGGTGTACAAAACAATGCAATAGTTATCCTTTTTACCCCTCACAGAGTGACAACTCCCCTCCCCCCACTCACTGCTCCCCCATCCCTGATATCATACATATCTATTACAATTCCATTGACTCCATTCCCACACTATACTCCACATCCCATGACTATATATGCATTAAATTATAGTTGACATATAATATTATTCAACAACAGCTTCAGAAGTACAGTGCAGTGGTCAGGCCTCTACACCGTTTATGAAGTGGCCTCCCTAACAAGACATGAGTCCATCTGGCCCCCTAAAAAATATTTACAACATTATTGATTATATTCCCCAGACTGTCTTTTCTATCACTGAGGCCATATTGTAGTTACAATTTGTATTGTCTCGTCTCTTCCCCTTCTCCTTCATCTCCACCCCCTCCCAACTAACAACTCTCAGTTTTTCCTCTGTGTCTCTGAGACTATTTCTGTTTATATTACTTGTTTGTTCAGTTCTTTAGATTCCACATATAAGTGAGATCATATGGTATTTGTCTTTCTCTGACTGACTTATTTCACTTACAGTAGTCTCTAGGTCTATCCATATCATTGTAAATGGTACGGTTTCCTTCTTTATAGCTGAGTAATATTCCATTGTGTAAATGTACCACCGTTTCTTAATCCAGTCATCTACTGATGAGCATTTCGATTGTTTCCAAGTCTTGGCTATTGTAAATAGTGCTGCAATGAATATAGGGGTGCATATATTTTTTCGAATTAGTGTCTTTGGTTTTTCTGGAAAAACACCTAAGAATGGAATTGCTGGGTCATAAGGTAGTTCCATTTCCAGTTTTTTGAGATACCTCCATAATGATTTCCATAGTGGCTGCACCAATCTGCAGTCCCACCAACAGTGCACCAGGGTTCCCTTTTCCCCACAACCTCGCTGGTATTTGTCGTTTGTTGATTTATTGATAGCCATTCTGACTGGAGTGAGGTGGTATCTCATTTTGGTTTTAATTTGCATTTCCCTAATGATTAGAGAGCTTGAACATTTTTTCATATGCCTGTTGGCCATCTGTATGTCCTCTTTAGAGAAATGTCTCTTCATATCCTCTGCCCGTTTTTTAATTGGGTGGTTTGTTTTTTTGGTGTTGAGTTGCATGAGTGTTTTATAAATTTTGGATAGTAACCCCTTATCAGATATATCGTTGACAAATATCTTCTCCCATTCAGTAGGCTTCCTTTTTGTTTTATTGGTGGCTTCCTTTGTTGTGAAAAAACTTTTAAGTTTGATGTAACCCCATATGTTCATTTTTATTGTTAATGTTTTGAAGGTGGAAAAATATCCTCCCAGAGATACTCAGCTGGCAACCGTATACAACTCTTAGAGAGCGGCACTGCCTTTAACATTTACAAAAACGATATGAACATTTTCTGAATGATACCTTTGAAAGCTAAAAATAAAAGGACTCCCCAGTGGTATTGTTTTGATATCCAAAACTAGAATAGCAAATCGTCTATGACCTATTACTTATTTCCAAAATTCACTGATGGAGCTGCCATTAAAGGGAGTTTAAATGCAAGTGAGCCCTATTCTGAAAATGATGATGAGCTGTCAGGGATGCAGTAAGCAGAAATCGGAAGACTTTGGTTTCCTGTTTGTGATTATAAATGAAAATGGAGGCAAGCGGAGTATCAGAAGACCGAAGTCTGGGTTTTCCATCTGCTGATAACTGTTCTGATCCCTGCAAGCCACTTGCCTTGTTGGTGGCTCGGTTTTTGCATTCTTTCAGCATATTTATTTATTTATTATTTATCGCATGCCTTTTGCGGACCAGCCACTGTGCCAGTGACTAAAGATCCACTGAACGAGATAGACTAGATTTTTTGCTCATTGGATATCTAGTCTAGGAGGGTAACATATGCTTAAATCAGTAAATATAATAAAGTATGTGTGCTAATTACAGAAGAGAATAGGGCCTGTGGGAGCACAGAGAAGTGGGGCATAGTTTAGAGAGTTGGGGGGAGGGTGGGTTCTAGGCCACATCAGGTGGAAGGCTCGGGTGGAGGAGGGATACTCAGATATGGTGCACAGAAAGAACAGTCTGTGCCAAGTCCTGGCAGCTGGAGAGAACTCAGGAGAGAGTAGATGGTTTCTAAAATTCAGTGTGGTTCTCAGCCTGTGGCTCAGAGTTTTGCTATAAACGTTTCTATGGAAAATGTCATGGATGTGACAGGTTTTGGGTTTTGCACACACAGGAGCTGAAGGACCCCCACTGTCGCGACGAGATGGCAGCCGCCCGAGGGGCTCTGAAGAAGAATGCCACAATGCTGTACACGGCCTCCCAAGCATTCCTCCGCCATCCCGATGTTGCCGCCACAAGAGCCAACCGAGACTATGTGTTCAAACAAGTCCAGGAGGCCATTGCCGGCATCTCCAATGCTGCGCAAGCTACCTCGCCCACTGACGAAGCCAAAGGCCACACGGGCATCGGCGAGCTGGCTGCGGCGCTGAATGAGTTTGACGTAAGCATCCGGGGGAGGGGCATGGAAGGCTGTACACTTTCCCTGAAAGAATTTATTGGGGATGAAGGGCCACCACCATGTTTTCTATTGACTTACCCTCTAGGAGGCGTTGGTAGTAATGTGTTTCTGCTGTTAAACAAAAACCTTCAAGGCCGAATGCTTTTCTGAAAGAAAGTTTTTTTTTGAGTTTTACGTGAGCCAGAAAAGGGACCAAGTTCTGGGCCATGCAGCTTAAGCCACCCACAGCAGGCTAGATAGAGAAGACAGACATGTTGCTGCCATCCTGGTGTTGACAAGTTCTTTTATACAATGAGCCTGGGGAAGAGAGATGTAAGTTGTTTTGAAAGATTTACATTGACTATAGATAGTGGGGGTGGGGAGCGGGGGAAGGTGAAGGGGGCAGGGGAAGGTGAAGGGGAGCTAGTTCTGGGATAGGTGCAGTCTGTAAGGAAGAAATGCTTGCTCTGTGGGGTTGCTTGTGGGCAACAGCCTGGAAAGTTCATGCCTAGGCAGGATGTGGTGGAGTCTGGTGGTTGGCTACCCCTTTTTCCATAAGGGCCGAAATAGCCACCTGGAAGTTAATTCAGCGTTTCAACATACATTCAGGGATGTGAGCAGTCTTTTGCTGGCTTCTGCCCACCAGCTCTGTTCACTGATGAACTCTTTGTCTCTTCGTCCACCCTCAGGACTGCTGTAATTTAGGACATCTCAGAATTTTTCTCTTGTCACTGTTACTAGGAATTGACACATTGGCAGAGCCTAGTTTACTTGTCTTTAGTGGAAATAACAACTGTTTAAGAGGTCCTGATCTGATGCAAGTGGAAACCCAGTACTGTACACTGACTTTCCTACCCGATGGGCTTTTTTTGGGACAGTTTATCATTTGGATAACCATCTCTATTATTAAAGGGACAAATGGCATGGGCAGCTTAGGTGTAGAGTGCGTCTCTGTTGTGCCTAGGCGAAACACTGTCCTCGATCTCTTCATTTTATTTTATTTATTTATTTATTTATTTATTTATTTTTAAGATTTTTATTGGGTAATTGGAACAGGGCTGGAAAATTGGGGGAAGGAGAACAGACAAGTTGCTGTCCTGTTCTTCAGTCTAGTTCTGGAGGACATTGCTTCACTGGCCCAAGTTGGCACCATCATTGCGCTCTTCCCGGGTGAGGCAGATCAGTCGCCAGCTTTTGGACGGCCGCTCACTGCGGCTGCTGGCCGCTCACTCTGGCTGCTGGCTACACACAGTAGCCCATGGCAACCCACTGCAGCAGGGGCTGCAGCCTACGCCGTTGTCGGCAACTCACGGCAGCCCACCTCCAAGTTGAGCTGTTGTTCAGCATCTTAGCTGTAGAGGGCAGTGTCACTGGCCCTCATGTGGGATCCGAACCGGGGCCCTCTGGCATCCTAAGCCAGCTCTTAACCAATGCACCACTCGGCCGGCCCTCAATTTCTTCGTTTTAAATCAGTGGCAAACAAACTCTGTTGCTCTCTGATCCCACATGGGATCCTGGTCTTCCTGGCATCACCCCTCTGGCAGCACCTCTGCTAGTGCCATGAATGACCCACATTCTGCACCTGCTGTTTCTGGGGGTGTGGCCCAATGAGGGAGGTGGAGGAGGATGGCTCACTGTCCATGGGCATACTCAAGGTGAGAGACAGGGGCTCTTGTCATCAGCATTTCAGATGATAGCCCTCTTCTCTCTGCGTCAGGATATTGGCCTGCCTGTGAAAAGCTGGAATTCAGTTAAGTTCTTTCTATGTTCAGTGAAAGTCTATATGTGTTGTGAGAGTGGCAAAGATTTATAAATAATTGCTATCTGCTTTCAAGGGTTATAATCTCCTGCAGGGGAGATGAGGGAGGTAGAATGTGCTAAACACCCTTTAAGTGGTAAAGCACAATGTTACAGGACTTCATAGGAGAAAAAGGGGTTACTTAACAGCTGTGGAGAAAGATGATAAGATTGCTTTCAGATATATTCACATGACATTAGGCAGGGGATGACTGGCTGACTGCTAGAAAAGAGGATTAGGAGCAAATGATTGTTAAAAGCATGGAGATAGATGATATAATGTAGGAATAATTATGATACTTTATATTCAGATAGCTCTTTGTAGTTTTCACAGGGCCTGTCCTCTTTTCCTTATTTTTTCAGTCAACAAATATCAGGGGTGCCAAAAAAATGTATACACATGACTTGTATTCATTTTTTGTTATCAGTATATATTAAGTATTACAATTTTAATACAGTTTTTTTCTTCTTAAAATATGTATATATTTTTGACACCCTCTATACATATTGAACTTAGACCATATACCATTTTCTAAGGTTTTTTGTAAGGATCAAATATGATAATAAGTTTAAAGCATTTACCACAGAAATTGGGCCTTAATATGTAATTGTGTTCACAGAGTTTTAGGACACAACTAAAAATCTATTGTGACTAATAAGACAGTTCAGTAAGGTTATCAGTTTTAAAATAAGCAAATAGAAGTCACTAGATTTCCATAATACAAAAAATGATAATAATGGGAAAAGATGTTCACATAATAGACAATAAAAATAATTTTTGGCTTTTTGCATTACTTAATTTAATTTTACTTTTTGCATGTTAGAAACAATCCTGATGTAGATGTGGAGGACCTAAGAAAGAAAATTATATTGTTGTTTTAATGAAGGGCAAGTTTTAGTTTTCGGTAAATAGTGTCATGATCCCAAGTAGAAAAACTATTGACCCTCTCAATATTTACAATATGCAGACAGTCCCAATAAAAATTCTAGGTGGGTTCTTTTGAAACTTGACAGAGTGATGATAAAGTTTTATTTTGTCTTTTTTTCTTTTTTCTTTGCATAAGAATGGATGAACCCATATTTTTTAAAAACAGTGAAAATAAGCAGGTGATGCACTCAAATATAAAAACATGATAATGATACATTCATTTTAAATGTGCATTAGAACAAAAAATGCCCCATCTGTTAAGCAGAATAGAAAACTACAATCTCACGCACAAAATTATTTTATGAAATGGTGCTTTTAATAATGAATAGGTAGATTACTTAGTCAGCTATTGATTCAATAGAATTTTTCTAATCATAGTTTATTTTATAATCTTAAGTAAACAATAAAACCTAAGTGAGGACACAGTAATACAGAGAACTCTCTTGAAGGGATGGTCCAGGCCCTTCGGCTGCTGCCACCTTCTGCCCAAGAGAATGATGACTTCAGCTTTCATTCCCTTTGTACCCAGGCCATGGTTATTAAAGGAACCTATACTCAAAGGGAATTGAGGCCTCAGTGGAGTATTACTTTGGATTCATAAAATAAAACTTAGGGCTATGTGGGGAAAAAACTTTTAGCAAAGTATGTAAACATGTTAAACTCAACTCTTTTGCTATAGTGATATCTTCTTATGCTGGATAAATAAGGCTTTAGGAAGTTAACACATGAGTATAACAATCAAAGATGTTTTTTATAAAACATGATATATTAACTAATAATTATATTTTATCCACTTTATATATTATTGCATATATATAAACCAAGTAATTTGTATTACTTATTACATTAACTAAGTATATAATGTTACCTAAATAATTATATATTCTATTAGCTAAATGTATTAACCAAGTAATATTTTATTATTAGATGTATAATGGTTCTCAAGCTACATAAATTGCATAAAGCATTAACTAATGTTTAAATTTTTACTTCTCAAAAGTGGACAAAAATCAACATGTGGGGCTATCTAAATTGGCAGTCCATAGATAGTAATTGCATCCATCATGGTTCCCTAAAAATTGTTATTTAGTAAGTGCAATTAATTTCAGTACTTTCTCAAAAGTAGTAATGTTAGTAAAGTATTATTGAATATTACAACATAGGTAATTAACCATGTAGATTTTCCATCATTTCTGACACCAGTATACCTAGACAGTCTTTAATGATATTTGGAATTCATAATATTCCATTTATCTTTATTTTGTAACAGAATTATACATTTCTGTTCCACAGTTGCATAATAAATACTTTTTAAAAAATTTCTCAGTCATATTGACCTGAAATTGATTTAGAATTTGCTTGTATCTGTCTTGAATTATAAATGCTATTCTCAGATATTAAACAAACTGATATTAGATTGGGAGACAACTCAAACTACCTGTGACTTACTTTTCTGGCAATATCCCTTCATGATGCTTGCTTTAATGAAATGGTGATTTTAAACAGTAGAATGTCTTTGAGATCCTGAAGTGAAAGGAACCATAAAAATACAAAATATATTTTCACAGTAAGCATAGCTAACATGTCCTGATGTTGAAGTTGAAGAATATTTTGTATTATTAGTCATCAGGGTGTCAAATTTTATGGGAGGTAAGATGCAGAAATGGCTGAGAGATTGTTGATTGATTAAGAACAAGGTAAAAATTAGTATTTTTATATTCATTTGTCTGATAGTAGGATTGATTTCTCTCTGGGTATTTATTATTGTGGCTCAATGCTTGGTGACCTATTATTTGGCACTATTATTCAGCCTATGTGAATAGTTGATGTAGTGATTTATGAAGCAATAGAGTGAAGTAAAAACTCCAGTATTTTAACAACTTGAAACTGTCAAGATAATCTGTTATGATACATCAGCAAAAAGTAAAATGATTGCTAATCAATGGAAACATCAGTCTCTGTAAAATGTGGCAGCTTGAGGTGTGTAATTTTATCTAGTCAAACTACTAAGGAATACTGAAAAGATTTTTAAAAATCTAATGATTGCTCAGAAGTAAATATTATTATAATTTCAATTTTTGACTGCCAGAAAACTGTCAAGAGTGGGAGAGAGGGAAATGAAAAGTTATTTCTGTAGAATTTATTTTAGTTCGATGAGAATATACTATAGCTTATTTTTTTCAAGCTTCTTTTGTAGATGAAGATACTTTGGAAAAATGGAAGTTAATACCCTTTATGTCCCAGTCTTTCTAATCCATAGCAAATTTCCTCTTTCAGTTAATGTTTTCTTTTAAATCAAACAATAAGTATTACTTTACGTTCCTCTAACTCTAAGCTTTCTGTTTGTGACTTTGCTTCCTTCATTTGCCACTTGCCCAGGAGTTTGTTTGTTGAATAATTTTCCTTTTCTTGAACGTTCAGTTTCTCTTTCTCCACTTGTTCCATCCCCTCAGCCTGTAGAAAAATGTATTTCTCTTGTATAACCTCAAAGTAAAAAAAGTCTTAGACTATCATATTCACTATATTCTCATATTTTATGTTTTTGTTTTGTTTTGTTTTTTTTTAATGGAGTTTTTAAAGAAATAGGTTCTAGTCCTTGCGTGCATGTCTTGGCTGCTAACTCTTATCTATTTCGGCCTTATCCTCTAACCCTACTCTGGCTCCTCCTCTAAACATTTAGAGTCTCTAGGGACCTCTCACTTATGAAATCTATGGGCTTATATTTTCTAGTTCTTAACTTGGAAAAGGAAGAGCACTTGTAATAGTATTTACCATGCTTTTTCTCTGCATCATTTCTAACTTGCAAGATTTAAATAAATATACTTTAGAAGTAGGACAGTCTGGTCTCAACCACATTAAGCTGAAATGTCACCATGACATGCCAACTTTACATGAGCTGTCCTTTCTATTGCTACCTAATGTTTTCTAACCCCCATCTATCTTCTTAGGTTTTTTTCTTTTTTTTTTTTTCTCCTTCTGCTCTTTAAATATGTTTTCTTTTCAGATCTAATTTTAAGTCTTTTACTGATCTGGTCTTCAGTGGATGGAAATGCTGGATGTGAGCATTAGAAATGATAGGAACAATGGGGATTGCAAGAATCTGTACCTGACAAGGGAAGGGAACCTAGGCTGACTGCAATGGGAGAACTGTCCCCTAGGGCACATCTCCATGCTCCAGGGTCACTGCCCGCAGGTATTCCACTGTGTGCCCTTTTTAGGTGTACGCAGATATCCTAGGAGCTCTAGTTCAAAGAATGACTAAGGAACAAGAGTTCAGGTGGTAGCAGTCATTTCGCCGCAGGACCTAGCCTATTCTGGAGACATGGGAAGAACTTTCTGGATACCTGAGAGCAGGGTTTGCGATCCGAGGTTGGAATAGAACTCCAGTGGAGAGCTGGAGGGCTAAAGAGGTAATTTAGGTCAGAAGCCCAGATACATAACCTCAGAAATCTACGCTGAAGGAAATGAGTTCTTCTGTTGTCGTCCTACCCTTATATCATTCTTATAGAGCTTTTTGAATAGTGAGATAATTATTTCTCACTATGGTTACTAGGCCCAGATAATGCTCTGGTGGACGCTGTGGTCCCTTAAGAAGCCATGTACCCGAGTTCCAGCTGGCTCCGTGATTCTTCAGGGGTTTTATTGACTCATGGTCTCTACAATATCTGGAAAGGAGGAGTGCCTCCTTGGAGGAGTAAATTTTCACAGAGCATGCTGGGCAGTCCCTTCCTAGTGGTAATCTTCCCTTTTGCTGTGAAAATCAACATAGTTATGTATCAGAGAGGCTTACAGCAGGCCTCATCTTCTTTGACATTCTGTGAAGTCACGCTGACTGCAGACATCTGGGAACACCCACTTTAGGTTATGGAGATTGTAAGTTTCCTACATATTGTATCACATTAGAATGAGGGCGGACAGGGGAGGAGAGGGCCCTGTCACAATACTGCAAACACACTGATAAGAGAAAGGCAAGATGTAGCTAGTGTTGGAAAGCAATTAGCAAGCAGGAGGCCAGGTGCTTGAACATTCTGGCCCGTAAGCAGGACCATTTAGCTCTTGGTAAAGCAGTTTCAAATTCCTAATTCAGGTACTAAAAAGATGGAGCAGGCAAACTCAGCAATTTTCTGCCCATTTGAATGCATGCCAATATTTTCAAAGACTTAACATCTGTATAGTTATTATGTCTCTTTTTCTTTACTGCTTCAATTAGTACTTTTTAATAATGATCTCTACTGTATTCATATGAAGTGGCTTCTACGTAACAGCAGTTGGAACTAGTACAGGACATTGGAAAGAGCCCAGAGCTTGGAAAGGGGTGTCTGGATCTTAATCCAAGTTCTTCTCAGATAGCTAAGGATGTGTGACCTGGGGTTACTGAGATAACATCTCTAGGCCTTGCAATAAAGTTTAGCCACAGGATAGCTAAAATCATTCATTGACAGCTTAGTGTACCAAGTGAGATAAAAGAATAAAGGTGTGCAAAAATGTAAAGGACAGATAGTAAACAGCTTGCATAAATACTGTGGTGTGCACTTACAAACATAATATGAACCTAAGGAAGTGTGTGTGTGGTGGGGGTGAGGTGGAGGAGGGTGAGCAGAGAAGCATTTCTGGAGGAGGTGGTGCGTGAGTGGGAATGAACATGAGGAAGTGTGAATGGGAGTCTTTCTCAGGCTGAATGAGCATCACTGCGTGGAGGGGCCTGGTGGGTAGAGATTGCGTGTGAATTATTCATCCCAGGGATGGATGAAGCTCAGGACAGGAGGGGAAATCAGGCAGAGTAGGTGAGCTGGAGGCAGACCCCAAGGAGCCTTGGGAGCCTTAAAAGGAAGGGGCTGGGCTTCGCCTGAGGGTGTGAGAAAGGTGGTGGTGATCCAAGCAGGGGAAGGCCTATCAGATTTCTGCTTTTAAAGATCCCTCTGGCTGCAGGGTGGGGAATTAATTTGAAAGGGGCAAAGCCACAGGGCAGTGAGCGTGGTTAGGGTGAGCGATGATGAATGTCTGAAGTACTTGGTGGGAAGTCGGAGTGGGAAGAAGAGGATGGATCTGAACCATACTGAGGGAGTAGAATGCACAGGCCTTGAGGACTGCACTTTTTATTTACATATATCAAGAGGTAATGTTTTGTACAATAAGATTTAGCTAATAATACTAAACATTTTTATAATTCCAACTATGAAATCTTAGAATCCAATTATGAAATCCTTTATGGGAGTTGTTTTTTTGTTTTCTGCATGACATGACTTTCTTGCATTGATTTTTTTTTTTCCTGGTTCTTAATTCACTCACATACCCACTGGTGTGATTATTCTTAAATGCCTAATAATTTATGCAGATATAAATGTTGAACATTCTTAAACCAAATTCTGCCACATGTAGGGTTTTTCTAATTTAATTTAAGCTAATTATGTTTAATTGAGATTCTGTTAGTATATGATTATTGTACTCATTTGACTTCTTTAAAAAACACTTTTAGACACTTTTAAAAAAAAATGGATACATTTTCAAGTATGGTAGGATATAGTCTCAATAACCGGGGGTCAGTAGGGTCTAGCGGTTCTCACCTCACCGTGTCTTCTAATGGACTGCCTCCTGAATCTATGTTCTTTTCCACGCTTGCCAATGAAACTCAATGCATTTACCTTTTGATCCTTTCTAGCTGGAAACAAACAGTGGTGTTATTGCATTCCTTATCATATAGTGACATCTGGTGGCCAAACAGAGCATTAAGAAACACTCCAGTGTAGTTCTGTATACCTGTAAACATAGCACAAACTAATTATACACCATGAGCCCAAACCCAGGGGATGTAAATATGGACAGGGTACAGTCTGCCTTCAGAGAACTTTTATATGCTTATGGTACACTAACGGTATGCAATGAAAGTCACATTAATCCTTTTGGGCACATTTTATAGCCCTGGGAAGTTGGTAAAGATGGACACAGATGCAGATGAGTTTGTAGGAAGAGAAGCAGGATGGAGAGTAGGGACTGGTTCTGCTGGCTGAGTGTGGGACCAGGTCCATGAACCTGCATCTGGGACAGCGAATTCTTCCCTGCTTCCTGAGCCGGACCACATCCCTTCTGGATCTGTTCATCCAGTAGCCTCATTTATTCTGGGCAGTTGACACCTCCCACATCTAGTTGCTTCCAAATACCTTTAGCTTTGAAGATGTTTAAACCTGGGGTATTTTCTGATATTATTTACCTTTCTATCATTCTTTTTAAAAACAATCACTCCCAGGAAATATTCTGGGATAATTTAATTTTCTCTTCTACATTTCAGTCAATAAATATGGAGCTACAGAAATCATTAAGCAAATAAGGTTTGAAATATTTTTTAAAATTGCAATTCAGATCCTCATTTGTTTGCCTCCCTGTTGTCTTTAATCAGAATTTCTACTTTCCAGTCTTGTTTTATTTCTTTTCACAAGGGAAAAATGTAAGAATCTATACTTTTCCCAATGAGGGTAATTTTCACCTTTGAGAATACTGACAGATTCTCTGAGCTTGAGTTCACCTTTATTTCAAATAATTAAAAAAAAATTTTATGTGATAAAAAAAATATCACAGTGACTACTGATGTCACTGATTATCATAGATGATAATCATATCAATATTATATATTATCAATTGATATATAGATATCTAAATTGTCTAAACATGTGATGGCAACTACCATTTTGATTATCATTTATTTATTAGTCATACTTTAAAATGTGACACCAAACAAGTCTTTTTAACGAGTGATCTATTTACTGGTGAAAAGTGTAATGTATTTAAAATGTTTACCTCCTTAGTCTTACTTTCTTTCCTGATTTCTTATGTTAGTAGTGCTTGTCTTTACTTCGCTCCCAGGATTATATCTTCCCCTTCTCATGTGCTACTCATGGTACAGTACTGGGGATGTACTTGGTACTCATTCATAAGGTTCAGTTTGACTTAATGGTGAATTCAACACACACACACGCACACACACGCGTGCATGCACACATAACTCCTCCCCCTCCCTCTAAAAATGCTCATTTGAATTTCTCATCAACCAAACTCCTTAACGTACTTCCCGAACGTCATCTCCAAAAGCATATTCTGGATAGTTTACATAAACTATTGGGTCGCATTGTTCATTTCCCTAATGTATGTAATCAGAACAAAACACAATATGTTTTCTGATATTCTATTTTGTTTTGATTACATTCATTCAGTGAACTAAGGCTATAGGAAAACGGTTACTGACAGATGCACACGTGGAGTCAAACTGGCACTCAGATTGTAGGCAGCCAATATAACTGAGGGTGTAACAGAGTCCTGGGCTGGTCCTCCTGGTTACCCTGGTCATGCTAACGGACAATGGGACAGCCTAGTGTAGAAGTTTGTGTTTGAACCCAACTACATCCCTCTATGCCTCTGTTTCTTCATCTATAAAATGCGGTAATAATGTTGACTCCAAGTTCATGATCATTTTATGGGACGAATGTAATTCCTAGGCACCTAATTCATGGTAGACACTCATAAATCTCTTCCTCCTACCTGTCTTAACATCTTCCATCCAAAGTCAGCCTTGAAGCTATTTCCTAGAAAAGCCTTCAGGGACAGTTCCTGATTGAACTTGACAGTAGCTCTAGATACAGTAATGCCATTTGTCCTTCCTTGGCTAATTTCACACCCCGATCCACAACAACCTCCAAAAAGGTTTGGCCAAAGAATAAGCAATCTTGAGAGGTAGGCAATTCTCCATCATGGGAAAATTTAAAGCAGAGATTCAATTACTACTTGGGCCAAGGATGACTCTTAAAGTAAGAACTAGTTAAGTCCTGTGCTAACACTAAGGGTGTAAGCTTCTGCATTGTGTTATTTGGGAATTCACATTGTTTTAGAAGCTCCTGATGCAGTGAACCTTTAGCTTTCCATTACATATCATATTTCTTCAGGATTTGTGGTCTCTGAGATTTCTCATAGTACACCTAGCAGGAAGAGATGGGACTGTCAGAAAGGAGAAGGAAAGAGGGTGAAATGATGCCATGGGTTGGTTCCTGCTCCATCCAGGAACCACACTGTAATGGAATTTGTCATTATTATTTTTAAAGTAACATGTTCTACACAAGGGATATCTTCTATCCACAGTGAACTAGTAAGACATGACACTTATTTTAAAGAGTCTAATACAACAGATAAGGGGAGATAAAATGGTGTTGAAAGGCATTAGTAGACCCTGCATTCGGTGGATGGTCAGCTTTTCTATCACTAACATTCCCTTGAAAGGTTCCAGGACCAAACCACTCAGTCGCGATGAAGAGCAGGGCGTCCCCACGTGCTAGATGGAAGATGGATTCATATTTCTGAGACAAGAACATGGCAAAGGGAATTTCTAATACCTGGATGATTCTGAAAATCAAAGATTACTAGCACTAAACGTCCCCTTGTTACTTTCTAACCCAGGGGTCGGCTCGCGAGCCACATGCGGCTCTTTGGGTACGTACATGTGGCTCTGAAGTAAAATTGAAAATGAAAATAAAACTATCATAGTTTCATTTATAAAATTTTTAAAGGATATTATCCACATAATGGTGATTTCATTTGTTTTATGGCTTTCAAATAATTTTTAAATTGTTGTGAGGGGCAGGATTGGCTCTTCTGTCTCAAAAGTTTGCCGACCCCTGGCTAGTCCATAGGGCCCAATTTATAAAAGCAGAAAGTGGTTTCCAGAGAGATCAAACATGCTGCTGAAAGTCACACAAATAATTATTCTCATAACCAAGGTAAGAATACAAGTCTTCCCATGTCAGTAGTATTGAAAACAATGGTGAAGGCTGTGTTATTTTTTCAATCTCTATATACTCACTAAAGATATGACCAGATAATCATGCAATCTGAGAAAAAGAATGTGCTTGCTAGGCAGGTGCAACTTCAAGACAGGTCCTGTCTCACTCCCAACCAGTTTCCCTCCCCTGAAACTGTCCTCTGAAGAAATTTCAAGAGCTGATGCTGTTTGTTTCCCAGGTCTCTGCTTTAGCTGTCCTCTGAAAGAGCCAGAAACGGGAATGTGCATCTGTCTATTTGAAAATGTCTTCCTGTCATCTTTTGTAACCCTAATCTCACTTCTTAAGCTTGTTCTGATCATTGAGAGCCACACTAGTGGTCACCTGGGTATTACTTTCTTTTTTTTTTCTCCTTTTTATCCTCACTTTGCCAGTAAAGATGTCTTTCTGAAAACCAGAAGTGTCCATGCCTCTTTTCTCTGCTTACACTAAAGAGAGTTTAAACTTCTTTCTGCTGTCCCTACTGACTACAGTAAGATTACCTATTGTGTGTGGGCTGGAAGTGAGGAGGCCATTAGTCCTAGTGTTTGCAGTGAGACTGTCTTGGTTACCTCTCGGCCTTTCCTGGTGCTTGAGCAGATCTGAAAGCTTTCGTTTCATTTCGTTTAATTTCTTCAGTGGCGTGAGTCTAAGGTGGCCATATAGGTTTGCAGTGAGAATTAATGAAATTGTATACAAAAACACTGTAAATTGGCTGATGTAAAATAAATACTAATAAATGTTAGCCATGGTGCCGATGAGAAATGGATGCTTTTCTATTATTTTTTGCACCAATATTTTCTTTGCTTTGATTATTTTCCTTTTTTGGAAAATGATGCAAAGCAGTTTTTTTTTTAAGTTAGATATTAAGTTTCAAGAGTTGTTACTTTAACAAAGTTTATACTATAAATTTAAATAGTGACCAACCCCTGCAAATGAACTCTACAATTTTAGATATTTACAATCAAAGATAAGTAATGTACAGTGGTCAGGTCACAACACACTTGAAAAATGAAATAAAAGATTCATTATTGGTGAATACAATGCTAGGAAATAAGCTATAAACTATTGTGTATCAGTCTTTGGCCCCAAACCTTCAAATAGATTGTTTCCGAAATTATTGCCGGTAACTTTGGTTTATCATTTATTTATTTTGCTAATGTCAATAACCCCAATTCTACAGTGTGTTCTTTGTTGTTATTTTAAGTCTATTTATGCTTTGTAATGATTATGCATTTATAATTATGCAAATATCAGTGTACATAGATTACTTTTATCTGTAAATAATTACTATAATACGTATTATAAAACACTCATCTATGAGTGACCCTGCTTACATTCCTGTGTAAGGAGTAATTCTTTGAAAATCATCACCCAGAAGAGGTGTCCATGTACAAGGATGGGCTGGGGGGAAATGGAGAGATCTTTTGTAAATCCTTAGCAACTTTCCATCTCTGTACCCAGCTGAGTTAAGCTTTGCACAACCTTGTAAACTACATTGTACGGAAAGGCCAATCTTCTCATCAGTTAACTGCTGCCAGACTGAAGTAGAACACTCTAGGAGATAAGTAGCTATGGCAGCAAAGCCACTCACATTATTTCTAGTGTAAAATCATACAGTTCAGACCCACTGCCATGTAATACGGGCCTCACACAGGCTGCCACATGCAGAACGGAGAGAAGTGGTGGGAGGGCAGAGCCAGTAATTCTTACATCGAGTGGGGGGTTGGAGAGGGTGGAGGGCGGCGGGTGTGAGGCAGAGCAAGGGCTCTCAGTGTCAAAAAGCCATGGCGATATAGATAAAGTGAAAGCGCCTAAAGGGATGGAGACCAAGAGGAGCATACTAACAATCGGTGCTGCACACTTAGGTGAACTGCACTCATTTCGGCAAGAAAGCCCATGGAGCTGCATCTTCCTAGGTGGCGGATTGCTCAAAAGTAGCAATGCTCTCTGTCTTTCAAGCAATCCCCGATCTATGACTTTCCACATGGAGTTTTCATGAGTGGTAAAAGGCAGTAAGAGATGCTCGAGTTCTTCATGTTTTAATCCATATGCTTTTGAAATGTGTCCCATTTAAAAAAAAATTGTTTTGCGGTAGCCGTTTTCCTTCTGGTGCCTCACTTACTGCCTGGAGTAGAGTAAGCTCTCTATAGTCACTTGTTGAATGACAGAATGAATGAATGACAGCATGAAAGTAGATGAGGCAAAATGAGTCAGTCAGTTTAATTGAAGGGTCATAATTATGCAAAACTTATTTACATTTAAGGAAGAAGAAAAGGTGTTGATAATGCAAAATTGATGATTATGATGATGATGATGATGATGATGATAATAATAATAATAACAATAATAATAAAATGCATCTTTGACCTCATTATATGTTTTAGCCCTTAAGTTTAAATCAGTATCTCTTTTATCTTAGATTTCGTTGAACTTAAATAAGAGTCATCAAGCCGTCTTCCTTAGAAAGTGCCACTTGTGTAGGTTTAACTTAAAGAACTCTTGTCAGGCTAAAGCACCCCTCTCCTTAAACTACTTCTTTCTTCAAAGTAATATTCCCTTTGGCTCTATTTTGCTTTTTGTTTTTCCTGCTTCTTTGACCATTATGTCTGCATCTCCTTAGCTTATTCCTCTTTCCTGTCACCCAAACATGGCTTTTCCCTACAGTTCTATCCTTTATCCCATTTGTTTCTCACTTAAAGGGCCTCATTTGTTGGGATCCCAGGTACCTCACATCACTTTCTCTAGTCCTAGCGTCTCTCCTGGGGTCCAGACCTGTGTCCAACTGTATCTGTGACATGCGAATTTGGATGACTTCTAGCATTTAAAAGTCCTCAAACTAAATCTAGTGTTTTTTCCTCTGTTAGGCCTAACCTTTGTGCTTCTTGTATTTCTTGTTTTAGCTCAAGGAACTACTGTTTTGAATGTAGCCATTCCATCTAGAACACAGAGTCCTATCAACTTTCTTCTCCCGTTAATCTTGAAATCCTATGAATTCAGTTTCTTTTACAACTCTTGACTTGGTCCTCTCACCTTCATCTTGATGACAGCTGGTTTATTCAGGTTCTAAATTTTTGTCTGGATCATTGCAATTCCAGTAAATGGATTGCGAGTAACTTGGTTTACGAGTATTCCACAAGATGAGCAAACATTTCTAATACCAAAATTTTAACATGGTAAACAAGCAATGTCTTGCAATATGAGTAGTTAGTTTCCGGAACGAATTATGCATGCAAACCAAGGTATTACTGTACTTCCTAACTGGTTGCCCTGTCCCCCTCCCAAATCTGTCCCCTATATTCTATTATCTCTGCCTGTCTGGCTTTTCCAAAATGCAAGCCAGGTATTGTGTATTATTTACCAATGAAATTCTATCTTGAGAATAAACTTTAAAGCTCTTAGCATGGAATCGGATCATTTCAATAGGCTCCTGATTACCCCTCTCATCTCATACCTTCTTTTTTGTCACCTTTATTTTATGTTCTGCCACAATTAACTATTCATTATTCTTAATATGTACAATTGCTGTTTCATTCATGTTATCTTTCATGGTATTTCCCTGTCTGAACTTCCTTCTCTGTCTCTGTCTCTCTCTCTCTCTCTCTCTCTCTCTCTTTTTTTTTTTTTTTTTTGGTTTTCTGTTTTTACCTAGTAAATGTATATTCACACTTGCTGAGGTAACTTACTTTTGAAACATTCTCAATTCTCCCAATAACTAAACCACTATTCCTTCTATGTCATGATTATATTTTGTGCATATTAATATTAAACATATCACTCTGTCTCCAGTTTCTGTCTCTCCAATGTGAGCACCACGAGGAGAGAGACCAGGTCTCATTCATACTCTTATCTACATGCATGGTTAGCATGTAGACATAAAGTAAATGTTTGTTGAATGAATACATAAATGAACATGCTCTCTGCTTCGATCTTCGTGGCTATCTTGTTTATCCACTGATGATTTCTTCTCGGCATTCTGGACTGTTGGCATATGCTACATCATCTTCTCCACAATAGACATTCCGTGCCTTCATGGGCATTCTGTTATGTTCCATTGTTATCCATTATCTTCTTGGTTGGGTTAACCCTTTCCAGGCTTTGGTTTTCCAGTGTTAATATGAAGAATCTATATAATTTAAATCGTCATCAACAGATGTACATCAAAATCTAGAATTCAGAAGAGAACATGACATTATCATTAAGCACAAAGAATATTTTTCAAGTCATGCTAGGTTTCTTGAAAAGCAATTAACATATTGCACATTATTCCTGTGAGACAAACTGTTTCTTTCCCACCTTAATTTGCCTTCTTAAAAGTAGACAGAAAAAGATAGATGAGTTTACACTCAAGGTGTATGAATTTCCCTTGTGGCCAATGAACCAATTTCCCTTTCATATTTGCAGACTATTGATACAATTATTCTTTCATCAGACATGAAATTTGAGTATATAGCCAGTTTGTGAAAATCAGCTAGTAATTTATTAGGTTGATAACAGCAATTAAGTCATAATTGCTTTTGAGAAATATAAATTGACTTTCCATTTTAAATGGATCATTTAACATTCCAAACCATAGACACAGAATAAATAATTTATGGGATAAAAAGTTTGCTTCACCTATTATAAAACTTAAAAATTATTCCCAACCATTGATAATCCAGTAAGTAAATCATGTCCTATCTTCATTTTTTTCTTTCAAAACACTTCCCTCTTCACATATACATACTCCGTACTTAAATGCATGTGTTGCAAATGCTATCAGTTTAGCTTACACTGTAGGAAAATGTGCAGTAATTTTTTTTATAGGTAAATCACGATCAAGGATTTTACAATGGTGTTATCCAACCAGAGGATTCGGCTGCCTCAGCTAGCCTGCCTCACACTGAAAGCAGAACCAACATTTGTCATCATGATAGGCGATGTGCTCCACATTAACAGTTCTGAGTCTCAAGCTCACTGAGCCACATCAAATAACAGTGTAGACCAAAATATGCATCCCTAACTGAAGGGCCAGCCTATGTATTCATCTGCAAATACCAAGTTCACTGTGGGGTCTTATTGTGCTCCAGAAGCCTTTGGATAAAATCTGGAAAAAGGACATTTTTCCTTATGAACCCCAAATCTGCTAATGAGCAAATATTGATCAACTTCTTAGGTGAGAAGCACTCTGCTGGGTGCAGTAGACTATATACCAAAGTGTAGGAAAACATTTTCATTGATGATTTCTTCTCCCTCCTCTCACCCAGCCCCCACACCAACACACTCACACACTCACATACAACTAACAATGATGGTAACGTGGGACGAGAGCCCAGTGCATAAGCTGGATGATAAATTACAAGAGTTCAATAATGAGATTTAAAAGAGAGGCTTGTTGACAGAGAGTTGAGGACGGTCTTCCCTGAGTAGGGTCAACATGGCCTTTAGAGACAGCAGCAGGAAGTAAGGTATGGATATATTATATTCAACAGAGAAGAATTAATACCATGGTAACCTGTGAAGCCGACTGGGATGGGGTAAGGTGAGGCAGTCAGAGACCATTTTGGCTGGAACCAGGGGTTTAGGAGGATATTCCTGGGAGGTGACCTTCAAGAGTCAGAGATTAGTGTTAGATTACCAAGAATTTTGAAGGCATCTTAAACATGAAATGGAATGGATGTGAGCTTCTATTTCTTTAGGCTATGCTTGCTAAAAATGACGTCTCAGTTCTGAAGGTTGGGTGAAAAATGCAAACCATTGCTTAGTTCCATCAGCAATTGTGACATACCTTACAAAAGGAATGAAATAGAATTGGAGAACCACTAGGTAAGTTTGCAGCATCTATAAATTGTCGGGTAGTGGGTGATTATAGGTAGTTGGGGAGCCACTGAAGGTTTGGGGCCAGCAGGGAGGTGTGATCAAGCAGAAGTTTAAGAATGGTCTTTTAGGAAAAAAATGTTATATAAGAAAGGAAGTCAATTTATAGTCTTGATGATGAGTAAGTAAGTGGGAGGCTCTGATGGCTTTAATAAGGGGTGGAGGATGAAATGAAAATGAGAATATAAAATATTACATAAAAAGGCTATTTCAAATGACTTTATTGTTACTATCTATTACTTCTATGCATCACATACTAGTCTAAGCTCTTTACATGTATTATCTTATTTAATTTCCTCAGCAACCCTATAGTTATAGATACCAATGCTATTCCTGCTGTTCAAATGCAAACACTGAGACACTCATCATTTAAACTACCCACTCAGCTGGAAGTTACAGCTAGGAGTTGGAGCCAGAACTCAAATCCAAGCCATCCAACTTTACACCTGGTCCTAGATTATCTTGATGCTTGATTTTGCAACAGAAGTGCCTGAGAGAATGAGGCTATAAGCAGATGGGCTTTGGAGTCAGAAAGACGCCTCAAGGTTTTCACTGTGTGGTCTTCATCAAGTCACTTGTGTGAGCGACTCTTCCTTCATTTGTGAAGTGAGGGTTTCTCACTGGTTCTAATTTCTCATTAGTGCACTAGGAGAATACAGTGAGATTATGGGTTCCCATTTTCATGCTGCTTCTGTTTTTCCTCCGTTGAAATGAGGGTGTTAGGCTTTGGGAGAAGATGGAGAGTTAGTTCTTATATACATTGTGCTTGAGGTGGTGATGGGACCTCCAGTTGGCAATGTCCCGTATACTCCTGCACATATGGGGCAGGGTCTCAAGAGGGCCAGGACTGGACATGTCACTGGAGTTCGTGTTCACGAGCAGGTGATGGATAAGGCATGCGAGTAGGTGAGCTCTCCAAGAAAGAGGGTATTCAGAGACCTTCTGAGGAGAAAGAGCAGGACCTTGAGAAATATGGTACCAGCTACTGGGGTAGATCAACGAAGAACTGGGGAAGAGATGGAAGAAGATGCCATCAGAAAGGTACAAGGAGAAACACAGTAAAACAGGGTCTCATGAAGGGTAGTAAGACTTAAAGAACAGATGCTTTTAAACTGTGTTAAGCACCACACAGAGGTCAAAGAGGATGGACACAATAGAAAAGGTAGTCAATGATGTAGAGAGCTCAAGGACAGTGAAGAGATAATATGACTGTTTTCAGCAAGAGAGTAAAACAAGACTTCTTTATTTGATGCTCTGAAGACTTGATTTCACTAAATGTATTTTGGACACTTGCTTTCTAATTCATCCATAATGTAAAGCTAAGGGTGATTACCTTTGTCCTGTTTCACTGTGATTAGCTGCCAACCGGTATCCTTGTCAGAACTTGAGATGGTGCTCAGGAAATGCCCCACAGCAACTCAGCAATCCCCAGAGAGATGGTGGAATTAGGGGACATGAAACCAGCTTCCACTGGATCACACCAGCCAGGAGGAACACCCAGAGCTGGACTTTCTCACCTAGATTTTTTTATCCATTATCTTTGATAAATAACTGTCTTAAATAGCAGTGTCTCCCCTCAAATGAAATTAATGTGGGTTTAGACAGATTTCTCTTTTTAAGAAAATATTAAATATCAAAGAATTAAAAAATGCTATATAATTATTAAGTCATCATCTGTCTCATTTATTTCTGATTAAACTGAATTGTTTGAGTACAAATAATAACTTAAGTGGATAAATGGCATAATTAGTTTATTTTTAAGTATATGATAAGATACTATGCAATTTTAAAAATTAAGGCAACTTTAAAATGGAGGTTAGCATTATTCTTGTAGCTCAATAAAAAATGGATGATTAAAACTCAATATCCTTTGTATTTTCCATTCCAAATGATACCCCAATTAGGCCAAGAGAAACTTTTCATGTAAAGATAGGAAGATTCTCACTGGGAGAGCTTGGCACAGAATGAAAAAGATGAAATTGCATTAATTATTGATACACTACAGGGAGAATAAGTGTTTAAAACTGAACAAATAGCATGCTTTTGATTTAGATACCTCAGTTATTTTTTTTTAATGATCTTGATTTATGCTTTTATCTCAGAATTCATTCTTTAAAATAAATATCTAAAGCATTCGGAGCTAGAATTATAATCATACCTCATTGTTAGTAAATGTCTTTTATTCTCAGCCTTCTGTGCTGTAAAATTCCACTTTTTCCTCCGTCTGTAGACATTTTAATGGGGAGCTGGGAGAGACTGCCTCAGGGGTCACTAGTGAGATATTTTTAAGTGGATAGCAGATGTTTTTTTAAAAGACACTGTAGTGACTAATCAGTAGGGATTGCTCGGACTTATTTTTGTTTTGTTTTGGATTATATAAGAGCAGCAAGATAATACAATAAATAAAGTTTAACGCCTTATCAAACCTTGATCCCACTGGGACTGTGTGGCCTTTTGTGACCTAGGCTATTTTTAAAAGGCCAAGCAGCATGAAGCTCTAAGTGAAACCAGTGGTTGGGTTTCTTGAGGCATGCTCAATCATCTTCGTCTCTCACCTAGCTAAGGCAGCCTCCCCTCCAGATCACACACATTTGTATCCCTTCTTCATGTAGCAAGACACAAAAGGACTCTTGCATTTTACACTTGGGAGAAAGAAGGCTGTGGTACCAGTGAAATAAAACCCAGTTATACTTCAAGACAGGGCAAACTACACAATTTACATCTGCAGAGGGAAATAGGAGGATGGGGTGATGAAAAAGGTGCCAAAGAAAGGAAGCCGAGACGTGCACATTGTTGCGTATTCCTGGGTAAAGCTCGGAATGATTAAGGAGAAATACTCTCTCAGTTAAAAATGCATTGTCATTTAGGTTTTGTTTTTCGTTGCTTTAATTACGCCTTGTCAAAATGACATACGCGTATTCCTTTAAAAGAATGAGTTTGATTAATGTTACCTTTCTCTTTGAGGTTTTTTTTTGAGATCTTTAAAAAATGAAAGTGACTGACTGGATAGGGCATGCTGACATTTATTCTTTCTGCTGCTTGTTTGATTTGAAATCGGTATGTTGGACAGCAGGTGGTGAGGAGCTGGTGTTTAAGAGCTAGAGCAGCACAATTTATTATTTTCCTTAGTTGCTACCTTGAACTATGAAGGCACTAAAAATCTGGGGTGCATTTATTTTGCAGGGTAGTAGTCACAAACAACAAAGAAAACCACAGGACTCTCTCTTACCTTTAGCATTTGCTCTTTCCATGTTTACAACATTAGATTTGGGAAAACAAATGTTGAAATCAGCCCACACTTTTATATTATCAAATTGTTTTCTTCATTGTCTTTTTTGACATTTTGAAAATTTTGTATACATTGGAGATGACTAAGTAGTTCTCCAAAGGGTTGAACTAATGACGAAAACCATGAATTCTAAAGATAATAAGGTTTTCTCCCAGTCTTTAATAAGCAGTTTCTTGGCTACTAATGAAAAAAAGCTTCACCTTTCTCACTGTGCGTGAAGCATCTTGGGAACTTAATCTGTGGGTATAAAAGACTCCAGTAGTGTCATGTGTATGCTGGGGCCTTCCACTGACATAGCTGTAATTAAACATATTACTTTATGCTCCACGCCTTTCCAGGTATGCCAGTCTTGCTCAATTACTGCTTTGAGTACAATTAGATAGAAACTCAGCTTTGATGGTTAATTAAATGGTTAATTCCTAGCCAAAGAAAGAATACTACGTATTTGTTTTTCTTCTTGGTAGAAAAGGGATATTATAATCCCTGTTGACCAGTTTGAAACAGGTGAGAAATTAAAAGTAGGATAAAGTAGCATTTTGGAGCTTTTATCTCTGGTCGATGGTCACTGTTTTTCATAGCTTCTTAAAGTACGAAAGAATGATGCATCACTGCTGCTTTAGTGTTTGAGAAGGAAAAAAATGGCTGTTCTATTAACTTCCTCGTGGTGGTTAGCATCACGCATGCAGAAAAATGCATGAGGAAAACAGTGCAGTGTTGTAGCTGGATCGTAGACTTTAGAGCTATGGGGCATGCACCCTCCTTCCAGCTTTGCCCTTCACTCAGAGTGTGTCCCTGGGCAATCAGTCACTCTCTGAGCACATTTCTTGCTATATATCTAGGTCACATCTAGGTGTGTTTTATTGGGTGTTTTGTTTTGCAATTCCTATCATGGTAAATTTGGTCTTCTAACTTGATGTTCTTTATATATATGAAGGCGATTGATGTTGCATGTGAATTTAAGTGCCACATTGGAAAAAAATTAATTTATAATAGTTTTTTAGTTGATTCTCATTTTTTTCAATTAGCTGTCGTATCTGCAATCCAAAATACAGTCAGCCTTCATTATCCACAGGGGACTGGTTCCAAGACACCCCTTTTCCCCACACTGTGGGTTCCAAAATCCATTGATGCTCAAGTCCCTTATGCAAAATGGCGTAGAACAATGCATACAGTCGGCCCTCTGCATCCGCGGATTCACAACTGTGGATCGAAAATACTGTTCTTGATTCTGGGTTGATTGAATCTCCAGATGCAAAACCCGCAGATACAGAGGGCCGATTCTATTTTTTTTATTATTACTCCATATATAAGTGGACCCATGCAGTTCAAACCTGTGTTGTTCAAGAGTCAACTCCAGTTTTATCTTCTTTCTAATTTTACTACCATTTAGTTCTTTCTCTTTTCTAATGGTATTTTATGGAATCTTCAGGAAAAAATATTAAATAAGTTTATATGAATTTGAAAATATTTTCATCCTAACATTAGATTGCTTCTATTATTCTCCATCGAGCCTGATGTGGCTTTTGGATTAAAATATTTATAAATAAGTACAGTACACACACACAGATATGCACACATAAGCTGCAATTAATTGTCAGCAACTTCTTAGCATCCAAATTCAGTGGACGTTTTCAGTCTTGAAATTATTTGCCCTCTTTGTAAAATTCGGTGCTGTGCTTCCTTGTCCTCTATGGCCATGCAGTCTCCTGGGTCTGGTCAGATCTCTCTGACCATTCTTTACTATGTCATCGGTGGTGGATTCTTTCTCTGTTATACACTGAGGGTTCCCCAGTGGTATGTCTTGAACTCACTATTCTTCTTCTTCTGTTGTTTCTTTTTGGGAATCACATTCATTTTCATGGTTTCCACATCTGTGTTTATTCTAATCCTTCCAAATCTTCATGCCTGGCCTATTTTTATGCACTTGTAATCAACTTTCCACCAGCCTTTTCTACTTAATCATAGGTATTTAAATGAATTTAAACCTGCTCTTCTTTTATTATTATTATTATCATTATTATTATTAGTTTCAGGTGTGCAAAACAATGTCATAGACATTTCACCCCTCATAAAGCGATAATCCCTCTCCCCCAATCTATTGCCCCTCTGACATCGCATATATCTATTACAATTCCCTATGCTGTTTTGTATATCCGTTGTAATAGTTGACATACGCTATTATTCAGCTTCAGCAAACTTGCTCTTCTTCATTTAGAACAATTGTTCAAGGTCAGCAAAAATTGTTTTAAAGGTCCAATAGCAAATATTCCAAGCTTTGTAGACCATACAGTCTCTGTCCTAACTTTTCAACCCTGCCATTGTGGTGTGAAAAGAGCCATAGACAGTATGTAAATAAATGGGTCTGCGTGCTAATAAAATTTATTTACGAAATAGGAGGCTGACACCTAGGATGGAGCTGGCTGACACCTGCATTGTTGATGCTGCTCATGCTAGAAATTTAGGTTTTATCTTTGACTCCTTCTTCATTCTCATAGCCTATATATCTCTGAAGTTCGCAGATTGACATTCTAAATGCATCCCAATATGTGCACTTCTGTTTCCCTGCACAAACACAATCTTGTGCTCTCCCCATCTTTCTTCCGGGCTCTGAAGGCTTGGTGATTGCTCCCCTGCCTTCTACTTCTAGTCCTGCCAAAGCTAACTTCCCTAACTGCCAGAGGAAACTGTCTAAAACCAGGCAGGATTGGGCCACTTCTGCTTTTTAAACTCTTGATGACTCTTCATTGTCTAAACAGGTGTTCACAGAGTGAAAGCTTCTTAACAGGGAATAGAAATCGCTTCAGGACATGGCTTGATTTTGTCTCCTATTCCTTTTTTTGTCCCTGCAGGTCCTCGGAGAATCAAATGCCAGTATAGATGGGATTAGACGTGTAAGGAGTAATTGCCTGTGAAGAATAAAGTAGCAGAGAGCCAGCAGAGATAGGCTGAGAGAGCTTTTTGATTGCAGTGCAGGTCAAACAGTTGTAAAAGGAGAGCAAGGAGGAAAGAGGATTGTTGCGGGAAGAGCCCCCGCACGGTTCTGAGAAGGTCTCCATCAGGCCAGTAGGGGGAGCCCAGAGCAGGAGCCGAGTTTGGTTGTTCAAGTCCCTACTGGGCAGGAGTGTCCTGCTTGTGCTCAGTGATTGACAGGGGCTGCCTGCGGTCAAGTGTGGCTCCGTGTGAATCTCTGGTGGTTTTACAGGTGCAGCAGGTGGAGAAGGTCAGTTAACTACGCCCACATGGAAGTTACTCTCAAAGGAGAGTTGCTTGGGGCACATCCATGGTGCCATACTTGTGACATGTCCATGGTACCATATTTGTGACTTCACATTTTCCACTTCAGCTTCAATAACCTCTTGTAATAAATACTCTTCTTATACCATGCTCTCTCTCACTTCATGTGTTTGTTCCCTCTTCCTATTTTGTCTGCATTGCCTCTTCCTGCCCCCAACTTTGCTTGGCCAGTTGTTTTTCACTCTTGAAATTGTAGCGGAGGAGTAATCGTTTCCAGAAAGATTTCTTTACATCCCGCCTCCCAACTGTGCAAATTGCCATCACTCGGTCATTCCTTAACATCATTGTTATATTTTCCAAGTTACTATTGGTTGTACATGTTTTTGTTCTTATTTTTGACTGGACAGTGAACCCATTAAGTAAAGGATTATTCAGTCTGTGCCCTGGGACACCCACTTAACTGGTACCCGTTTGTTGACTGAATGTCTGTACTCTCCATTGCCCATTTGAAGGGCAGACTGACCCAGATGACAGACAAGAGCACAGTGTGACAAATGATACTTATGCCATTATATTGGGTTGTCGGAAAAGTCATGACACATTTTTGCAATGAAAAACATAGGAAAAATACGTCATGATTTTTCCAACAACCCAATATTTGATTTAGGAGAGTCCCATGTTCTTTTTGTTTTTTTTTGTTTTGTTTTGCTTTGTTTTGTTTTGTTTTTTTGTAAGAGATATATATTTATAAATATCATTTATTAGGCTCATTTCAGGTGAATGTGTGCAGCCTGATACAGCGGATGGCACACTGGGCTGAAAATCAAAAGACCTGTGTTCTAATTCTGGTGTCCTCATTTCTTGGCTAAATGACCATGGGACAACATCTCTGACCTCATTGTCCTCTTCAGTAAGATGGAGATAGTAGTATCAAGCACCCAGGATTGCGGACCTCTCAAACCATCTGTAATGCTTTCACAGAGGTCTCTCTGCTGCCTCCTATTGTATCAGAGCCTGCATCAAGCACAACGCAATGTTCTGCGATTGTCCTGAACTTTTAGATCACGTATCTCCTTGTAGAGAACATTGATGATAGGTGTGATTTAAAAGCAGTGCTCTTCTAACAATTGTGTGTGCAGTGAGTACAGGTAAATGTATTATTCTGGGAGGTAGTCTTAACTGTATGGTCTACTGATTTATTTCAAGGTAAATTTGTTATATAGAGTTCAGTGCGGGAAATAATGGGAGATCAGTTATGTAGGACTAGAGCGAGCATTACAGCACTGACTGGACGGCAGAATAGAGTCCTAGGCTCCTTTGCTTGCCGATGAATTATTGTGGCTGCTGTCTGTAAGGCCATGCTTTCCAATTGCCACTCCATAAACTGTAAGAGTGAAAATAATATATATTTTTTTAAAGTAAAGATGTTTGTTACTAAAACATAGGATAAGCAAAAGTTACAAAACATAAAGTATGCCAGTCAAATAAGAAGAAGGAAAATAGACAAAATAAAAGAAATTAAAGTATTTTTTTTAAAAAAAGAAGAAAATATATAAAGTAGGAAATGTAGGCCAACAATTTTCAAATGAACTAGAATGACAATATAGGATGGAACGGAAAGATCAGAAAGACAAAAAATTGAATGAGGTTTAAGAATGCAAACAGACTTAGATATTTAACATGTAAAATCTCAGTGGATTAAATAAGTCAGTGCATTTGGAAACAGCATACAATCCTCTTGCAGGAGCGCACCTTTGTCTTAAAGGGAGACACAGGAAGTCTTCCTTGGTCTTTCCCTTTCTCTGAGGGCTAACATGTTCCACACTTGAAACATTCCCACAGTGACCAGGGAGGGGAGTTTTGCTCCTGGACGCTGTCGCTGCTGCGCCCCTTCCCGCCAGTAGAGGGCAGCTGCACAGAAATGTGAGGCCAGGCTGAGCCGATGCAGGAAAAGGAGGCGATCCGTTTGCTGATCTGAAATGACCCTGAAGTGTGATAGCAAAGAGATCCTGCCTAGCAGTTTTTCAAGTCACTTCCAAATAATGCAGAAGCAAATGCTCCTTCTTCATTCCGCTTTGGCTTTCATTCTCAATGTCTTGCTCAGGAGTCAGTTACAGGAGTCTTTTTGGTCTTTTTTTCCTATTAGCAACTGTAATCTTCCTGGCTTCCTTTGGTCCTGTTTTTTTTTGTTTTTGTTTTTGTTGTGTGTGTGTTTGTTTGTTTGTTTGTTTGTTTTCTTATTCTTTTCTCATTTCATAAAGCCTGTTTGAGATCTGGCCAGTTCTCTGAACACACACAGAGACACACACACAGACACACACACACACACACACACACACACAAGCATGTGTGCACTGCTCTTTATCTTTATGTCTTTCCTCTCCCCTGAGTGGCTTCTCCCCTCCAGCCTTTCCATCCATCATTGCAGTGCTTCCCGTCTCCAACACAGATATAGATTGGAATATTGTAAATTTATTGTTTCTTTTTCAGGGAGATTTTTTTTAAAAGCTTTCCCCCTGTGATCTATAAATAATGAATAATTCCATTAGAAATGTGATGAATAGTGTAACTTTTATGTAGAGTTTTGTAAGCTCAATGTTGCAGTGCATTTACTTTCCTGACAGTCCCGGGCACTGACAGATAGGAAGCTCATTCAGCTGACACTGCAAATCCTGTCTCGCCACATTTCCCAAAGTGTGTTCCTTTGGTTGTCACAGATAACGCGTGCATTTTAAAGGGGACCCCCTCTGTACTCAAACAGGTTTAAGGAAAGCTGCAGTAAACTGACTTTTTTAATGCAGAACTCCCCAGAGCGTTTCAGGTGATAATTTGCTCTGGGCCTTGCAGGATTTCCAAAGCATATTTGGCCACAAAACTTATTTTTTCATCAAAACAGTACATCTCTAAGCTCAGTGTTCCATGGAAAATAATTTAGGAAATAATGTTCTAATGACAGTAGTACATTTGCCTCCGTTCTGCAGAGAAACTGTTTTACAATTGCCCTATTACAGAGTTTAGATTTACCACAGTAGGCTTCTATCAAATTGGCACTTCTTTATATGTTTAGTCCAAAAGTGTAATAAACAGCCAATATATGATTCTTTAGTCTCCTGAAACCTCAAACCAGAACAAATAATTTTCATTCTGTTTTATGATAATATGGGTTTCTGTAAAAGGGTTCGTTGAAAATCAGTAATCTCTATAAAGGAAAATAGTGTAAATCTACTTTGATCAGGTGTTTCTTTAATTAGAATATCAGTCCTTAGGCATGTTACATGGTAAAAAATTATATATTATCATGAATGCATCAACTGAAAAACAGTAGAAAGGAAAACAGAGTGAAAAAGAGAGAATTCAAATGGATCCTACTTCGAAGTCATTGCAGACGCAGTTCTAGTACAGGTAGCAGATATAGTGGGGAATCTGTGCTCCCCTCAGCTGTCCTTGGGAATCTCACCTGTAATGATACACCCTGCAAAGACATCCAGGGTCCAGAGGCCTCCACATGATTTTTTGACACTATTTGGAAGGTTACTAAGGTACAAGAGACAGCATTTGAATACCACTATTCTGAGTTAAGCAAAAATCACCTTCTTTCTAAGATCTAAGAGAATGCAGGTGGTAAGGTGATCATGCCAAAACCTGCCACAGAATGGTTTATCTCCTGCTGCACACCCTCAGGCATTCGCTTTCTAAACTGAGGACGGAGCTTTGACCAATGAGTCATTTCCTAGGAAATCCAAGATTCCAGTGGACCTCAGCCCTGGTCTGTGTTTAGTGGGTGCTTCTCTTTTTCTAAGTGGTCACCTGCTTGAACTCAGTCCTCAGGAGTTCATAGTACTGGTGCTGAAAAGATCTCTGCTATGGATATTTCTATTTTCACAAGAACCAGAGATTCAGATGCTTCGAGCACAGCTTTCAGCAAACACCTTAGGATGCTTTGGAGCGTTAAGGAAGACCTTCCCAGATACATAGTTCAGACTTATTTTGTAATTACTAAGCAGTTATTTTATATTCCATTAGAAAAAAAAAAATCACTCAAGTGTCTTTTGTGCTCTCCAGTCTCTTTTTAGCACTATGCATTCTAGTAGGCACATAGTAGGTACAGAGCAGGTGACAGATTGGCAAAAGTATAACTACTTTATATATATATATATATATATATATGCATATATATATATATATATATATATATATATAATACACATATATATTGGGTTGCAACGAAAAACATAGAAAAATACATCATGACTTTTCCGATAACCCAATGTATATACACACTTTATATATATATATATATATATATATATATATATATATATATATATATATATGTATTTGACAAATGTTTAAGGACTAGTGAACATAAAAGGAAACAGTAAGGAATGGCAATCCCACCATAGGATCCTAGAGTTGGAAGGTCTTTTACTCCATCACCGCCACTCTGGTCGTTGGACCACTGAGAGTGCATGTCCAGTAAAGGTGAGCATTCCATTTCCAGCAGTAGGCCATTCCACTTTGTTTAGCCTTGTTCCTCCTTTTGAGCAGAAAAGCAGTCCCCTGTGGAATCCCGCCATCGGACAAAGTCAGCTTTGCCTGTCTCCTGCAGTTAGTTATCACACACTTTATCAGTCTCTCTACTCCTTTGACTTGCTGGGAACAATATTCAGATTGTGCTCCTATCCCTCTATGTTTTTTTTATTTCTTATCTGATCCTTATCCTTCTGCATATCCTTGGAAACGGATAGTAACTGGGTCTTCTTTGGTCTGCTACTCTTGTTCTAGTCACTTTACTAGTGTGCCATTCTTTACTCTGTGTCCAAATCCCCCTGACAGTTTCTGGGTCCTTATCCAGGGTATGGCATAGCCTGAATTCTGGATGCACATTTCTTTTATCCACTTCTGGATAGCGCTCCCCGCATGTTTCCAGTCTCCTTAGACTTAGTGGGGGACAAAATTAAGCTTAATCCTCTGTGAAACCTTCCTTGTAGGAAACATCTCTCCTTTTCCCTTTATCTAGTCGCCTTCAGAACAGGTTAGTATCTCTGTAAGGGCACTGTCAGTTAATTGTGACAAAAAACACATGCACACACGTGCATACACACACACGTGCACACACGTTGTGAATCTTTTTGTAGAACATGAGTTTTCATACAAAAGTTATTGGTTCCTAGTACAAGGTAAGCTGTGCCGAGTATACCTGTTGGATGCCGTTTCCCAGGTTTCAAAAGGTATCTGCCATGTAAGGTGTAAGCAGTCACCACTAGTGTATCCTAACTTGTTGATTACATACCATGTTCTAGCTCTGGGGCTCTACAATTATCCCATGATCCCCCAAGTGCTGCACTGAAACGGGCTTTCCTTGAAGGCCACCCATTTTTTTTTTTTAAACGCCAAGCCAGTGTTACAGTCTCATTTGAAAACTCTTCAGTTGAGATAGCCTTTGCCGAGAACACATTCTTCAAATGCGATGTGCTGTTTTCTCCCTGAAGATTAGATTTAGGGAACCCTATCTTACAGAAAGTTGATACTTTGTCAAGGATTTGTCTAAGTAACCAGTTTCTTCTCCACTGAGTCCTGCCCTGGCCTCACATATTCCTGGTTTAGGACACTGGGTGCAAAGGCAGTTGTCTCTTCTCTGCTGATTTATTATTATTATTATTATTATTATTATTATTATTATTATTATCATCATCATCATCATCATCATTATTGTACTCCTTTCAGAATAAGATTATCCTGGACCCCATGACGTTCAGCGAGGCCCGGTTCCGGCCGTCTTTGGAGGAGAGGCTGGAGAGCATCATCAGCGGCGCCGCGCTCATGGCCGACTCCTCGTGCACGCGAGATGACCGGCGCGAGAGGATCGTGGCCGAGTGCAACGCCGTGCGGCAGGCGCTGCAGGACCTGCTCAGCGAGTACATGAATAACGTAAGTCCTGGGCCCTCCGCGCTCACGTCGCGGGCGACCCCGGTGCGTGGTCTCGTGGCTCTTGGAAAACGTGCATCGCGTGAAAAGAGGACAGTTGTCCCCCAAAGAGGGTCAGAGGAAACCAAAGGGCGGCTTTGGGCGAGTCTGATGTCCTCTCAGGATGCGTGTTGGCATGGAAGCGATTAGTGGAGAGTAAGACTTTTTTAGGGAAACTGTGGCTTTTGACTTGAGTCCTTGGTCCTTCTAGTGGCTGGCCTTTGAAGTAGGTAAGGTTTGAGTTGCTGAAAGCAGATGGTTGATGGAGATAACTGAGGCTGCTCTAACATCCTCCTTTACAGAGGGCACTTTCAAAGCAGAGGGCAGCGCCAGCTACTAATCTTAGTTCCTAATAGGCGTTAATAAATACAGTGAGTTTTAAATGTTTGTGCAGAGTTGGTTAAGGTGGAAATGTTCTAACTGCCGTGAAACTTGGAGGAAGGTTAGTGATTTGTTGTGCAATTAGAAAGTCTTACGAGAGTGAGGCTCCAAGCTTTCAAATGGGGAGTAGTGCTTGCAGCACAGAAGATAGCTGCCCTCCGCCACAATTATACAACTGTCGGTTCTTGTGTACCTGAAAACTATGAAAGGAGATGAAATCCGTATTCTTTGCTTTGAAAGACACTGAGTTACGTTTGCATTGATGTGCTACATGCATTCAGCTGCAGGGGATGTTATGACTGCCCAGGGCTTGCAGCCGTGAGAGATCCTGCTGTGCTGAACTCCTGGGTTTGAGAGAATTTAGCATAAAGTGGAAAAGTGTAGATCAAGTGAGGTCTTGGCATTACATGTTGAAGGAATGCCCTAAGTAGGGGTCAGGTAGGGAACAGGGGCCCTGAAAATCTGCTCACAGCTTCTGAAGGCCACACTGGGACACGCTGAGGCAATGCTGAGATGAAGAGGCCCTGTGTCCTTCCCACCACCCAGGTTATTATTACCGTGCCCATCCCTAACTGACATGCAGCCCATGGGTCAAGCCAGGAGTCAGCATCGACAGGAACAGGGCAGCTCCTGCCAGACACTTTGAGCTGGCAATCAAAACGATGTAGAATGTGCGACACACTAAAAAGCAAAATCTGTTTTCTTTTCATGACATTTCAGATGCTTTGACTTAAGAAGACTTCTTCATTGTTTAGCACACAAAGACTAAGGTATGGATGCCTCACAAAGTGCCAGCTGCTTATGAGGGCATCTCTGTAGGACATGGGATGGCTAACACTTTCTGTGGTTTTGGTCTACGGTGCGATGCAGGGTAAAGCTAGAAATGTTCACTGTGCCTCCCACCCTCTGGGACTCCTTTGAATAGCGGATTTAACAAAAACAAATGGTTACAAAATCGGGTATTGTTTGTTTGTTGTTGCTTTTAACAGAATAGCAGCAGGCTAGTTACTTGCATGTGGAATTTGGTTTTATATTAACACATGCTGGTAATTTCTATCAATGAAGAGTTATTGCCAAAGAAGAAAGTAGAAACTGAAGAGATCACACTGATGGTTAAGATCTCAGTATAAATAAATCAGGAAAAAATAAGTTCCTGTGACTAGAAAATACAGAATGTGATTAAAGAAGAGTTGATCGAGGTGTGACATGTAATTTCCAGCTTGGTGTCTAGAATCCTGTCAAGTAGAAGTTGTTTTCTTTTCGTGTAAACTCATTTACACAATCAGCAGAGATGACGGATTTTTGTATTTTATTGACTCCAGGTACTTGTTTTCTGTTCATCACCTTGTGACTCAGGAATGTTTTGTATTTTTATTGAAAACTTGGTTTCTACTTTGATATGGTTACAGATAGTACAAAGTTGGGTTTAGTGCTTAAATTTCAAAGTGTGCGAATTCTATGCTCATTGAACCATCAGAATCAAAGGCTTAAATAAAACACCTCCTATTGACTTTTATATCAACTGTGTAAAATCAACTTGGACTTCACACTTCTTTGGTGATTTTAAGGTAGAATTGGATGCAGTTATTCGAGCTCCGTAATCCGTGTCCAGGACACTCATTTCTGCTGCCACAATATCAATTTATATTTATTTTGATATACCATATACTGATATAAAAACATATACACATCTGTGTCCTGACTGAAAAGTCTGTCATAGTTAACAGCCACCAATAAATTAGTCAGTCATGCCTAGGCTATAATAAGGTATTTATTTTTCAATATTATAAGCCCTGGAAGTAAAGGTATTGACAAATTGTTACCCAGTAGATTTTTCATCTTGATGTGCTAAGCAATATCATTAGGATAAAGAAGCCATTAGACTAAGAAAAAAAAATTGAAAATTGACTTTACTGACATTTCTGGATTCTAAAAATCTTGTGATCAGTCCCTGATGAAGAGTCAGCTTATAATGCTCACTTGTGGTTGTAGCTGTTCTAACATCATATACATGCCAAATGGTATGAATGGAGGGAGATGGAGACTGGGGGGGAGAGCTGTATCCTACATGATTAGGAAAAAGAAGCCTGCATGAGGCATGGCCCATGGTTAGCCATGTGGGTTACAGTGAGCTCGACAGGATATCAATTGTGTGTTAGATATTTCCACAAAGGTATATTTAAATTAACAAATGTGTGTGTGATTTGAAGATACAACAAAAAATGTACACTTGAAAGAAACTGTGGTATGAAATGAAACGGCTGGGTGAACAGATGCATGTGGCAAAAACTCTGACCAGAGTGTAGTCATGCTGGAAAAGACTGTTGGGATAGTTTTAGGAAAGCCCTAGGGGACCTTAATTTGGTGTATGACGTTTATAATGTAGCCCAAAGTGCCAAGAGTCCTTAAAATAATACCTCTTTAAGTAGCACATCATTTAGCATACATATGTGGAGGCTGATGGGTAGAGAGAGACTCTTTGGCCAAAGGAAATATGGCCTTTGGGATAGCGCCATCATGTGGCTGTCAGAATTTTATGCTGAGTGCTGTCAATAGTTCCAAATTATAATGAAGACATACTGTATTTCTCCATGTATAAGACGTTCCCATGTATAAGGTGCACCTTAATTTTGGGGCCTGAAATTTGAAAAAAACGTATTACATAAAGTTATTGAACTCGTTTTATTCATCATAAAATTCATACAACTCCTCATCACTGTCAAAACTCCCAACCATTAGCTTGCCCTCATCTGTGTCTGATGACGAATCACTGTCTTCATATATTGCCTCGTCCTCAGTTCCATCTATGGCATTTGAAATCCATAACCACTGTATAAGATGTACCCAGTTTTTAGACCCCAAAGTTTTTGAAAAAAGGTGCGTCTTATACATGGGGAAATACGGTAAACTTTTCTCTGGAGCTTATAATTTTATACAGCTTTTGCCTGTGGCAGTAAAACTCTTTTTTTTTTTTTAAATCACCAAAACAATCTTAAAAGTGACCCATGATAAGTGTGATATTTTATTGATAAGAATTTTGTAATGGATTCAAATTTAGAATGTTGTAGTCATTCAACAAGTATGTATCGTGTGCCTGGCTACTTTGTGTCAGTCATTGTTCTAGATTCCTAGGGATACAGGAGGGAGCAAAACAGACAAATTTCTCTGCTCTAACGTAGCTTACACTCTCATTGGGGGAGACCGACAATGAATAATTTGAGCAAGCGTTATCTCAGACCGTGATAAGTGAAATGGGGAGATAGGAAACCTGGAGACTGGGAGCATGGATGGTCTGGAAAGGGTTCATTTAGAAGATGATTTTTGGTCAAAGACCTTTTGGAGATGAAGGAGCAAAGAACACTGGAGGTGAGAGGAGCATTAAGGTCAAGTGCCTTAATGTGAAAAGGGTTACTGGGTGCCTGAGGAACCTTCACGGGGAAGTGCATGTGACTGTTGTGAGTGGGGTCTGCAGGGTTACGAGGTGTCAGACTGTTGCCTTGTGCACCATTATATGGGGTGAGAAGCTACTGGAGAGTGTAGGGCAGAACATACTGTGACTTAGGTGTTGTAGAAGGGAATAGAGTGCAAGGGGTAAGAAAAGCTGAAGGCAGATAAGGAGGCCTTGGAATAATTCATGAAAGGATGCTGGCTCGGGCTTTCAATAGCAGAAGTGTTCAAATTCGGACCACATTTGAAACAAAATTTGCTTAGAAAGTAGCCAGTGAGAAGAACGTGTCTGTTGTCTGAACACAAAACGGACACTGAGTGGTGTGGATGACAGTTGAAGTGATCTCAGCCACACTGACATGGTATCTTCAGTTGATATCTTCATATGGTTTTGGTGGCACAGAAAATTCTGATCTACTCAGAGGTAGTAACAGTTTATAAATGGCACACTTTGCAAGGCTTGGATATTCCACTAGACAGATTGCATTTGACAAGGGAGTTAAGTAAAAAAAAATTGGTTTCAGTCCTATCACCAAAAATATCCAAGTAAGGTTCACATTCTTATACGTATAAAAGACTAGAAAACCATAATTTATATTCTAAGTACTAAAGCTAACTGCAGATCAGTAAGAAGATGCTTTAAGCTGTTACTTCATGCATAATTCACTGCTAGGCCTCTGTTGGAGTATGTGATGCACAGATGTGCCTGGACCTTGTGTGGTGTGCACTGTGTAGCACCGGTTAGTTTTCTCTATACAGACATTCAGCATTGCTCCAGATTGTTTGTTAAAGACGAATGCGAAGCTACAATTTTCTGAAACAGTCATACAAATAAAGTTTAATTCTTTGCACAGTGATGGCAGAGAATTGGGTGGCAACAAGTAATGACTCTGCTGTGTTACAATGTGGCAGGATATTTTTAAATTGTATTTTTATAAACCATAAAATGATATATTTTTACAACATATTTAAATCCCAACTTTTTTCAAACCTCTTAAAATTCCTAAGTGGATCCCTGGGCACAATTTGTAAACTACTCTTGTAAAGCACAGGATCAAAGCACATGAGGACAAATCAATGTGGGAACATATATACACATATGACAAGTGCCTGAAGGCTCATTGTCATAGCCTTTGCTAGGGAGTGGACTTTCATGTAAAGGGAGTTCCTGGGGGACCTTGTTTGTGAGGGGCTGAGGTCTGAAATGAGGTCTTGAAAGGTCATTCCCAGCCCAGTTCTGGGGCCCACATCACACCAAGGCTCCAACAAATAACACTGCATGAGCAATATGTGAATTGATACCCAAGGCTAGGGGAGCTCCGCAAACAGGGGGCTTTAAACTGTTTCTTTTTTCTTTTTTAATCGTGCAAAAGAAATATATGTTCATTGTAAAGAATAAAAAACAAAGAAGAAAAATTTATTCATAGTCTCATTCCTTAAAGAGAATCATTGTTAATCAGTTTATATATGTCTTCCCAATGTTTTTAAATTATATGAGTGATATATTCCTACAAACACATACACAGCCACACACATGTGTGTTATGCCTTGAGTTTAAAAACGGAATCATTGTAAATGGTGTTTTGTAATCTGTTTTCTTTCCTTAATATATTATGAATCTATTACCATGTCAATAAATATCCTCTAACCTTATGTTTACTGGCCACATAGCATTTTATTACAGAAATATGCAATAATTCATTTAGAAGCAAATCATTTTGGGGGTATTTTCACAGAAGAGTGTTGGGAAAGATACACAGGGAAGACCTTGCATGCTGGCAGTCAGGAGTACTGATTTAGTCCCAAAGTGTGACTGAGGAACAAAGTGGACACAACTTTACATTTTCTGTGCTTTAAAAGGGGATCTCTGAAAGTTTTGTGCAATGGAGATTTTGTATGTAAAGAAATCTTAAACGCCTCTGCGTTTCTATTTAAAATGATTCAATGTGTACTTTTTCTGTGTTTTGATCTGTATAAATTTGATTTTCATTTATCAGAACTTCTCCAAGTTGGCTATAGGTAGCACTACTGCCTAGAGGGGCCCAGAACAAGTAATCGACAAACCCAGTAGTTGGATTTAATCCAGGATCCCAGAAAAGACATTGAAAGCGTCTGAAAGGCATGTCATCAGAAAGATAGCTTCGTCATAGAAACTGTTATACTGCCAAATTCCTCCCAGACCAGAAGGTGGGAGAAAGACTGAGTAGTTGTTATCACTTAAGAAGTTGTTATCACTAATTATTGGTTAATAATTTTTCCCCATTTTTATCTAGACCTTCTCATTGTTCTCCTTTCTGTTATTATGTAGAAGACGGAGTGAAATTCACAGAAGTCAGTTTGGCTGATAATAAGTTTCTCTACTGGAAGTTTTAGTTTAAAATAGAATACAAATTAATGTTTAAAAATGCTTGTGGGCCACGTAGGAGCTAATGTTGCCCAGATGTGCCCATAACTGCCCTCCAGTTCAAGAGAGAATTAAGTTGTCTTCATGGGCTTGGTAGCTTCATTCAAGGGCAAGATTCCTAATACCCTAAATTTGGGGCCTGTGGTGAGAGAAAAGTTTTCCTTGCCTTTTTCTTTTTTGCACCTTTCCTTCTCCATTTTTCTATACTCAGCCTCCAAATATGTTCAGTGTCATCGTCTCTTTTAATTCTGAGCTTCAAATTCATCTGCACAATTATTCTTCTCATATAAAACCTTTGCTCCGTGAAGAGACATATTTTTGAAATTTCTTCTTAGTTGCTATTTCTTGCTCAGGCATTGAAAAAGTACAGTTAAGTTACCAACCCTTTCTCTGAAGTGTACAACTGTCCTTTAAATCTACTCTCCCTAAGTAATATGCTTGGGATGTGAAGTCTTTGGGGATAGTGCACGAGATGTCTGTCTTTGAATTACGGCATTTGTAACCCTGTTTACGGCACTTCAAGGCAGTTTTCAGTGTGACTCCCAAGAAGTACCCCAGGACTGCTACAGGACAATGCAAACTTTTATTTTTTTTTTTAAATCTTCCTTCTTCTTAGGTTATGATTGAATTCCTTTTCTAATCGTGTCTAGCTGAGTTTGCTGTAATGGGATCCCAGAAAGCTGAGGAAGTGTGACAGACAGGCATGCTGGGTGGCACTGACTCAGGCACAGGTGGTGGGAGAATGTCCAGCCGTGCTGGAGGGACGTATTCCCTGGGCAGATAATGAGGGTGAGCGTGTGAGAGATACTGGGCCAGATTCAAGCATCCCGCAGAGCATGAGAGTGCTCTGGAAGGCTCCGGGAGGAGATCCAGGCTGGCAGGTGGCTGGCTGGCATTGACATTATCTGGACACAGTACCCACTGTAGCTATTGAGCACAGGTGTAGGTAACCTCCAGTCCCTGTGGGAACATGGTGGATGTGTTTGGTCTTGAATCTAAGGTATGGTAGTTATCCAGTGGGAGACTTAGGCCTTTTCAAAAGTCCATGATACTGTACACGTTTGTTATTACTTATTATCAGCTTGTGACATACAATTAAATGACTTACAGGATCCCAGGACAGATGGATCTAACTAGATTTGTTTCCCCTGGATCATCAAGGTCAATTTTCAATCTCATACACTATCACATTGACCAAGGAAGGTCTTTTCTGTATGAAGCCTTCCCGTTTCCCACTATGGATAGTTTAGCAAGCCTGTGCTTTGTAGCCAGCTGTATCCAGGTTCCAGTGCCAGTTTTGTCACTTGTAAATGACATATCCTTCAGCAAAGTAGGTAGAATCTCTGAACCTCAGCTTTCTCAGCTGTACAATGATGATAACTGAATTCGCTTTATGGAAGTATTCGGGGATTAAATGAGACAGTGGCAGCCAGAAAGCTCAGTGTCAAAGGAAAAGTCACATGTGCTTCCTTTTCTTCTCAGTGCTCTTATTTCCCGGTTCTATTAACCCCCGATAAAAGCCCTCTGCCGTAAAAGTCACTGAGGACTTTTGGCGATGAAGAGTCTAAATAAAGTAAAGTAAAATGTTATTGGGTGTGTCTGGCTTGGGGCTGATTCTCCTCTGCTGGTCCCTGAGTGGCCAGAGATATATCTGGCTGTGTGGCCCTGCCTAGAGGAATACTGAGAACACCACCATTGCCAAGGCCAGGAAACAGATAATTGAGAGCCCTTATGAAGTGAGCTGATTTTTAGAGACCTTGGAGAAACATGACTGAGACAGCGCTCCCGGGAAACCAGAAGGGGAGACGATAGGAGGACCAGGCCCCTGAACTGTTAGAGGGCGGATGCAGTGCCGCTTCTCTGAGTGAGCAGCTGAGCTGCCCTCCTTTTCCTGTTCCCCTAGACTTCTGAGAGAGAAAGGCCAGGGCTCTCTTTTAAAAGCGAGGATATCTCCAGTTCCTGTGGATCAGGGAGACAGACTGACATTCTAAAGAGTGTAAGCTGGGAAAATTACTAATACGGCCAACTTGTACAGCTACAAAATGGGATTCTGTAAGTTTTGGGTCTTAGGGTTAGAATTCAGGGTAGTGGTTAGAGGGATAATCTGTTGTTAATGTTTCTATGAGCCCTAGATTTGCTTAGAAGAGTTCAGAGTCATCACCCAGAGCGTGGACTGTAGAAGCTTGACCAGCACCCTGGCAGGCTGAGGGATCCGCTTAGGGCATTTGCATCTATTGGGATCACCTGAAACTTGGCTGGGATCCAGCAATAAACTTATTACCTCGTGTTGGGATATAAACCAATCAGCAAAGGTGAGGCCCACTGGCTGGCAACCTCTTGAACAGGAAAAGCTTGGGAAAACAGACTTGATATCACAATGAGGCTCCCGGTCTTAGTTCTGTAATGCGTTAGGTCCGAGCTTTAAGGTTACAACTCCAGGAGCCCACTGTTGGCTTCTCTAAGAGGAAAAACAGTACCAAACAATCTCAATCAATCTCTCTCTCTCTCTCTCTCTCTCTCTCTCTCTCTCTCTCTCTCTCTCTCTCTCTCTCCCTCCCTCCTCTCTCTCCTCTCTCCCTCCTCTCTCTCTCTTCTCTCTCTCATTTCCTCGCTCCTCTCTCCTTTCTTCCCTCCCTTTCCCTTTCTTCTGCCACCTGTGTGCCTGTAGAATTAAAAAAAAAAAATTAATGCATGGATGAACTTGCAGGGATGTAAGTGAATTACGCAGAGGCAAGAACTGACAATAAAGCAATAAACTAGAAACGCAGATTCCTCCTGGCCTAGACTTGGGTTGTAAATGGGACAGTGTGTAAACAACATGAGTCAACGTCTGTGACCCAGCTGGATGGCCAGTCAGATTTAGAGACCTCCGTAGAAAGCCTGGATTCACAGCTAATGACACTATTAGGGCACGATCTCAAAACATAAAACTTCCCTACAGAGAGAAACAATGGGAATGCACACTGACTTGTCCTTTAGAGAGCAGTTAAAACAAAACAAAACAAAACCCTCCCTTGTCACCAAAGATTTCTAACCAGTCTCACAGCCACTTAGTTTTGAGCTCAGAATCTATATTCTAGAGTGACATAAAGTTTATCCAAGATATCATTTAAAGGTATTCTGGGGTATTCTGAGTGGTGGGTTGCCAGGTGCCTGGCAGAAGCAAACACCAGTCCTCTCTAGTGGAACACCCTTTAAACTCAGGCCTCAAAGAGTTTCTGTAGATAAGGTTACAAGAACCAGACGTTGCTATTCCAGAATCCCTAAAAACAAAATGGAACAAACCAGCACGAAGGAAAGTTGGCAAAAACAACCAATTACAGATCAGACCAACAAGGGTTGATGGCTAGCAGTTATTAGATGCAGATTGTAAATTGTCTCTAAGGAAATTGAAGAGCACAATTGGACATGTGATGAACAAGAGGCTGTCAGAGTTGACTGGGCTGTCTTAGAAATCAGGTCTGGGCATTGTGTGGTGGAGGAACTCAGACTTACCTGAAGCAGGGGATAGGAATAGCATGGGCTAATGGACAAGAGAGAGACAGGGTAATTGAGACTATTCAGAGTGGTGCTGCCAGAAACCTCTTGAGCAGGAGCTGGTGTCTCTCGTAGCAGCCTCTTGGTTGGCTATCAGTCACCTTACCCACAGCGGACTTCTATAAAGAACTCTTCTTGGTGACAGAAAGAAAAGAATGTATCAGATGAAACAGGAGGTGAATGTAAAAATATGCCTTAACGGCAAAATTAAGTCCCGTGCTTACAATTCTAGCTAGCTTCTCTCCTTATCAAACACACCCCTTCACCGAGTCCTTGAAAGTTGGGTCTGAAACATCCAAGGTCAATCAATATGAAGAGGAAGAACAAGTAATGTTCAGAGACAGGCAGGGACTGACTTAGTCGATGAGCAGGGATTGTTGACGACGGAGTTGACTGCCGAGTCATCGGATTTGGGCACCATCGCTAGACAGCCCGGACAGCACAATCCATCAATTGATCTTCTTTGAAGAGCCTCTCTGGGGCTTCAAGGGGCACCTCACAAAACTGTCAGGGAGAGCAGCAGGCAGTACTCCACCACCAAACTCATGAGCCTGGTTAAACTTGTCCTCTGTGTTTCCTAAGGCGGTGGGAAGCCCGGAACTCAGAATTTCTTGTTCCTGGCTGGGTTGTTCCAAGATAAGCTCAGGGGCCTTTTGGCTTGGGTCTAATGCTGCCTTGAGCACATCCTGAAAAGCTGCTCTTGATTCATGTAGGAGATTATTACCCTGAGAACTAAGTGTTTCCCTGGTGGAGATGCTTCCCGATGCCTCACACACACCGAGCTCTTCGCTGCATCAGCGGCTTTGCACTTACGATCCTTCTGTCAGAAATGTTCTTTCTCAAACTTTGCATGGATGGCTCTTTCCCTCAGCTTAAAGGGGAATATGGTGCGCTTCATCAAATCAGTATAGTAATACCGCCAGCCTCCAAAATTACATCATCTCTCTGTTTGTGTTGTTACGTCTGCTCCTCCACTGAAATTTCAACTTCTGTGAGAGGGATGTTGCCTTGTTCACAATCCCCACGATCTAGAGTATCTAATGTAGAACAGTAAATAAATATTTTTGGAATGAATATATGAGCTCCCTCTCATCCTCTAATAATAATAATAATAATAATAGGAGGAGGAGGAGGAGGAGGAAGAGAAAACAGAAGTAGAGACGAAATGATACGAAGCTTGTCGCTTGCTTGCTTTTCAGTACATAGAGGTCCACCACACAGCTGACTCTTAATTCTGCCATCTTAAGTGTTTCCTGCAGGGTGACCTGCTTGGGCCTGAGGTTCTGGGGAGACATGGGAGGAGCTGGGAGGAGGAGGGACATTTTTAGTCTGCAGAATTCTGCAGGCTGAACTGAGAACTTTAGAAATCACTTAACTCATCACTCCCTGACAGGCATAAAGGAGTTTGCATATGTACCTAACAGATAAAGTACCAGAAGAAAAGGGTCACCATTTAGCTGTTGAAAATTAGGCACTTGCTCCAGAGGCTCGGTCCAGACCCCAGAATCCCAGTCTTCTACAGAGGGGGCCGATGATCTCTAAGTTTAGCAAGTACCAGGAGTGATTTCTCTGAGCAGACAGGTTAGGGAACCGCTGATGTAATGTGTCAGTGGATCAGCTCCAGAGTTGATTTAATACAGCATGAGTTCAAAATGAATTTTCTTTTTGTGAATGGGGATAAATGCTTTTGTAAGAAAGCATCAAGTGGAATATCTCCTGGGAAGCCTTCTTGAGCTTCTGTTCCTCCGCCTGGACATTTAGGATGTCAGAGGAACCTTGTGACGCTGGGGGGCTAAGCTCTTCTTTGAATTCCTTGAAATTAGACAAGCAAACCAGGCCCAGCCTATCACCTGTGAGCTACTAATTGAAGGGTAGCTGTTCTTTTTCAAAGCTCACCTCCCTCAAACACACCTCTTCTTAAACATCTACTCCCCCATTTGTAAAAAGACAATTTATCATTCTTGGAAGAACTCTGTTCTCAGTAAATGCCCGAAATAAAATATTCAGCTTCACAGATTCTTTAAAACCCTCTTTCTTAACAGCTTAATTGCTGACTTCCATTTCTACTAACTCTTTGGGTTTGGCTACAGCTGACAGATTTACAGTATCCACCCAGGCTGCAGTCTTTGCCAGTTCACACCTTGAATTGAGCTTTTGTTCTGGGCTCCTCCGGGGATTATCGTAGGATACCATTTTCCAGAGGAAGCAACATTTCGCCTGACCTCCCATGGGACTCTTCAATCTATCTATGCATCAGAACCACAGAGGGAGATTTTGAAAAAACACATATCCTGGGGCCCTACCCATTTTCAAACAATAGAGGTTCCATGGGTGGGGCTTTGGAGTCTGTATTTTAGCAAGTTTCCCAAGGGATTCTGGTGCCTCCAGCCCTGTACCAGCCTTGGGGTAGGCCAGCATCCGTAAACGGCATTAGAGTCAGACAGGTACCATCATTGTCCTTTTTCCTCGACTTTCTCAATGACATTTTCAAAGTGTTATTTATTATGATTTCTCTTCACCCTCTAAACCATCCGCTCTGACCTGCTGCCATGGAACCAGAAGACACCTTTGCAGTGATTTCTTTGCACTTCCTTCCTCTTTTCCCCCTAAGGTGCCTCAGGAACACAACATTGGCATGCTATGTGGAGTTCATCTCAATAAAAAGAAGAAAACATTGGCCTTTTTGCTATTCGGTCTGCACATTTGGGGGTTAGGACGCATCCGTTAAATGGCCTGCAATCTGGTGGCTAATTTCACACGTTTGATCCCTGCAAAATAGACACTCATCTTTTGGGAAAGGTGTATTTTCTGTATCCATGAGACATTTATAAATACAACAAAATCCTCTGAACATCATCTTATAGATATTGCATATTTTTTCACCATTGGCCTGTTTTGTGCTTTTTATCTCTTCTGTTTGTCCCCTTTCCTTCATGTCTTAATTTTTCTGTCACCATTTGTAAATCCTATAAAACCATCTCCCTTCCGTACTTCTGCTTTATTTATTTATTTTTTTAGTTTTTCTAGGGTCTTAAAGGATCACCATCCATTTTCCTAAAGCCCCTGTTTTCTGATTTCATGCCATTTAGATGAAAACAAGCAACAAGATAACTGCAAAAAATCAAATGGCTAAGGACATTTTCAAGGTAATATAGATAGAACTGAAATTGGAATTCAGGTTTTCTGGTTTCTTTATCACCATTCTCTGATGTTTTCCATTATTTCACGTTTTATATTTTAATGGACTTAGACATAGCATTGGGCTTTTTATATATATATTTTTCTCCATTTAAAACCCTACACCGTGTATCACTCATCTTTTCCCTACACATTCCTTTCGATCGCTCAAGATTAGTTAGATAGTACTCTGGACAAATCTTGCTTTTCAAGCATCTAATAGATCCTAGTATAACCCTGTCAAAACCCCAAATAGAAAGCAGACAAATAGCAGTCTTGTGGGACAGCCACCAGAATGCCTCACAAACAGGCAAAAAAGACTCTTTGTGGCAGGAGTAGGCGTTAACGGAGCAGACAGTTGAATCTGAATTTTTTCAACAATACAGACCAGACTGTCCTGGATTCATCTCTAGGTGGAGACTGTCAGCCTTGTCAGAGCTGACAGTAGAGACAACTGTCCCGTAATTGCCCCAGTGTTCAGAGCAGTGGATCTGCTCTCGACTGTCCATGTCTGTCCAAAGACCTGACTTTTTTCTTTTCTTTTTTTTTTTTTTAATTACCTTTATCGGGATGACAATGGTTAGTAAAGTTATATAGGTTTCAAGTATACAATTCTGTAATACATCATCTATATATCACATTGTGTGTTCACCACCCAGAGTCAGCTCTCCTTCCATCACCATATATATTTGACCCCCTTTACCCTTTCCACCATCCCCCCCTTACCCTCTGGTAACCACTCACCTGTTGTCTGTGAAAGACCTGCTTTTTACCGTTTTCTGAAAATAAACCTCTTTTGCATGCAGCTTGGTTAGGAGAGAGAATCTGGTGGTCTGACTGCTTTTTAAACAGAGTTTCAAGCAATCATCTTGTTTTCAGCCTGACCTTTCTCCTCTTTTCCTCCAGAAAAATCTGACGCCTCCAATTCCTCCATCTTGAAGGGTTTTGCAGTGTGAGTTGGGTTGCTCCGAGTTTTCCCAGTTGCTGGCTTAGGATCCAGCTTTCTCAGACCTGGTTAAGGAGTTGGCACATCTTCCTTGGATACCCGCTTTCAGGTGTTGTCATTGCTCATTTCTCCTGTGGTCTTTGTCCTGAAGGATTGATGCCTTTAAAAAAATTGCTTTATGGTCGTTTTATTTGGGGTTCCAGAAAATCGCAGTGATAAATACGTGCATTCAATCTGTCACCTTCAGCCACACTTTACTTTTATTTTAAGGAAGAATTCAAGTTCCTTCTGTATCTGGGTCCAGTGCCCATGTTGTTTTGCATCCTAACTTGACTCAGGAGATGAATGGAGCTAAGATGATCAAAACACGTTTTCAGAGTGAGAGTTTTAGACGAAAGTAGAGATGAAACATAATGTATTGGAGTAGAGCTTAGATGGGGGAATATATTTGATCTAAGCACACGGTTGCAATCAGCATCCATACTATTCCTAACCAAAGTATTGTAGCTATGGATTCCAATGTCGACCTTGAAGGAAGTGTTGTTGTACCTTCCTGTCTGTGTGGTTTATGTAGGGTGGTTATAGAGGCAGAACGCTTATCACATGGTTGTCAGGAATTCTTCAGAAACTTCCATTGTTTCTAAGTCTACTTGATGCTATTGTCGTCTTAGTTCCTGACTGATGGCAGTTGCACAATTGCTAAACGACAATGACATGTAGTTTGACACATGTCTATATGTTTAAAGGAGAAGAAAGAACAAAAACTGCTTACTTGTTTTATTGGCTTAGAGACTTAGATGCTTCAGGGTCTCCAGTAGTGAGTAACGATGAGATAACAATTTTGTGCCTCTTGGTTCTCTCCACTCCACCTTCCCTCCCCCGCCCCCCCCCCCCCACACACACACACACACATACCTGTGTCTCTCAGAGCAGTCCTGACACTCACTGAATTAAATATTTGGTTTTTGTATAAAATGTCATTGGGAAAACAACAGATCCTATTGTGAAGTCACATTTAAAAAAATAATGTACTTTATACTTCTAAGACTTTGTTTGAAGTAACTAGATAATTGACAGGAAAGTTAACTGTGAGGCATCGATTATTTGATTTCTGATCAATCTGTGATTATACCCATGGAACTGAGCTTATGATGAAATAGAGAAGCCCAGCCCTTTGCAGACAGACTTACACTGAAATATCCAGATAACTGTAAATTCTGAGCTTTTCATCACATTCTGGCTAGCAGTCTATACTAGCTGTATACAATCTACCCAGACAAGTGAGAATGGGTTTGGTCACCTCTCTGCCTCTGCCCTGAGTTCCTCAGCAGCCTCTGGTCTCCTCCAGTGTGCTACTCCATAGAGATCCCTTCATCACTCGCCACAAACTCCGTGCCATGCCCTTTAGGCCAAGAACAGCATGCTGATTATAAGGTGTGACACCACAACTCTTGGCAATCATCATTTTCATCATTTTCTCTGGAAAATTGTCATGATTTTCAGTTTTTAGAATACCATAAATATAATATATGCAGCGGAAATAAGTTAGGATGTTCTAAAACAGCTCCATAAAACATTTTATTTGTTTTCTATTTTATAGTGTGCTATTTTCTCCCCCTGATAGCTACAGATGAATTGGAGGCCTTTTCTTACATTGTAATGATAAATTGAATTATGCCAATTCACTTTAGCAGAACTAATGCTTACTCACTTGCTGGGTAGATCAATCTGTTTATTTTCTTTAACACAAAAAGGAAATGATAATTAATAACCTTGGGGATATGGTGTTAAATTTATATGAAGTTATTATAGTAACAGAAAATATTTGCTGTAGGGCTACTCACTGGCTGGGCGAGGGACATTTTATTTCTTTACAAATAAAATTTAGAACTGAGCATCTAAGACTGGAAACATTATTAAGAATTTACTGAGTATCTGCTATGGTTTAGGAGTTACTCTAGGACTGTTGGAGCCCCTTAGAGTTCTACGACGATCGAGTTCCTTCCAAATAATAATAATAGGTAACAAGATAGAAATAGGTAGATATGAATCAGGTTTGGAGGAAGACAACTGGGTCAAGATACTGACTTATTCATAGCAGAGGTAGCACTTGAACTGTTCGGAAGGTGTGTAGGGATAAGACCAGTCACAGACGGAGAGGCTGCGTTAGGTGTGGGCAATGACAGGGGGTCAAATTCGTTATATAGATGTGTTTGGTGCACTCTCAGCCTGGTGAGTAGGCCAGCTTCCTGAGATAAGAGGACGTAAAATAGAGAGAAAAATAGTTTGCAAAGCCAGGTTGAGATTAGATTACAGTGGACGAGAGTTCCAGATTTAGAAATGCATGCTTTATTTTGGTAGGCAGCTGTTTATGCAAAGTTATTTGGTTTTGGTTCGGTTTGATTTGTACATAGGTGTGATATTGGGTAACCTCTGCAGAGTTAGGCACAGCTAGAGTAGCTTCTGAGAGGGTACACTGGAGATTGGGGTCACAGAAACATGTTAGTGAATGCAGGAAGGTCCAGACAGAAAATGATAGAGTCTGAACTAGGGAGAAGTCTGAAAAGGAGGAAAACAGATGCAAGGAAAAGGATTAGAAGTAATTTGAAGATTATTTTTATGTTTTCTTTTGTTGTCTTTTTTTTCTTTTCTTTTTTTGAGGAGAGGGTAGGAAGAAGAAGCAAAAATACTACTTTTATGTTCTCATGAAATATATTTATTAATTATTTATTGCACTAACATGTCTCTAAGTTGAGGATGATCAAATTAATTGACAATATTATCCACTCCCCAGGCAAAAAAGAATTTTACAGTGTTTAAAATTCTGGCACATATTGATTTTGATCATACGATGTTACTGTACAAATATGTGGCTTCTTCTTATATTCACAAGTGAACCACTAGTGTCTTTAAAAAACAAAACAAACAAACAAAAAAACCACATTTACAGCTGCCAAAAGTTGCTAGTATGAAGCGTGTCATAGCCCCACTGAGTCCTGGGTTTGGCTTTCACATCTCACAACCCCACGGTCCCCGTGCAGCTACGTCTCCTGGCCAGTAACGGGCCTGGAGAAAGCAGGCCTGGCAAACCACCCAGAGTCTGTCTCTTGGGTGGTCATTGTCCACACAGGGTATGAGGCACAACTTTAAAAATGTAATTTTAAAAATGAAAAACATGATTCTTTGTTAGAAAAAATGGTCTTAAAGGATATACTTATGTTTGTCTTAGGTTTATTGAATCTGAATGGGTCATTTAACTTTCTCAGATACACTTTAATTATACATCTAAAATTGTGTGTTAGAAAGGGATTGTGAGTGTGGGATTTCACAAAGCTCTCAGACACACCCCTTAAGAAACTCAAGGATCTAAGGGCGATCTGCTACTTGGAGTCTTTCTTTAGGTTTTAATTGACATGCAGTTTGTTTATTTAAGCAAGGTGATATTTCTATTAATCAGCACTGTTCAAATGTTTATTTGGTACCAATTATGCACAAATCTCTCTTCTAGATATTGCAAGGGATACAAGGTTGAATAAAAGAGGCACTGTGTGCAACTTCAAGGAAATTGTACCTTGTAATATCCAGAAATACACTACTCTATTTATTATCTCTGATTTCATAGCTACATTTTGAACATTGTGCTTATTCATGACATGATGAGAAATGGAGCATTGTGTTGATTATGGTGAATCTGATCCAGATGAAATTTGATACATTATTATCCAAGAAAGGGACTATTTATTACCTACCACAGGAAAACTGATGTATCTGCCCAATTTCCAATCAGCCTGAGGCCCGTTTCATTTAGCATATGTGTCGGGGGTGATAGAGATAGAGCCTATGAAACATCTCTGTGTATATGCAGACTTATTGGGAAGGGTCAACCCCTCTAACTGTGGTTTGAGATCTCTTTGGGAAATGGACTCTTTCCCTTGATACAATCCAGTACTGAAAAAAACATGGCAGTAGTTAGTGTATCACTGACCTTGCTCTTGCATAATAATAACAGACAAAATCGTACAATGCATTATTAAAGGTATGACTTGTGAGCTCATAAATGGAAAGTCTGTAATTACTACAACCCTACATGGATTAACTAAATGCAAGCCACCTAAGGGTAACCTCGTTTCTTCCTTTTCCAAGGAGATATGATGGGTATTGAGGTTGCAGCAAAGCCTTTAAAACATTTTTGATGGCTTTCTGGGTAGCTCTTTGGCTGTTTTGGTGGATTAGAAACTAATTAAATCATTGAATCTAAGAGTTGCTAGTAAATAGATTCCACGGGAAGATTTATGGCAGTAATTTTCAAAAAGTTATCAGATGGTAGAGACTCAAAGCAGTGAGATTGGAGGGACTGGGGATGTTTTGATTATGAAAGACAGTGGAGAGAGGATAGCTGTGTTCAAATATTTGAAGAACAATTATGCAAAAGAAAAAGAGAGACTTATTTTGCATGAGTCCATAAGTATATGTAAGACAACACAGAAATACTTCGGTTCAGTAAAAGACCAAAGCATTAGAGTAGCAAAAGTTTGTCAACAAATTCTGTCATTGGAAGCACATGAGCTACCTCAGACTAGTGTGTTTTCACTAGAATGTGTTACCATTAACTAGGAATATTGTAGCAAGAGATTCAAACATGAAGTTGACCATTTAGGTTTCTTCCAACCCTGGAATTATCACTTCTGTGATTTTGTGGAAATGCATCTGTGGGACTGAGGTTGGCTCCACTATCACCAAGACAAATGATCTGTGCCTTGAATGCCGCTTGTCTAGTTTTTCTTCTACATGAGGCTAGATGAGAGGGAACTTTGCGCTCTGAAATGATCAGGATGGAAATGATATTCAGCTCCACATTCCTTATACATCAGTCTTTGACAGAACAATTTTGCAGCTTATCTAGCATCTGGCTGAGTTTCGGAGCTTAGGTAGAAGGAACCTGGCTAAGATGTAGCAAAGATGAGGATAATTCTCCTTTGCCATAAGAAATAATGTGGATGCTAGCTGCATCCTCCTTCACCGGAGAAGACTGTGGCTTAGCTTTTGCTGATATGACCTTGGGTTCTCATGTGTTTGCCTTTGTTCCTGGAGACAGTGAAGACTGCTAAGTTATTGGTGCATGTTGTGGAACATGAAACTGTTGTCAAATGTGGATTTCATTATTGTGAAACCCTCATGCCTGGACATCCATGCCTGATGTCTGTTGCGTACCTTGAGTTTGGCCACCACAGCAGACATCCTGAAGGCCAATGGCCGACTGACTGTTAATTAGTGATAATGATCCTAGGCAAGTTTTCCCCAAAGGCTACACTGGTAGTTATATTTCCTGAGGTTGCCACCAGGAAAATCAGTTCTATCCCATAAAGACCCTTCTTATGTGGGTCTGTTCATCTATGGACGTCAACTCTAGCATGGTTCTTTCTCAAGCATCAAATGAACTAATACTTCATTTAAAAATATGTGAAATGTGTTCCTATTGGATGTAGAATGAGTAAGGTCTTTGAAACATCCTTGACCTGTTAAGAATCCGACAGCAATAAATATCACTTAAGAGTGTGAATCAAATCTTAGCTCCTGCCTTCTGACAGAGCAGTTAGATGTGCAGTTTGCCTCGTTAGTCAACATTCATGTGGGTCAATATGTCACCTCCGAAAATAATGTATTTTTTATAGTTGGTGATATTTGATCACATAATTTTAAAAACACGAAATAGAATGGATACTTTCAATATTTTGTACAATTCAAGCCTTTACAGTGTGCCTGGATTTAGTAATAGTTAGAAGACCTTGTACATAACTGACTCTCCAATTAGTTGTGGTTTTATATAATTTAAATTCATTTTGTCTCTTTATCAATTAAATTTATATCTGATAGATATTGGATGCCTTTAAAAATATAAAATTCAATTATGAAGAATGTGTGTCTTAAGTGGTTTGTACCAGTGCTTCTTAATATGTGATCTGGGGACCAGTACTAGTCCTTAAACTAGTTGTTACTAGTTCACCACAAGATAAATACAAAAATGGTCAATATTTAGAAACTTTTTTAGCATGTTTACATTTCCACAACAATTTATTTGAATTTTATAAGTGAATCAGTCTGCAATGGATTAGAATTAAAAAAGAAAAAGTACTTCTCACCCCAGATAATGAGAAGTATGACATTAGCATGAAGAATGAAGTAGAAATATGATGTATGATGTTAGAAGTGTGATGTTCAGATGATAGTACCAACAGAGGGGAGGGAGGCAGACACCCAGAAAAAGATAAACAGATGTTCCCAAAGGCAACAGAGGTAAGCAAATCAGTTTAATGCTTTCCAGAGTTCCTAATCCAAACAGGATTTGAGTATTTTATAATAGACCACCTTCCCTCAGAATCACTCCCACCTTATTCTGTCACATGCTGCCAAACTCCTCAGTGCTAACCATTTAGAAAATACCTGTTGTCTCTGGAAGGAACCATTTCATATGCGTGCTGCCCCCTCCCTGCTTTGAAATGGTACTGCCTTCTTATAGTTTTACAGGGAAGGAGGAGGTAAAGGGTGGATGAAAAGGAAAAAAAAAAGTATAAGGGAAGATAAGAATGGGGGAAGCTAGTTGTGATATGGAAGAGGGGACCACGGAGTGAGCTTGGTATCAGAGGATATGGGGAACCATAGTTTAAAACCTTTACAATTTTGTCTTAGAACCATGGACACCTCTCTGCCACTGACGCTGAAATATTTGTATGTGAAACTCTTTCTTTCCTTTTTCATGTTTTCTTAATTCTAGAGGAGTTGAATCGAGCCATTGGTTGTGATATTTGTTTTTAAAACATTCCAGCTTGAATAGTTGGTACAAATGGGCCACCTATTGAAGTACGCTCTGGCTATGGACACTGGGCCACACAGCTTACAATATTAAAGTAATCCTTGATATAGAGTGTAAATAAAGTGAGTTACTTGAATTGCATGTAATTGCTGGTTTATGTATACTCAAGACTATGTTAAGTTCGAACTAGGCCCATTTTGGGGTGGGGGAACATTTATATATATATATATATATATATATATATATATATATATATATATATATATATATATATATATGTTGAGAAAATAGATCCTCAAACTTTTCATTAGAGACATTGAGTTACAAACTTGCGAAGTCACTCTGTCTTCATCCTATCATTTTTACAGCCTCACTTCATATTTCATGCTGTGGACATGGGCAGCCTCTGTTGATGCCCAGACAAAGGGACCTGGAATGTGTCCGCTATAATAGTGTGCACTGATCCCTATGAACTCTGAGATGAAGTGTGTGTGTCATAGGTCATGAATGTATTTTTTATGCACATATGTCATTTCAGGTTAGTAGTCTGCTACCAAGGAGGATTTCATGCTTATATTTTTGGTTAGCTCTAATTGGAGATTTTTGCTTGTGAGTATCTTTAATCATTAAAATGATCTTTTCTCTCTTTATAGAGCTTCTGGTTTCTGTGTTAGCATCATCATCAGCACCACCATCACAATGGTATTTATTGAACAACCTCAGTGTAAACTGGGTAGACATTACCCCATACTTTATGGATTCAAAGGCTTGATGTAAAAAAGCGTGGGGTGAGGGAATGCACATTTAATACTATGTGTGGGGAATGTTACATATTATCATATTTAGTCTTCCTAAGAACACTGTTAGTCTGGAATTTTTATCTTCATTTTCTTACTGAGAAAATTGAATCTCGTAGAGCTTAAGCAACTAGCTTAAACAATGAGGCTGAAATTTAAATACAGGTCTTTAGGGTTCTGGAACCCCTGTTCATTACATGACCCTACCACTCATTGACTTTTAAGCATGTACAAAATGTTTTTTGTTCTTTGTTCATCTGTTTTAACGTTTTATGTGGTTTTAGTTCTTTAATGTTTTATGAGTAATTATGACAGCTTGAGTCCATCTCCAGATAACATTGTATATGAAACATTTAAAGGTTAATAATAAATATAAAATAAAAAATTTAAAAGTCACACGAAATAATAGAAACCATATCACAATGAGGAAAGAGAAGGTCTGTTTTTTAGGTTCAGGTCTGCATTAAGTTTTGCAGGTCTGAGTATAAATTTTGATGAATATTTTATTTCGTCTATAAAATGAGAAAGCAGAACTACATAAATTCTAAGGTCTAACTTGAAAATTATATAAATCTATACCCAAAACCTCAAAAACATTCTTGAAGTATTTTAATTTTAACCTATTATGAAAAAAAACCTTTTAAACGAAATTCTATTTTCTCTGACTTTGAGTAGGTTTGAATTAAGAAGATGAAAATGAACTTGGCCCGACTGTAGAACTTTATAATAATACCATCAACAACAGGAAAACACTACTAACAATAATGCTATACCTACTTTAAAATTTTTACGTTATCTTTAACCATGCATCTCTTTAAAACTGTTGCGTTGTCTATTATGGACTGAATGTTTGTGTCCTCCTAAAATTCATATGTAGAAATGTGATGATATTAGGAGGTGGGGACTTGGGAGGTAATCAGGGTTAAATGAGGTCATGAGAGTGGCACCCCCATGAATGGGTTTAGTGCCCTTATAAGAAACAGGAAGGAATTTGCTTCCTCTCTCTGCCCTTTGCTCTATGAGGACACAAGGAAAAGTTGGAAATCTGCAACCACAAGAGGGTTCTCACCAGAACTCAGTCAGGCTGGCACCCTGATCTCAGACTTCCAGCCTCCAGAACTATGAGAAATACATTTCTGTTGTTTCTGCTATTTCTAAGCCACCCTGTTAAAACAGCCCGGATAAACTAAGACATTGTCCCCACGTTACAGACTTGAGGAAATTGATGTTCAAGTAAGTTCATTTGATTGGGGCCGTAAGATCTATTACAGGTGGGACTTGAGTTTAAACCCAGGTTTCCCTAAATTCCAAACCCGTTTTCCTTACCTCATTCCAAAGGAAGACCCCCAACTCTACTGTTCCTAGAGCTTCCCTAGTGAAAGCTATGTCCAGTCTCAGCAACTCAAGCTTGGATCCCAGCTGACGCGATGCCCTAAAGAAGGGCGAGAAGAGTTCGTCCTCATTCCCTCAAGGAAAGGCATAGGGCCCTTTGGTAGAATGGAAGGATCTGGCCCCATGAGTGAAAGCCTGCCTTATATCCTATACCCATTACTGAAAAGAAATAGAGTTAGAATAAATGCAACAAGTTTTCACATTCAAAGACAAATGGAAAATCGGAAGTAGTTTTCCTAAGAGGTGTTTTAGTATAAATAGGCCTCCAAAATTATTTGGCTGAGATTACGGATTGCATAGATTCTAATGTCATGAATTGAGGCTTTATGTATTTGTTTAGTGCTGTCCACAGATGGGAAGAAGAGTTAGCACCTCTCCTGGATGGAAACCAATTCTCTTCCCCAGCTAATAATAACAATAATGAAAATAACAGTAACTACCACATTATTGATAGGCTACTCTGTGCCAGCCATGGTGGTAGGTGCTTTGCATTTATCACTTCTTTTAATTATGCTAATAGCAATACTAGGCAAAAAGCATTATTATCTCTCTTTCAGAGCAGAGGACCAGAGAAGTTATCTGAAGTCACATGGAGGCTGGACCACATTTAGACTCTAGTCTACCCAGAACCTGCATACTGTATTTTCCTTTTTTGTTTTTTGTTTTTTTTTACTTTTTATTTTGAAATGATTTCAAATTTACAAAGTTATAAAAAAAAATGCACAGAGAACAATGGTATGTAGTCAGATTTGCCTGTTAACATTTTACCCCATTTCAGAGCCCACACACTCCTGTTGTTCTGCCTCTGGGTAGAGAGTCCATCATTTATTTTTAGATTCCTGCATTTATCTGATCTCATGATCAGCCCAGTGTGCCCACCTTGTTCAATGCCCTCATGGAATTCTAAACTTTAACTATCTTTTAAATTGAAGACTGTGTGTCATATTATAGTTATATAAAGACTACACATGAAACTAATACATAAGTGTTGCTGGGGTGGGGAAGTGACCACTTTTTTGAAAATTACTCTCCTAAAATATTTCTGGTTTGCTGATTATTTTTCAAAAGATATTGACAAAAAAACTAGTCGTGATAAATAATAAATCTTGTATTCTTTTGCCTCGGGGAGAGTTCCTTTTTGAGTGGCGTTTTTCCTTTGTAGTTTTGTTTATGTATAGAATTGTTGCGGTAAAAATTAAAGGAAAGTGTTTTAGACTTCCTTTAGATTTTCCAAGGATCTGTCCAGCAGAGGGCAGGCTTGCATGCGACAGCTGTTTCCTGTGTAATTAAGTGATCTGCGTGCCGACACTGTGCAGTGGCAATGAGGATTTAATAATAAATAAAATGAAGGCATGATACAGGATTTCTAATAAGACATCGGATTCAAAAGCTTTACAAGAACATGATACACTATTCAGTGTATTCTAAATGCAAAGAAAACATTGGTTTGAATCTATTTTTCTTTCCCAGGCACACTAGTTTCCTCAGTATTTCTGAAGGTTCTTTTGTTTGTTTGGTTGGTTTTAATGTTTTCCCATGCTGGCTGCTGCTGCTCCCCTCTCCTGCCCCACTCCTCCCACCCCGCAATCAAGGTAATTTCAGTGGTGAATGCTTTTGAAGGCAGAGAACTTACAAAGGAAAAAAGTTGACTTAGAGTTTATGGTATTATTTAATTTCCTCTGCTGCTGAGAGAGGAATAGTGAACATTCACTAGGTATGAATCCACTTCCTGAACGCGCCGTATAGGAACATAATCATATGCCACCCACCCCTTTTCCCTCCTCTTGCGAGCCTCATCCCTCTGCCCGCCTGGCACCCTCGCTGACCGTTCTGTTGGCACCACCCAGTGGCTGTCTCTGGGAACTCCGATTCCATCTCCTAGCATCTTGCACCCCATCACATTTGAAACATCCTTACTTAATTTTGTTTAGGGAATTGTGATACTGCGATTTATAATAAATACCAGGGATGCCAAAAACAAATGTATACAAGTGGATGCTTTGGTCAGCGTTGCTCAAGTCAGTAGTTTGCCGTCATGAGAAGTGTGTGGACGCTGATGGGAACCACTTTGAGCACCTCTTGTGATTGCAGAAGTCAAACGTGACTTGTAGTCATCTTTTATCAGTAGATTTTGAATATTACGATTTTAATACAGTTTTCCTTTCTTAAAATGTGTATACATAGTTTTGGCACCCTCTGTATATATTTGGTCTTCCTTCCTGTTTGTTTCTAGCACAAGCTTCTAAAACCCTTGGAATTTCCTAAGTGCTGAGAGCCGTAAAGGTGCCTTTGGTTGTGTGAGAATGGGGGCTGGTTGCCAGAGGAGCCAATCATATGATGAGAGGGTTGGAACGTTCAATTCCCCACCCTGACTTGCAAGATGGGAGAGAGAAGTTGGAGATTCAGTTACCTGACCAATCGCAATGCTTTAATCAATCACGCCTTCTAATGAAGCCTCCATAAAAACTCAAAAGATAGGGTTTGGAGAGCTTCCAGGTTGGTGAACAGGTGGAGATTCTAGGAGAGTGTCTCCCTGGCACAGGGCATGGAAGCGCCGGTCATGATCTCCAGACCTCGCACTATGCATCTCTTCCATCTGGCTGTTCCTAAGTTACAGCCTTTTATAATAAATTTGGAAATCTAGTAAGTAAAATGTTTCTCTGAGTTCTGTGAGCTGCTTCGCAAATTAATCGAACCCAAGGATGGCATCATTAGAAACTCCAAATCTATGTAGTCCACTGGTCAGAAGCACAGTGGACAACCTGGGGTTGAGGTTGGCATTTGAAGGGAGTGGGTAGAAGGGCAGTCACGTGAGACTGAGCTCTCAACTGGTGGGATGTGCTGCTGTTTCTGGGTAGAGAGTGACAGAATTGAGTGACAATACACCCAAATTTGTATCTGAAGTGTTGCTTTTTGCTGTGGGACCCCTGCCCTCCCCCCTCTCCCACCCCCTCCCCCCACACACACAGTGGAATTGCGTCCCAGAATCACCCTTTAGGAAACTCCTTTCTTTTGGACACTGACATAACCATTTCCTTCATCTTCATCCACCTTCCCACTCTGGCTTGTTATGTTAGAGAAGTCTCACAGTATCTGCAAGAGAAGACACCCGGAATTGATATACTTTGGAGGTGTCAAATGGCAAAACTGAAACAATTTATGAACAAGTTCCATGTCCTTAATTCAAGGGAAAGCTATTCATGGATTGAGGGACTACATTCCTTCCCAAGCGGCGGGACACTCTTCCTGAGGGGTTTAGGGCAAGAGTGAGTATTATAGAGCCTTAAAAGGGGCAATGCAGAAACGGCATGATTGGCTAGGAAGGTGGGGTTTTCTTTCGAAGGCCAACAGGTCCTATTTTCTAAGGCAAGATGAGCTAGCGAACATGAGCTGGAGGATGGCGATGGGGTAGGCTAGGTTTCCTGACAGGAGTCTCCTGTAAGTGCTGGCTGACTTACGTTTAGATTCGTGACATGGGCTGGATCCATGGAGCGGCTTCCATTTCGTGGGTCTGGATATGGGAATTAACTTAATGAAAGGTCTCATTGTTTAAAAAAAATACAAAAGTGGGCCGGCCGAGTGGCGCGATGGTTAAGAACTCGCTTGGGATGCCAGAGGGCCCCGGTTCGGATCCCACATATGAGGGCCAGTGACACTGCCCTCTACAGCTAAGATGCTGAACAACAGCTCAACCTGGAGCTGGGCTGCCGTGAGTCGCCGGCGACGGCGTGGGCTGCAGTCCCTGTGGTAGTGGGTTGCCATGGGCTACCGTGTGTAGCCAGCAGCCAGCGTGAGCGGCCAGCAGCCGCAGTGAGCGGCCGTCCAGAAGCCGGTGACTGATCTGCCTTGCCCGGGAAGAGCGCAATGATGGTGCCAACTTGGGCCAGTGAAGCAGCGTCCTCCACAACTAGATTGAAGAACAACAACAACAAAAAACGACAGCAACTTGTCTGTTCCCCTTCCCCTAATTCCCCAGCACTGTTCCCATCCCCCCAATTACCCAATAAAAAAAAAAATCTTTAAAAAAAAAATACAAAAGTATGAATAAACATTAGATACAGGGCTTTGAAGGTGACTGTGCAGGTGAAGAGCCCTGAAGCTTAAAACCCATTAGCTTTTATTTCTCTTTTACTTACCCCATCACTGAACTCATCTTTCTCCTCTTTTCACGTTATGTGCCCCATTCGTTCCTTATGTAAGCCAAAAAAGAAGAAAAAAAAAAAAAGTAAAAACCACTTTGGTTATCCTGGTTGCTGACTCTTGGCTTGAAAGGACTCCTCTTGGTTTTGAAGTAAAAATAGATACAAAGAATCTGCCATTAACCGCTACATGTCTTTTCATAATCTTTTCTCCCCTCGCTCTCAATTAAATCAGACCACCCCCACCCCACAAACAAGCATTCAGAATGAGGACGAGGATGTTTCGTATTCATTTTTTTCTCAGTTCTGCCTAATGATCAGATTATGATAGTGTTAGGTTACACTGGATTTTAAAAATCAATTTTTATTTTGACTATATGCCAGCTCAACTATCCTCTTAAATTAGGGTGTCCTGGCCTGTCTACAAAAACTAACAACCATGCATAGCGCTTTGCTAAAGGAAAGCCCTACCAGTCTTTCAAATGACAAGCTTAGAAATGAAATTTGACAAAACAACCGGCTCATCAGCTCGGGCCAGTGTGCGTGACCTGGAAGGCAAGCGCGCGTCTCACTCAGTGTTCCGTGTGTGGGATTCCCAGTCTTCAGACACATGCCTTCACTCTGACGATGTCTAATCATATCTGCACAAGGTGCCTATGACTTGATATTTTCCTAAATTTCTTCACTTTGGAAATCATGTGTAATTACAAGGTTAATGGTATGTTACTATAGCTTCAAAAAAAAATCGGTATCATTTGTCATCATCATGCGGAAGACAACCACAAAAATAAATACAATGAAATTAATTACTAAGCAGATACCAAGGCCTGCTGTCTCTGCTGAAAAGGAAGATTAGAAAATACTGTAGAGGCTTGAAGAACAAATTAGAAGCTAAGACTTTATTCTAGATCTAATCAGAAACTTCCAAAGAGAATTAAAAGGGGACTGCATTTCTCTCTAAGTGATTCAGTGGTCCTTATTGACACATCCCGGTTCTATCTTAAGATTACCTTTGAGAAACTGATGGCCAAGGGCCTTGCATCCTTGCATTTACCTTTGTAGGAATTCTTCACGTCTTGTAAGATTTCATTCCGTTAGCCTAATACCATATAGAATTGTAAGTCATAAAACATTGAGGCACACATGGTTTTTACTCTGTTATTTTAGTCATATTTTCACATGTTTTCTGCTCAGCTTCTATTGGTATAATACCCATTTCCCAGGATTATTGTATTGAATAAGTTCAACACATGTGAAAATGCCCAGAGCAGTGCTTGGCCCTCAAATGGCAGTCCCCTCAATTCTACTCCTTCTTCCCAACCAAGGAGGAGCTGAGAAGTAAGAGGGGAGGCAAAATCTACTCACTGCCCTCCATTTCACTGTATGAGGTTGGACAATTAAGTTCGCGAACTCATCCTAGAAAAAGTGCCACACGCCTCATTGCTGAATATCACTACAGTCACTTTCAAAGCACTCCCCTTGGGAAGCTATGCTCCGACGCCAGTGCCTAGTCCACCCTTCAAAGCAATTTTAGAACTCTTTTACTGGAATGGCCATCAGAGCTGTTGTCGTATTACCCTTGATGTCCTGAATGTCATCACAATGTGTTCCTTTACATGTTTCCTTTATCTTCAGGTAAAGAAAGAAGTCATTGGGGTCAGATCAGGCGAGTAGGGAGGGTGTTCCAATACAGTTATTTGTTTACTGGCTAAAAACTCCCCCACAGACAGTGCTGTATAAGCTGGTCCATTGTTGTGATGCAAGAGCCATGAGTTGTTGGAGAAAAGTTCAGGTCATCTAACTTTTTCATGCAGCCTTTTCAGCACTTCCAAATAGTAAACTTGGTTACCTGTTTGTCCAGTTGGTACGGATTCATAATGAATAATCCCTCTGATATCAAAAAAGGTTAGCAACGTCATTGTAACAAGTTTGTGAACTTAATTGTCTGACCTCATATATTATGTTTAAAGGCACATAAGCCCTTTGTCTTTATACATATGAAATTACATGAATAAAAGTATACATTTTAGAGCTTGATTTTAAAGAACTAAATAAGTATCAACATTACATGATTTTTTTTCACAGTTTTAGAAAACGGAGTATCAGAAACACAGTAGTGAGGATTTATTTGGACTGACATCCTAAATAGATTTCTCAGTGTAACATTTATACAAGAGTATATTCACAATGTGGAAAATTTAAAGACACATCCATGTGTGTGATATGTGTGTGTACAGTATGTGTTGGAGGAATTTGTAGCTGTCAGAAGATTTTATTGTCTGACATTTTAAACAAGTGAATCGGAATTTAAGAAAAGAAAATGACTTAGTCACATTTATGCACATAAATTACAACTGAAATTGTAGGTATTAAACCATAGTATGTGCCTTTTGCATAAGGACAAAACATTTGTTCTTTAAATGAGATAGGGGCAGCCCCAAAGAGATTGCGGTAGCTTTAATGGCGCTTGACAATTTTTTTAATGTATTATCTAGAATACCGTAAGGCACAATGTGTAGTAATGTAGTTACTACAAGACTGTTAGATTCATTGCCAAATAGTGTTCAGAATCAAAAGATCAGATAAATTGGACTTTAATTGGGTTTTAAAGCTAAGGCAAATAAGTAGATAAGGTAGAATTAGTCAGAAACATACTAAGGTAATAAAACCTTTGGTTCTCTAAGACTGTTGCATGAAAGACCAGGCAGCTCTCACTGATGAATGATGTCATAGGGCGTCCCAGAAAGATTGACACTGATAGGTGGGGAGCCCCATGACCTGACATAATCATATTACCTGGGGCCGCCGAAAACCAGAGGCCTGACCTGAACTTTCCCTTGTATTATAGGACTTGAAACACAGAATGCAGTGGAATTTTACCAAGTTGATAAGACTGCTCAAACATAGAGTGTATTGTTTTTTGCTAGTGTTTTTTCAAACAAAAATTCAAGGCACAGCACCAAGTTGTTTCTGGCCCAGTGTGTTGAGTACCTGATTTTCTAGAGACTGGGTAGCTGTAATAGCTTGTAGAATCTGATTACAAATCTAGACATACGCATTTTTAAGATTTAACTCTGTGTGTGTAAGCCTGACTATTTTTAAGTCCCTCTCGTTTTATTCCTGTTATTTTACCAGTTTACATTGGAATAAACATATTTAAATGATCATTCTCTTAATATGGTTAAAAATACATCCATTGAAATACATCTATTTTGTTTTCTGTAGTCTTTTAAAAATATACTGTTTTCTTAATATTTGTGGATTCTTCTTTTAAGCACATTGAATATTTTTCTCCTAAAATATGCTGTTTGCTTTGGGAGTTTTATTTTGCTTGATTTTAAATATATTAGTTATTTATTATATGGTTAATCATTTGTCAATAATCTTAATAAGAAAACTATTAGGGGCCGGCCGAATGGCGCGATGGTTAAGAACTCTCTTGGGATGCCAGAGGGCCCTGGTTCGGATCCCACATATGAGGGCCAGTGACACTGCCCTCCACAGCTAAGATGCTGAACAACAGCTCAACCTGGAGCTGGGCTGCTGTGAGTCGCCGACGATGGCGTGGGCTGCAGTCCCTGTGGCAGTGGGTTGCCATGGGCTACCATGTGTAGCCAGCAGCCAGCGTGAGCGGCCAGCAGCCGCAGTGAGCGGCCGTCCAGAAGCCGGCGACTGATCTGCCTCACCCGGGAAGAGCGCGATGATGGTGCCAACTTGGGCCAGTGAAGCAGCGTCCTCCACAACTAGATTGAAGAACAAAACGACAGCAACTTGTCTGTTCCCCTTCCCCCAATTCCCCAGCACTGTTCCCATCCCCCCAATTACCCAATAAAAATCTTTAAAAAAAAATGTAAATTAAAAAAAAAAAAAAAAGAAAACTATTAGAACTAAAAGTTTAGTAACAAGTCTAGATTTAGGTATAGATAAACGAATATGTTCCATATCAACAATGATCAATGATAAAACATGAGGAGAAACAATTCCTATCTACAGACTTTTGAAGCTATGATTTTTTTTTACACACATGCACATTACCGATTTGTGTAACATATTTCAACAAATGTTAACATTTAGTCCTTTTTTTCTCGTAAGTTAGAATTGGAAATTACATCATGTTGTTTTAGTATTTAGCATGAGTTTGTGGAGTCTAAGAACATATTTATATGCATAGAAAATTTTAAAATGAAAAACAGCCATTTCTAGAAATGTTCTAGAGTATTTCTGGAACTTTCTGACAGTTTCGTTTTAAAACAAACTTGAGGGCCGGCCGAGTGGCACATTGGTTAAGAACTGGCTTGGGATGCCAGAGGGCCCTGGTTCGGATCCCACATGAGGGCTAGTGACACTGCTCTCTACAGCTAAGATGCTGAACAACAGCTTGATCTGGGGCTGGGCTGCTGTGGGTCGCTGGCGAAGGCGTAGGCTGCAGTCCCCTGCTGCAGTGGGCTGCCATAAGCTACCATGTGTAGCCGGCAGCCAGCGTGAGCGGCCAGCAGCCGCTGTGAGTGGCCATCCAGAGGCCAGCGACTAATCTGCCTCGCCCAGGAAGAGCGCAGTGATGGTGCCAGCTTGGGCCAGTGAAGCAACATCCTCCACAAGTAGACTGAAGAACAAAACGACAGCAACTTGTCTGTTCCCCTTCCCCCGATTCCCCAGAGCTGTTCCCCTCCCCCAACTCCCCAATAAAATCTTAAAAGAAAACAAACAAACTTGAAAAGTGCTCATTACAAATATACAATTCCAGATAAAGCCCCATTTGATCACTTGGGACTAACTTTTGCTTGGGAGTACTCCTTATTCTTGTTACAATCCTTTACCCCATCTCCACTTTTTTCATCCAAGTTTTTTTTTAGCCTAGGAACTTGAACAAAGGTAGCAATCAGCCAGCCATCTCTAGACTGACAGCAGGCAGCAGGTAAAGGTTGCCCTGAGAACCATGAGTCAGTCAGGATGCAGGCATCCAGGGCATATGTGGGCTGCGGGGATTTTCTCCCTCTCCAGCATCATGCTTCCTGTTTCTGGGAGTTACTGTGTTCAAGTGGTCTGTATGGCAAGTGTGTTTCATTAGAGAACGTACTTTCCCAATTAGGCCAAGATTCCAGGGTTAATCCCAATTGGTTCAGTGAACAACCCTGTAGGCCATAAGCACTAGGCTCCCGTCTTGGAAACAAAGCAAGAAAGTCCGTCTCCAATTCTGAAGAAACATGTGATGGACCAGGTCAGCCAACTTTTATGTGATCCTCTTGCACTCATCCAGTGAACATTTATCAAGCACCTACTTTCTGCAGGGTATCCAAAGATTGGTCCTCAAGCCACTTGTAGTCTATTAGAGGAGAGAAGAGGTGTTTTATAAAACCCTGCTAGTAGAAAAGTGAAGATAAAGCACTAAGATATTCAAAGAAGAGAAAAATAATTTCCAACCTAGAGGGTTCTTTCTGCAGCGCCGAGGAGGACTCTGTCCAATATAACCATGCTTCTACGTACAAGGATATTTTACTCTGTGTATATGGTGACTCATTCATCTTAGCAACATGATAAATATTCATCAGTTCTGAGCCCCCCAACCCCAAATGAACACACTGCCATTTTCATACAAAATGTGCAAGCTTAGAAGAAATCCAAGACTACAACAGTCCAGTAGTGGGTGTATAGACAGTGCACAGAGCAGTCATCACATTAACTTTGAGTGACCCGGCTGTGTTTCATGCATAGGTTTTACTTTTTTACTAACGAGCCACTAAGCCAGAAAGAAAACCCTGAACTAATTTAACCCCATCACTGCAGCTTTGATCTTTATGCAAATGACTTACCAAAAAAGTAAGATCATTAAATGGCAAAATTTGGAAGAATCTTTTATTTGAGATGATCTGCCAAACAAGTATGCTACCTTTGAAAGCCTTAAAAATCATGGATGTGTACACTTTGCAAAGTGTTTAAGCATCAGTTATGGCTGCACAAATTTCGTAACATGCAAGCTTATCTTCTAATCACGTTAGTGTTACTGGCCTACTAGTAAAGTAATGTTCTTTTTTTTTTTCCTCGTTTCCAGCAGCAGTGGGGAATCTATGGTCCAATCTGCATCCTTTCACAGAGTTCCCATTGTGACCTTTTGTTTGAGGTCAGGAGTACAGGACTTGGGAGAATTGAAACAGAGAGACACTCAGTGGTCTACAAAGAGTCTGCATATGCAGATCACATGTACTTCTAGTGGATTTTAACCATCTCTAGGGTATTTACATAGGAAGTCAGAGCCCTCTCACTATTCCCTGCCTGTGTGTACGTCTTCTGTGCAGCCTCACACTAGTCTCTTCTTCCACCTTCACTTTATTAACCCTGTTCAAAACCCAGGCTTCTGTGCCCTAGTCTCAGAACTCTTCCATTTGAGGTGACATTTGATGAGATAAACAAATGTGTGTTCATTTGGGATGCGTTAGTGGGTATTCCTCTTAAGCTACACATTTGCATTGTAAAAAGGGGTTTTAGAAATCGTGTTTTATCCCAAAGGAGTGATCCTTAGAGTAAGAATTTCAGAAGCCACAGGAATCCCACTGAGGGGGGTGTATTTGGACCAGCAGCCTTGAGCGATTGCGTTCTAAGCAGCTGAGTAGCTGCCATCATATATGGACCCTGCAAATCCCAGCCTTGTTCTCCAGTTTGACTGTTAGACTCATGCTGTTTACACCATCATTCAAAAATGAACACCCTCAACACGGCTAGCTTGTTTTTCAATCATGGCTTCTGTTTGTCCAGAGACTAGATTTGAAAGTTGGCCTTTCAAGGTGGTCTTACACTCATTTATTTTGACTATCCTGTTCTCGTGACTACTGCATCTGGCCGCTACCTCTGTCACTCCTGCTTTGCTCTGGCGAGATAGAGCAGTCCAGCCTTGGGCATGCCTAGACTGCTATTTCATGATAAGTAACACATAATCTCACGAATGGAATGACTGCACAAGTAGCAGGACTCTCACTGAGTAGGAATTCCTTGGGTGTACACTAGTGAGTGCAGGTTGGTATCTGTCTCTAAAACAACCACACTGGTATCGTGCAAGAAGAGAAACATCGTTTTTTTAAACAAGTTGTGTAAATTCTTAGAGATCCTACCGTCCAACCTCTCATATTGGAATTCATAATAAAAATAATGACCACATCATCATTTTATTTAGAACTTATATCCAGGTGTCAGTTCTTTATGTCAATTATCTCCTGTAATCATCACCCCGACAGTTTAAGAAGGGACTGTTATTAATCAAAACTCACCTTGGAGGGCATGGAGCTTTAGAGAGGTTCACTTCCTTACCCGGTGTCGTGCAGCCAGCAAGTGGAAGTGGCTGGCCAGGATTTTCCAGGTCCGTGCAGACTGACTCTCGACTCAGCCAGGAAACTGACTCCAGACTCCCACAGACCAGGAGACCTGGACCCAGGAAGGCGGTCGTTTACCCAAAGGCTACACACCATCCAGCTGGTGACAGAGCTTATCCAAGTCACCAAGCCCGTGGACTCCCAAGTCCAGTGAATGGCTGCCCATCAGACCTCTCACAGTGAAATTCGAGATTTTGTTTTGTTAAGGGATTGTTCTCAGTTTTCACAATGAAAACCAAAGGGAAAATGCTATTATATAGGTGGTACTGAAAGCAGCAGAAATGAAATATGGTAAGCTCTGAATCCTAAAATGTTTGACTTTTCTAGGCCAGGTACCCTGTTGGGAGGAATAGAATGCGAAGTGAGGGAGAGGTCCTGGCAGTAACATACCTGATAATGTCCACCGTTAATTGTTCCCGTGCACTGAGCTGCATTTTGCCCGAGTCACCAACGCAGAAAGGCAGTGTTATCCCCAGTAAGAGGTAGAATCAGGATTGATTAGAATTCCTATCTGTCTGGCTACAGATTCAATTTGTGTTCCCCATTCTATCCTTGCATGGAGGAAAATCGTATGAGACCCAATGTGGAAATGAAAAACCCTGTATGGTCTGGTCCCTGTGATATATTGAGAACATGGAGTTCCATTTATGGACATACGGCTTCATTGAAGCCTGGCTCATGACAAGTCATTCAGAACAAATAACTCATAAAACATCTTTTCAAATGAGGAAGTTAAAAAGAGTCTGGGCTTTCCACCAAAATCACTCTAGAAGACAGGCATCAGTTAGGAATGGCGTTCAACTGCTAATAAGAGCGACACAAATAGCAGTGACTTCAAAAGGATAGATGTGTATTTGTATTTCATATAAAAAGCAAATCCAGAGACAGACATGCCCTTGATGACATTCTTGATCTCATCAGTGTCCCAGGCCCCTTCCGTGTCTCGGCTCTGACGCGTCAACACCGACTTCCATACTATGGGTTGTCTCACAGACCCAGCATCAGTCTTCTCAGCCCCATTCCAAGTAGGAAGAGTAGGAAAGTGCTTGCCAGCTCAGCACCTGCCCTTCAGGGTTTCCCCAAAGCACCATCGAGGGCTTTCACAGTGCATTGGCCATCTCTTTCTGTAAAGAAAACAGAAAATATAAGGAAGTTTAATTTTTTTTAGCTGGTTGCATTGCTACCCCAAACAATATAAGGACCTTATAAATGGAGAAGTGCCTGAGAAATGGGTATTGGTTAGGCATCTGATAGCCTCTGCCACAAGGCATGTGGAAAGACCAAAAAGGTGTCCAAAACCTAAAAGTAATCTCAAATTGATAATTCCGTTATAATGACTGTATGATATTCTTAAAGATGGGTGGTAAAGGGCTGCCTGAGTGGCTCAGTTGGTTAAGAGTTGGTTTAAGAATGCAAGCTCTCAGCAAATAGGGCCACCGGTTTGATTCCCACATGGGACAGTGAGGCTGCACCTGAACTGAGCTGTCGCTAAGCTGCCAACAGGTGGCAGGATGGCTCAGCTGGTGTAACAACAAGGTTGCCTGTTCAATGGTGGGCTACGCCCACCCACAACTAAGACTGAACTCAGCACTTTGAGCTGAGCTGCCACCCGAATGGCTCAGTGGATAGGGCGTGCGCGCTTAACAAGGCTGCTGGTTCGACTCCCGCATGGGATGGTGGCTACGCCCACCCGCAACTAAGGTTGAACACAGCGCCTTGAGATTACAGGCCACGAGCAGCCAATGGGCAGCCAGATGGGGACTAGCGCCCTCCACAACGAAGATTGAAGAACAACAATTTGGCTGGTCCCCTTCCCCAATTCCCCAATAAAATCTTAAAAAAAAGAAAAGATGGGTGATAAAATGTATAGATTATATTAATTCTGCTACAGTATGCTTAAGTATTAGTGATATTTGAGATTAGATTCACCAATTAACAATAATATGCCAATGTACTTTCCTTGCATCTGTTTCTAAATAATACTGTAGCCTAAAATTGCTTGGAATTGAGGAAACAACTCTTAGGAAAATCAATAAAGGGGAGATTTTGAAATTCTCCCATCTGCGATCAATATTTATAGAAAGCCTTTTAGTTGCCAGGCACTGTGCTGGGCATGCGAGGGGCTGCTGGGAACAAGACAGACACAGAACTTACCCTTCAATACTGCCCAGTCTAATCACTTAATTCAGAAACCTTATCCTATTAGGTCGTCGGGAAAGTCATGACGCGTTTTTGTATTGAAAAACATAGAAAAGTACGTCATGACTTTCCCGACGACCCAATATATGTCAGCTGTAACTACAAAATACATTTAAAAAAGAAAACAAAAACACCTTATCCTAACACCTTGAAACCATCCACTGGGTATAGCCAGCATTTTGGAATGAAAATGTTTTGTTTTGTTTTTTTTTCATTTAAGTTGAAAAAAGAGGGAATCATATACTTGATTCATTCAGTCAGCAAGTCCTGATAGTACCCAGCATATACTCAGAGAGGAGCTTGGGGTTATGGCTTACTCAGACAGGATAGCTGCCCTTCCCAGTCGCGCTTTCAGACTCTGACAACTGGTTACACAGGCCAGTCGGTTGCTCTAGTATACATAGTCAGTGGGACCACTGACAGTGGGTCACGGTGAAGAAACCAGAGTGTACAAGGAACAGTAAGGGGAAAGTCTCGAAACGTAAGCTTGAGAGTGATTGCAACAAAGGGCCAAAAGAGGAAATGCATAGGCACCTATTTGAAATATACCAACGTCTTAAGCGTGTGAAGAAAATTCTGGAGTAGAAGATTGAAACACTCAAATTATATGTATGAATCATAATAAACTGTCATGTTCAATAAGTAAAGAAGGAGAAAGGGGCTCAGAATGCCCTCCGTACACAATAACAAAATAATTTTAAACATTTCATTCAGCCTATTAAGGGTTCATTAAAGACAGTTCATGAGCATATATTTTATCACAGGCTCTGTGTTTCAGGTACCAACATTTGCTTGCAGGCATATATATTGCCATTCTCAGAAGAGCAAAGGTCAAGTGATGTCACTTAATACTTCTACCTTTGCTCAAAAATAAGCTTATTGCTTTTTTAACATTTGAATCTTAGAAGTCATGCATACTCCCTGTATGGGAAAATATAAAATTAAACAAGGCAGAAACAATATTATATATTGTTTCATCACCCAAAGACAATTGCTTATAACATTTGATGCAAATTTTTCCAATATGTTCCCTTGTGAAGGTTTTAATGTTCTTTTCTACGTAGTTAGCATCTTGTGTGTTCAGTGCTCAATAGGTTCAATTCTCTTTTTCTGTCTCTTTTACTTTCCATATGACCATTTAGATCTCCACTTCAAATCAGCAAGCACAAGATATTTTGTTCTGTTTATTAAATTACATCAACTTATTTCTTTGAGTAACTGATAATATGCCAAGTATCACGCTAGATCCTAGAGATGCATAGCCAAGTAAGTCATAACCCCTGCTCTCTGGGATTGTAGAGAAATTCATTTACTCAGCAGATATTTAGTTACATGCCCAGTATGTCCCATAGTGTGGGCACCACAAATCCAGTGGTCAAGACCATCTGTTAGAGGAGCCTCACTAGTAATCTAATGATGCTGTTGTTATGGGATACACAAAGGACAGAGCTGCATGCCGGGACTGTGGATGCAGGAAAAAGCGGGCTACTCAATGCGACCTAAGAAATTAGGTGTGGAGTGGTTCCGGGACAAGGTGACATTTGGGCTAATTTTTAAAGCATTTAGGTAAAAAGGTAGGAAAACATTTTCTAGGCAGAGAGAAGCCCATGGCAAAGGAAAGGAATAAAAATAACGTTATCTTGGGATTTTTTGGATAAATACCTAAGAGTGGGATTGCTGGGTCGTAAGGTAGCTCCATTTTCAGGTTTTTGAGTTACTCCATACTGATTTCCATAATGGCTGCACCAGCCTGCAGTCCCACCAGCAGTGCACCAGGGTTCCCTTTTCCCCACAGCCTCGCCAGCATTTGTTGTTTGTTGATTTATTGATGATAGCCATTCTGACCGGGGTGAGGTGGTATCTCATTGTGGTTTTAATTTGCATTTCCCTAATGCTAAGTGATGTTGAACATTTTTTCATATGCCTGTTGGCCATCTGTATGTCCTCTTTGGAGAAACATCTCTTCATATCCTCTGCCCATTTTTTAATTGGGTTGTTTGTTTTTTTGGTGTTGAGTTGCATGAGCATTTTATATATTTGGGATATTAATCCCTTATCTGATATATCATTATCAAATATCTTCTCCCATTCAGTAGTCTTCCGTTTTGTTTTACATTAATCCAAAAAAATATATGCACCCCTATGTTCATTGTGGCGTTATTCACAATAGCTAAGACTTGGAAACAACCAAAATGCCCATCGGTAGATGACTGGATTAAGAAACTTTGGTACATTTATACAATGGAGTATTATTCAGCTATAAAGAAGAAGGAAATAGTACCCTTTGCAACAATATGGATGGAACTAGAGAACATTATGCTAAGTGAAATAAGTCAGTCAGAGAAAGACAAATATATGATCTCACTTATACGTGGATTCTAAGGAACTGAATGGATGGGAGAAGTGGATGGAGATAGTCTCAGAGACACAGAGGAAGAACTGAGGGTTGTTAGTTGGGAGGGGGTGGGGATGAAGGAGAGGGGAAGGGATGAGACAATACAAATTGGTAATTGCAATATGGCCTCAGGCATAGAAAAAGACAGTCCGAGGAATACAATCAATAATGTTGTAAGCATTTCTTAGGGGGCCAGATGGACCAATGTCGTTTTGGGGAGTCCACTTCATAGTTGATGTAGAGGCCTGACCACCGCATTGTATTTCTGAAACTGATGTTGAATAATACTGTATGTCAACTATAATTATATATACATATAACCTCGGGACATGGAGTAGAGTGCGGAAATGGATTCAATGGAATTGTAATAGATAAGCATGATATCGGGGGTGGGAGGGCAGTGGATGGGGGGAGGGGGGTTGTTACTTTGTGAGGGTGAAACGGGTAACTATTGCATTGTTCTGTACACCTGAAACTAACAATAAAAAAAAAATCACGTTATCATTAGAATGGTCAGAGCCCTCTCTATCCATCCACTCGAATGCCCTCTCCTCCCAGATGAGGGAACTGAGAGCCAGCGAGGTTAATGTGCTCAAATTCACCTAACTAATGAAATCCAGAATAGGAGCTAGAGACACGTCTCAGCTCTACCCTCTCAGAGTGGGAGCTGTTGCCAGAGATAAAGGATAAATGAAGACTTTCCACTCCATTTCATATTTAACACCAAATGAGAGGAATGATCAACAGCACTGCAATAATAGACATATTTTGAGGCCCTTTGGTTCACTGTGTTAATTACTCTAAGAATTGAACTGAGAATGTATTACTTTGGCCAATAAATGAAATTTTTTGAAACAATATTTTTCATAAACTCACATATCAAAATATAGCTCTCAATGATATCAAGGTAAATGCTTGGTATAGTCCTATACCAAATACAGCAAAACTTCAATTAGCCAGAACCCTGCAGCCCTTCATTGTAATTTGATCTTGCTTTTCCTTTCAGAGAGGAAATTATAAGACAGAGGTGTGTTATCAGACAGCAAGTTGATAACATGCCAGGCACTATATTCTGAGCCCCACAGTCAGCTCCCATCTGTGTTAAGAGCTCCTTGTCACTTTCATTAAGAAGGGTGTCCATTGGCAGCTTATAGTTAAAGTGAATCAACAGAGATTTCTGAAAGTCACTTCCAGCATCAACACACAATGAGCCAAGACTTCTGTTTTACAGGAGAAACACCTAAACCTAATATTTACAGAAGTGGCCCTCATGCATGGAAGATACCTACCCTCAAAATCAGATATAACTACAAATAGTCAAATAGCTAGAACCTTGTACCTTAAGAATTCTAATGTGTCGGAGGGAGCCGGGGTAGGAAGGGAACCTAGAAGGGCTTCATGAGGGAAGCAGAATTTATTATGTACTTGAAGAGGCAGCTTTGATTAAGTTTGTACAAAGGGAAGGTGGCAAATAGGACTGCCTTGGAAAAGAAGGCAGCGACACGGACTGGTGTGGCGATTGGAACCACAGGTGGCCTGGATGCCTGAGGCACGCCCAGTTCCAGTCCCTAACCTGTAAGAATGGTGGGTTGTGCCGTGGCCTCTGCAGTCTCCTCATTGCACAGCATCTCGTGCCTCTCAAGACTCAATAAGTATTTGCTAGATGCATAAAAGAGAAGTTTGTAATCAAATCCATAGTCATTGGGGAGCTATTTCTTTAACAGGCATGTAAGGTCCTGTGGGAGAGCGGTCCAGTGACCCACCCTGGTTTTCATTCGTCTTCCCTGGGACAAAGCTATGCACAGAGGATGCTCACAGTAGTGCATCCATGGATGCTGGTTGGTGACTCTCAGTGTACACCACCAAGTTTATCTACCTAATGAAAGTAAAATGTTGATCTCTCTTAGGTTGAAATATGAATGAAAGGAATGCCATGTCATTAAGATGGCAGTATAATCTCATGGCTAACAATGGTTCCTTTAAAGGTAGACTACTTGGATTTATTTAATTCTTGGTTTTATCACGTATGAGCTGCATGACTTAGTTTATTCACCTGTAAAATGGGGATAATGATAGTACTTGTAGTTGTTAGAATTACATGAAACAATGCAAGTGGAGGGATGCAAACAGTGCCTGGCACATGCTATTATTATTTTTCATTTTTGTAAGGAGAAGATATTGGTATGAGAGAGCTAAGCTATGGCAATTAGAAGAAATACGAGGTGATATATCCAAGTGCAAACAATCTATATGTCTATTCCAAGAGAATACTGGCTAATTGGTAACATATTTAATTTAGCCCATCAATCTGATAATCCCTATCAAGTTGTTTATAAATATGAGCCATAGAAGTTGGAGATTTTTATCTGAACAAAAAAAAGGTATGCAAACTTTAAAATGCAGATGTTTTGAAAGAAACAATACACACAATTAAAGGATCTTTGCTTTGCATTTCGAATCACAGTAGGACGCCACTTATATACTTCATATTATAAGCTGCACATTCATTATGACCCCCCCCCCCCAGGCCTAGTTTGGGTTTGTAAGGGAACAATATGGGTGGGTTTATTGCCTCTATAATTTTTGTATTTGAAAATACTTCAAATGGAATAGGAAAGTTCTAGACTGATTGCTTTATGCAATGTTAATCTTGTGCCTCAGTTATGTGGAGGGCCATTTTAACTTTCAGAACTGGTATTTGTTCAGATTTCAGGATAATAGGATTTATTTTAAAAAAAAGAATGAGGAGATCCTTTAACTTCTAAAATACCTGATAATGCTAAAAAAAATTTAGAACTTCCAGATGCTGAACTTTTTTTTCATATTTTAATGGTTACTTGAATATTAAGAGGCAGATTCTTTAAATGTATTAACTATAATTGTAGGAGGATTGATTTTTTTTTTCCTAAGCTTTCAAAGACATATTTTCAGAGGGTAGATTCCTAGGTGTCTCTTCAAGAGATATAGTTATATGAACAAAAATGTGAATAGGAAAGCAAATGTGTGCTTCATAATTACTAAGAAAAGGAAAATTTCATTGCAGCTAAAATATAACTTGGAGTTACACTTAAGCACTGGCATTCTAACTTAAGATCAATAAAGATTTTGTGACAGAAAACATGATTTACGGGGTGCATTCAGGAAAATGTTGCAGCATCAGGAGCAGGCACCCTATACGAGAGAAAATTATATTTATTATGAGCAGAAAAACACACCTGCAAATATTTGTCCCTTTCTGTAAATTTCATATTGAATCTCTGGAAAATTGAATAGTGTGCTAAATGTAATTTGTAGTTCTTTGCAATTACGGTCTAAATAGATGAAGTCTAAAGGGAGTTTGCCTATTTGATTTTCAAATTTGCATCACTTAAAATCCAATCAGGCCAACTGTTCAGATTTTTATTAGATATGAAATACATGAATGGGTTCAAGCCCGCGCTGTGTGTTGACAAAACATATTTTATTGCTGGCTTTCAGGAAAGGGTTCAGTGCGCTGGTGGCTCTGCCTCATCCCTGTAAAGATTGCTTACTGACTGCTTGAACTGCTATCATATTACACCCTTCGATTTTCAGTAACCAGTGTTTTATAGGCCAGCAGATTGCCTTTGATTTTTGAGAATTTGCGGTAGCATATTGAGCTTAACAGATTTATGCAGGCATGTAAAATAAAAATAGTTAGCGGGCGCTTGGGGTTTTAGAACACAGAGGGGATTAGGTTTACAGATGGCTGGTGCAGATAACGGCACGGAGTAATTTAGCCGTGTAAGGTAATCTGTTGTTGACAGAATTCATTAACATTTACCCGACATATACAGGTATTGGGCTGCGCGGTGTCGGGAACTCAGCGCAAGCAGTGCTGTTTGTAGTGTAAGTCTCAAGTTTGAACTCTCTAAAACATTCCAGGGTTTAAGGATTTATTTTAGGGAGCTATTCTGAGAGGTTGCCAAAATATACTAAACAATTTACTGAGTCCCTCTGCCTTTAAAATCCTCATTCTTTGTTGGCTACTCCCTAAAATGCAAACCTTCAGAGGATTTTTATGGGATTCTGAATTAATGAATGGGTGTGTTCTAGAAAAAGAGGCACAAAACCATGGATGTTACTATAATTTCACCCTGTAAAGTCGCCTATCCATTCCCCTACAATAATAGTTCTTCACTGCATGTTATAATCATGTTCAGCGCCCATTTAAAAATACTGATGTTGGGACCCTGCCCTCAGAAGTGCTCAGATGATTCTAATGTAGTCAGGGTTAATAATCTCTTTCCAATTATTACATTTACTCTCACAGTTAAAATCAATTCCCAGAAGGCATTTAGGTTTCTCCATCCAAACTATCCCACCCACAATTATCTTCCAAAAACAGTCTTTGAATTGCCGTTCACCTGCCCAGGAGCCTTAGGTTCCTTAGCCTCTGAGTGTACGGATGTCAAGTCTGTCAGCTGAACTCAGTTTGCTGAGGTCCCAAAGCTTCTGGGCCGCCTTCCTGGGACAACTGCATTTGCAGTTCTGGGTCCATCCTCACTTAGAGCCATGCTGTCTCTGTTCATTTCATGGGCCACAGCTGTCCTCATCTCTACATCTTTGCTCATAGCTCCACCTTTTCCCTGAATCCACTCTGGACTCTTGCTGCATGTCATCCATCCAAACCTAAATTTCCTCTCCAGGTCTGTGCACTGAATCCTTAGGGTCCTCCACAGAACCCTTCTATAAGTAAAATGTGTGTCCGTGGTTTCCACATCGCCTAACACAGCAATCTCATCACTTATTTCCTTACTTTGTCAGCTGATTGCTTCAGATATATTATGTCATGTTTCTACCATTACCCACTAACCACTACCAAGCCACACCCTCTACCAGTCAAGCTAAGCCAAACAAGCAAAGTAAAACAAAAGAGACTAACAATGATCTTCACAGGGATAGGCAGATGGTGGATGCTTAATAAATATCTGTTGAATGATTATGGTCCAAAAAGGAAGTAAAAAGTAGTGGTGAGGGTTGTACAACTCCATGAGTATACAAGAACCACTGACTCCAAACACTGTAAATAAGTGAATTTTATGTTACATAAATTATATCTCAATAATGCTATTATTAAAAAATGAGATAAAAGGTTTTATGAAAGACATTTTTGTGTTGACTTTATTTTTCCATCCAGAAACTAAAGATAAAGCATTCATATAAGAGGAAAATTGAATCTTACTCTGGGAATATTTTGAGGACTCGAAGTTCAGAGTACTTACTATTATATGAAACCTGAAAACACGGCCAGTAAACTACCACCCAAAACATGTTTGTGTCAGTGAAATTTTATATATTGTGTATGGCTGCTTTCTCACTACAAGGACAGAATTGAGTAGTGGCAGCAGAGACTGTATGTCCCTCAAAGATTAAAGTGTTTATTGTCTGGTTCTACACAGAAATAGTTTGCTGGTCCCTGCTTTAGAATGTATGTTTGAAGCCATGTTGACTTGGATTATTTCTGCTACATACTCAAAAAGAGCTAAAATTCTTTTTTTTTAAATTTTTATTTTATTTATTTTATTTTTTAATCTTTATTTTTTTTAAAGATTTTATTGGGGAATTGGGGGAGAGGAACAGCGCTGGGGAATCGGGGGAAGGGGAACAGACAAGTTGCTGTCATTTTGTTCTTCAGTCTAGTTGTGGAGGACGTTGCTTCACTGGCCCACGTTGGCACCATCATTGCGCTCTTCCCGGGTGAGGCAGATCAGCCGGTGGCCTCTGGACGACCACTCATGGTGGCCACTGACTGCTCACGCTGGCTACACACGGTAGCCCATGGCAACCCACTGCCACAGGGGCTGCAGCCTACGCCGTCGCCAGTGACTCACGGCAGCCCAGCTCCAGGTTGAGCTGTTGTTCAGCATCTTAGCTGTGGAGGGCAGTGTCACTGGCCCTCATATGTGGGATCCAAACCGGGACCCTCTGGCGTCCCAAGCCAGCTTTTAACCAACGAGCCACTCGGCCGGCCCAAGAAGAGCTAAAATTCTTAATGAAGTCTTTCTGCTAATGGTAATGTTTGTTTGTTTTTGTGAAGACTCAGGATGTAGGCCTGTGAAATTCAAGCCCTAAAAATGCCCCTTTTCTTCAGAATTTCTTTTAAGACAAGACAGAGTGTTTGGCTTTCCAGCATGCTAGGCTCTTCTGCAGACATTTAGTCACCACTTTCATCCTTCCTGTCCTTCGAATCCCTTCTCAAATGCCACCCCTCCTCCTGAGCTTCCCCTCATTTTCTACGGAAAAGGAAAGCTTCCATTTTTCACCACCTCTTACACTTGGCGCCTCTCCCTGAAACCGGGTCCCTCACTGAACCGTGATTGAAGATAATTTGCATATTTTCACTGAAAGAACATGAACTGAACACTCTGCCTCTGCAATTCCAGACAAGAGAGACACAAAGATGAAATGACAGTTTGTGCCTTTGAGTTCACAGCCCTGTCCTTCATGACAGCTTTGTTGGCTTCTCCACGTTCATCCCTGTACTACCTGTCCTTGATTTTCACCACTGTTTACTGCCTTCTATGTCAACAAGGGAAGCCCATACAGAGGATGTAGCCAAAACTTCACCTTTGCACCAGTAGTTTTCTAGATCAACCAGGGAAATGGAACTTACACACAAGGCAGACTCGGTTGTCAGGCCGGAGTGTGGGTCCTGCGATCTGACGCCTGCTCTGGATCATGGCCCCTCCACCTATTTGCTCTGTGAACTTGGCCTCAGCATTCTCATCTGTAGAAAGAAACTAATAGAAACCAATTGTTTGTGTTGCTGTGTTGAATGGGTTGTTTGGCATGAGTGGAACTGTCAAAACATATTACTCATTATTTCAACCTTGATTACTAGGTCAAAGCTAACTCATTAATTTTTTATTCAAGTAGTTAGATTGAGGTCCAATATCCATGTTTTATATCCCCATTCTTATTCTTCTAGACTCTTCTGAGTAGAGTATGTACCAAGTTATAATTGAACCCAAAAAGGGACACGACTTACCTTCAGTCCCATGATTAAGAAGGATTAAATTCAGCTTACCCACTCCAAACTACTGATTTCAAATTCGTTTTTTTCTTGACTCACTCCTGGCATCCTACTCTTTTCATTCATAGATGTCACAGATGTGGTTGTCATATAAAGGTTTTTCTATTTGTAAAGCTATCGACCTCATCTGATTGTTACTCAGAATTTCCTGCTACCCAAATTGTCTAAACCCTTTAGAGAGCATAATTAGACTCAGCAAACTTTATCTTGATATGTTATTTCATTGAAAGGTTCAGGAGCCACTAGAAATGGAACAAAAAGAAAATGTTTGGATCAACTACATTCTGCATACTTGTCCCATAACTTGTGATTGTAAGTGTCTAAGAGTGAAGGTCTGTCATGATTATGCAAGGATGCAAAGAATAAGCCAGGTTTTCAACCACCTTCTTTTGATTTCAACCTGTGGGTTTTCTCTGTTCACTATCACTGTTATTGAGAGGACATACAAGATTTATGCGAGCAAACATTTTTTATATTTAACTTAAAATCTGTTTCAGAGTTGGTATATCGACTTTAGAAGAAATGCCCTTTTCTTAAAAAAAAAAAAAATGTCCAGTTGTTTCCATGAATGCTGCCTCAAACCTTTGTTAGTCATAATTTCTTAGATGTTATTTAATTCCAAAGTGGAAGTTGTACTTAATCTTAGAGGATTGGTTTAAAGCACAATTTTCACATGAGTATGTGAGGGGTTTTACCATGGCAGATTTTGCAAGGGAGTGAGCAGTATTAAATATTTGCATCACTATCTATTTGTTTAGACCTCATCTCTCTGGTAAATGCTCCCTTCCCCCATTTTGCTAGCTTCCTTCCACTATGATTCAGGATCTTTCTCCCCTTAAAATAGTTTAATGTTAAATTTTAGAAGATACAGTCAGAATAACCAAGGGGAGTTTCATGTTATGCTTTTGTAGTGTTCTAGGAAAGGTCTTGAAAGAGAGGGAGGAAATGGCCTTTTATTTAGTTCAATGTGCTTCATGAGACCTGGATCCTGATTCCACCAGTCAGAGGGTAGAGAAGGCTACAATAAAAGAACAATCGAAATCCACTGATTCTCACCTTCACCTGCGCATTTAGGATTGCTACGCCCTGCAGTATGCCTGCAACAATTTCTGGAGGCCCCAGGGAACGTCGCATGAGCCCACACACAAGGCGTCTCTTGCAGGGATCACCTGTCCTCTGCTCCACTGGCCACTCCACTGGCCACCCCTTATCATCTCCTGCCAGCCATCTGCAAGAGTGGAAGTCTCAGGATGATGCCTGTACACCAGCCTTCTGTTGGGAAGTGAGAGAGGCTGCATCTGATATCCTTTGGATCAAGTTCTTAGAGTGAAACCCCCTCAACAGTTTGTCAAAATAATGGACATGCACAATTCCTATTTATACTCAAACTGCTATATAGCTTTAGACTAGTGACTGGATATAAAAGAAACAAACAAACAAACAAAAACAAAAACCAGGAATGATGGCTTTAACCTGTGAAGCAACTGGGGCTGTGAAGCAACTGGGCTTGTGAAGCAATTTGTGACATTGTCCGGGGCTGTCACCAGGGGCCAGTGAGGCTGAATGAGTGGTTCTGTATCTCCTCCATACCTACTCATCCAGAGAAGTTGAGGTTTATCTGTTTTATGCACTGAAACTCCAAAAAATGTTGCTTGATATGTTGTTTCTGTCCGAATCAGTTAGTTCACATTTATAGTTTGTGATTTATATTTTAGTCTCACACAATATATTTTCCTTTTAGCAGAATACTTATGAATTTGTGCTATTATAAATGTGACCTTATGATACCTTGGGGCTATATTTCTGTTTAAAGATAACACCTTACAATTATATGTTGAAACTGATGGGGAAATGGACTTTGAGAAGGGAGTGCTTTCGTGCAATTTTTAAGAGTTATACCATACCTTATATAGTATAAAATACTCCTTTATTTGAATGTCTGGGCAAAAAAGATAGGAAAGATTAATTTTTAATTATTGCCAACTTCTAGGGGCTGATTAACGCACATAAAATTAATTACATTTTAACCATGGTAAGACATTTGTCGAGCCCATTTTTCTGAACCATCAAAACTATTGGGTTGTCAGAAAAGACATGATGCATTTTTGCAATGAAAACCATAGAAAAAATACGTCATGACTTTCCCGACAACCCAATATCTTGGAAGTCTCAAATCACCTCGTTTCAGTGCATACCTCAGAGTACTCCCCAGCCACCCTAAGGAATGGAAGGGCAGACAGATTAAGATAGAATTACAAAGACAGAATAGTAATGCGTTGCCTTATCCAGAGAGTCTAAAGAATCTTGAATAATTTTCACTTACCATGAGTACAGTAGGTCCTCGAATACTGTCATTTCATTCAATGTTGTTTTGTTAATATGTTGATGAGGAAACAAAATCGATTCTGGGCCAGGGCCACTGTCTGTGTGAAGTTGGCATGGCCCCCCCCCATGTCTGCGTGGGTTTTCCACAGGGACTCCCTCATCCCAGAGATGTGCACGTGAGGTGAACTGGCGTGTCTAAACTGTCCTAGTCTGAGGGAGTGTGGGTGTGTGTGATGTACCCTACGATGGAAGGGTGTCCTGTCCAGGGTGGGTCCCGCCTGGTGCCCTGAGCTGCTGGGAGAAGCTCGAGCCGGCCCTGAACTGGAATCAGCAGGTTGGAAAATCATTATCTTACTTGTTTTCATTCATCTTTCTTAAGTGTATGAGTAGCTCACCTTTATTTCCATGTTTACTGTAAGTGTTTTGAGTCTTTATTTAGAAGTTTGGTGATGTTTTTGTGATCAGAAATATGCCATATGGACTTAACTCTTGCTTGTCTATGTTTATTGGCCTATGGTAAAATTGGTTTTGTTGTACATCATTTCGCTTTAAGTTGCAGTTTCCAAGAACCTATCGATGACGTTAGGTGAAAACTTACTGTGTTGTGTTGTCTACAGCATTTGAAGCTAATTAAGGTGCTGAAGTTTTGAAAGGAAGTGGAAAAATTAAGTAGCTATAGTGGGAGATGATGAGTTTGAAGTTGCAGAAGCAGAGAATTCCGTACAGAAAAGTGGCAAATCTCATCCAAACACTCATCACTGGTATGAATCCCCTTTCGACTTTCCGGCTCTGGCTCCAAAACCTCAGGGAGAGAAAGAAGGCCCTGAGAGGCAGGCAGCGTTGTATCCTGGGAAATGCTTAGCATTTGGGGATTCCAAGGCCCAGATCCGAGTTCGAGCCCTGCAACATGCCTTCCTACTGTGAGACCCTGATGGAATTATTTAGCCAAAATCCCAACATCTTCAATTGTGAAAGAAATGCAGTCATGCTGTGCTGCTCATCATTCATCTTCCCTCATACCCTCTTCACTCTCTACCATTGTGTCTTACACTGTGCCCAAACGGCTGGCCTCTTCCAAAAGCGTCTTCCAGGGCCCCTTGTCTACCAGTCTTCTATGGGTTCAGGCCAGTGAAGGCCCCGGCAGGAGATGGACGAGGGCACAACGAGAGAGGGCAGACCTTTTCTGTTCTGACTCCGCTGGGCTGGGCTGGCTGTTCTGGCTGCATCCTCTTCTGTCCACAGCTGCCTGGTCTCTTGTCAACAGATCTGGCTCTTACCGGGCCCCTGAGAGTTAGTTCTCGCCCTGCTTCTTAGGGTTAGGAGTTCTAAGGACTTCCATTCCCTGCTGTTTCAGTCTCTAAGTATCTCGATATCCCTTGTTAGTTCCCTTTTTAATTTATTTTTTTTAATAATTTTTACATTGGTTACATATTTTTTTTAAGATTTTTATTGGGGAATTGGGGGATGGGAACAGCGCTGGGGAATTGGGGGAAGGGGAACAGACAAGTTGTTGTCGTTTTGTTCTTCAGTCTAGTTGTGGAGGACGTTGCTTCACTGGCCCAAGTTGGCACCATCGTTGCGCTCTTCCCAGGCGAGGCAGATCAGTCGCCGGCTTCTGGACAGCCACTCATGCTGGCTGCTGGCTACACACGGTAGCCCATGGCAACCCACTGCCACAGGGGCTGCAGCCTACGCCATCGCTGGTGACTCTTGGCAGCCCAGCTCCAGGTTGAGCTGTTGTTCAGCATCTTAGCTGTGGAGGGCAGTGTCACTGGCCCTCATATGTGGGATCCGAACCGGGGCCCTCTGGAGCCCCAAGCCAGCTCTTAACCAACGTGCCACTCGGCCGGCCCCCCTTTTTAATTTTTTAAAAAAAATTTTCAAATACAGTTGACATCCAATATTATATTACTTCCAGGTATACAGCATAGTAGTTACTCATTTATATAACTTATGAAGTGATCCCCCAGTAAGTCTAGTACCCACCCGGCACCATACATAGTTATTACACTATTATTGACTATGTTCCCTGTTTACATCCCTGTGACTGTTTTGTAACTACCAATTTGTACTTCTTAATCCCTTCACCTTTTTCACCTAATGCCCCCCTGAAACTCCTCCTGTCTAGCAACTATCAATATTTTCTCTGTATCTGTGCGTGTTTCTGTTTTGTTTGTTTATTTTGTTCTTTAGATTTCACATGTAAGTGAAATCACATGGTATTTTTCTTTCTCTGACTTATTTCACTCAGAATAGTACCTTCTAGGTTCAACCATCTTGTCACAAATGGCAAGATTTCATTCTTTTTTTTATGGCTGAGCAGTATTCCATTGTATAAATATACCACATTTTTATCTATTTGTCTACTGATAAACACTTAGGTCGCTTCCATATCTTGGTGGTTGTAAATAATGCAGCATTTAGTTCTTTTAATTTTACTCTTGCCTCTCTCTCAACCATCCCTTCATTAAAGTGTCTTGAACCACCTGCATTGGGTTTCTTGTTCCTGCCAGGACCCCGTCTCATCTAAGTGCCTACCCTAGTTCTGTCTCTTATGTGTTGAAAATTTCAAATTCAATAATGTATGAAAGCATTTTATAAATTCTAAGAAGTGATACCAATGTTTTCAATTTTACTGCCCTAAACTACCCATTCCTTTTCATTCGGCTTTATTATTATCTTTAGCTTAAGTTTGCTTGTTCCTAAGTTCTGTTAATGATGATCTGTCTCATCATGTTAAGGAGTAAATATAATCCTTTACTGTGCTTAAGATCCTTGAAAACAGTGGCATTTGCAACCAGGCAAATTCTCTTCTGTGAGTTAATCAGTCTGAATTGTGTCAACCAGTCATTCATGTGACTGGGTTATAAGTTTCCTTCTATCCTGGTCACTCTTTTTTTTTTTTTTTTCTGGTCACTCTTTTAAATTCATTCCAGTTCAGGATCACCGTCCTTCATGGTAATGTTCAGAACTTTACTCAGTATCCCAGTTATCGTCTCACTAGATAGTACTTCACATTTTTGTTTGTTTTCTGCCAACGTTTTCTCCTTTTCTCTTTTCCACCAACCTTTTAGCTGCAACTTTTCCCTTTTCCTTTTAAATTCTTTGTGTTAGGCAGAATAATGACTCTCCCAAGGATGTCCACAGGTCCTAGTCTGTGGAACCTGTGGATATGTTACCTTATATGTTACAGGAGGCTTTACAGGTATGATTCAGTGAGGGTCCCTGAGATGGGGAGATTGTGTGGATGGGCTCAGTGTAATCACAGTGGTCCTCAAAGGTGGATGAGAAGGCCGAAGAGGAAGTCAGAGTCACGTGATGTCAGAGCTCAGCTCACTGTCACTGGATGTGAAGATACAAGAAGGGAGCCATGAGCCAAGGAAAGTGGTAGGACTCTAAAAGCTGAAAGGGACAGAGAACTAGAATGTCCCCAGAGCATCCAGACAGTAATGCTGGTCTGCTCACACCTTGACTTTCATTCAGTCAAACTTTGGGCATACACAGCTGTAAGATAATAACTTTTGGTTGTTTTAAGCCACTATGTTTGTGCATTATAGTGCAAGAGAAAATGAATACACTTGGTGTGTAATGTTGATCTCATTTTCCCCTTTCTTTTCATAAATATTCTCTCCTCATTCCAGGATGCTGAGACTATCTTCAGTCATATTTCTGTTATCCAGTGTGTTATCTTCCTGTGGGAGATTCATTCACTAATAAATTTGTTCAGTTTGGTAACCATGTTGCTAATGCTATTATTGACCACCTCAGAATATGACATTGGTGCTTCTCTCCTGATGAACACTTACGTATTAATCAAAACTATTGTGGCCCTACCCAACTGGATCATCATCTGGCTACTATTTGTCTATCTTGCTCACTAGACTAGCTAGACAAATTTGTTAAAAACATTTTTTTTTAATACAGAGGCATACTTAGAAAAATTTGCTTCGCCCCAACCTACCATGCTAGTAATTCTATCAAAACATTAATTTAAAAAAATAACTAAAGAAAGATTTGGAACAGAGTTGAGAATATTTTGAAATCATAAGCCCCGTCTCATTAGGACCATGCTGTATAGCCTGATAATTCACTTAAAGAGGAAACGGAAACATTGTCATGAATTAATTTTTTTACATCTTTGATTCCAATGGTGAAGGGGTTCAGAACAGGCCTCCCCATATGTGCCACTTTGGCATGGGGTTATTTTGAGCTATTAGGCAGTCGAGACCCTGTGGGCTCATGAGAAGCTTTGACTTCCTCCTTAAAGAATTTAAAGTGGAGCCTTGCCCATAATAAGAGTTCTTACCAGAAATAACTTTTAATGACCCATCTTTAGGGCAAGGCAAACCTCTAATTACTGAACATCTGCTTTTCTTGTCATTTTGTGAACGACCTTCCTTTTTTCTGAAGCCCCAGGTACCTTACCTCAACCTCAGCTCAGAACGTCATGTATACCTAATTTTAACTTTCTGTCCTGGAACCTCTCCTGTATGTGTGGTCTCGGACTCTCTCATGTATGTGGGATTCCCGAACGTACATATGTATGGGATTCAAATACGTACATATGTAATTAAACTTGGTTAATTTCTCCTGTTAATCTGTCTCATGTTGATTTGATTATTAGATCAGTCAGAAGAACCTGGAAGATAATACAGGAAAATTTCTTCCTCCCCACCATGACTAAACTGGGTATGTCTTAAGTCAGTCTTGGCCTCCGTGTGGAAAAACAGGACCCCTGAAAGGGATAGTCCTTCAGAAGTGTGCAGAAACAACTCCATATATTAGTGGCCATCAAGTAAAAATTAGCTGCCTTGTAAATAGTGTAATGACTGGACTTGGCTGCTTCTTCACTTTGGACGTTAGGGATCTTGTGGCCTCTTCTAAGCCAATTGCACAAGCAGAAGCAGTGAGATTTGTTTTTTTGGCTGGATCATATTTTCCTTGCAGAGAAAGTCATGTCTTTTCTTCTAGGCACTTTTTTTTTTATGGATTGCAATGAGATCCATTCCAATTTGTCTTAGCCACTGAATGGTACTTACTATGTTATAGGGTGAGCTTTAAAGCCCTGTTCATAATAAGTAGGTGAACTGCTCTCCCAAACCTGTTTCTCATTTAATTTAATTGAATGAAGAATATTCAAATGGGCTACATGATGCTAATTCATGTTGAAAAGGTTCCGAGTTTAGATTACCAGTCCTCGGAGTGTGTCAGGTCAAAGAGGTTTATGAGAAAAGACATATTCATCATGGAAATGAGTGGAAGAATTTAATTTCAGTTTTATTCTGATACTTAGCATCTTCATTGCAACTTCTTAAAATCCACCAGAGACTATCTCCTCAAGTCGTATTTCCAAGATCCTGACATAAGAAAAAGCCATTCTCTTGAAGGCTGTGGGAAAAAATTGCCTTGCAGTTCTGCTGACTCAACTGTAAAGTTACAAGTACTCCATCTCGTGCCATTAGAAGTGGCCAAAGTAAGGAATTTGATGTTTGAAATGTTTAATATAATTTATATACATTTGCAAATTCAGGCAAACACAGTCTAGGTTATGAAATGCTTGCTCATTTTTTAAAGTTGCTGCCTTCATTGGGTAATAACTGATTACCTTGTGCTAACTAGGAGAAGACACCTACAAACAATAATATCCTTGTCTTGCAATTGATTCTGCTTTCATTGAGCTTATCCAGGTAACAAAACCATTAGCTACTTCCTGATAGTTTTTATGATCGGACTTAGCAACTAGTATTGAGCAAGCACTGAAGAATGCATCTTCCATTAAAAGGTTGATTTATTAGTTGATATGTAAAAGAACACTGGAGGTTATAAAGGTATCAAAGACCTTAAACATTGTATTGATTTTTTTTTCCCAGAGCTTTTTTTCTTCACTTGTATTGCAGGGTAATAAAATTTCACTAGACCCATTGGATCCATAAAATCTGAAGTACAACCACCACTGATAGAAATGAAATTGTTTGACTGGAGCAATAAGCAAGGGCTCTGCTTTGAACTTTGAGCAGTGTAAGTCGTCTGGCTGGCCCGTGAGGGTGAATTACAGCCTGCTGTGTGCTAAAGGACAAGCGTGTGTTTGCAGGAGCTCCCAATTCAGTAATCACTGGGTGATGCGGTGACCTTTACATGGCCATGCTAGCCTCCAAAGAAAGATCTTTAGAAATGGAAAATCAACACCAAGCCTTTTTCATAGAACTTAGGTTTTTCCTTGTGTGAATTAGGTTGTGGATATAAGATATTTGATTACGGAGTAAAGAGTTGAATAGGAAAATAAGTTTTGTTTGCACATCTCATTATATGCTTTTAAAATAGTGAGCTTTAAAAAAAAGTGGGGACCTGCAGGCTCATCATAGTATACTGTACTGTTACGTGCCAGTCTGGAATTTTCTGAGCTTCTGCTCTGTGCTCAGCACTGACCTACGCCAGCTCTTGGCACGTGAACCATCTGCTCATGCTGCCGTCATCTCCCTCAGCCCCAGCCCTGCCCCTTGCTGCCCCCAGACTGTGTCACTCAAGGCCTGACACATGGCTCCCCCATTTCCAGTCAAGCATAATCAAGGATCATCCTGGGAGAGAGCGCCACGACCCACCCAGGCAAAGAGATTCCTGATTTCAATGCCAAGGGCTTGAGCACAGTATGCAAGTTAGGGATTAGGTGGGCGAGGTCTACCTGCAAACTGTCCTGTTGCCATTCTTGTGGGTTGACACAGAAGGGATTAGAATGGAAGGTTCCCTGGACAATTAGCAAATGTTTACTTAGTTCAGATAACTGACTTGGGGTCTCAGCAGCTGTAATTTAAAGATACCCATGAGTCCTGTCCAATACCTGGAGGGACTCTATGTCTTGGTCTGTTTCTGTCAAAAAAAAAAAAAAGGAAAGAAAAGAAAAAGAAAGGCATTTCTGAAGTTACAGAGGCCTTAGGTCAAAGCCATACTTCAGAAAAGCAGCTTTCTTCTAAAGTTGCAGCTTTCTTCTGAAGTTACATCTTAGGTTTTTTTGAATCTTGATTCAAATTGTGTACATTTTCCCCCCAGTTGTCAAAAACCGAGATGTGCTATTTGATCCATAACCAGAGATACAGTAATTTTTTTTGTTTGTTTTAGGCATTTAATGTTGCTTATTAAATGTCTTATTAACCCCCAACACAGCTGAAAACCAGCTGTGCTGGCAAAGAGTAGGGTCAAAGACTGGCTGAGTTTGATTGGCAGGACCCTCCTGTGGTCTAATAAATGTGATTGCAGGTCGCGCTGGTGCCCATGGGGACCAGGGGTGGCGGTTTGACTGTTCTTACCGTGAATTAATGTTGCACAGATTTTATATTTCACATTGTGCCTAAAAGCTTGCATTCTAGATGAATATCTGACAGTGTCCAATTTAATTTTGGAAATAAAATGCCCCATAGTTCCACATCTCTCCTGAAGCACATATGTGTCCATTCGTGTATGACTGCCATCCCTGTGTAAGTGATGTGGGAACATCCAGCAGACCGGTGGTATGCATTGGCATATTAGGCTAGGGTGGTATTGATGGAGGGCTCATTCTAGGACCAGCACAGTTAGGGTCCCTAACTCAGGGAGGACAGTGATGCACATGGGCTGCTCCATCCCACTTTGGGGGCCCTGCCAGACATCACTAATTGATTGCAGCTTTCTTTATGAAACCACAGAATGCAATCTCAGCACTGAATTCCAGATAATCTCTGTCAGCCACTCTTTGCTGCCATGCTGCCAGGAACCTTGCTGACTTTTGTCATCCTTACCTCAAAAGGTCATTTTAATGTCAATGGGCAGAGCTATCTTTGCTGCCAGGAGAAATAGCTGTGGCTGTAATATGGCCCAAGGATATATACCACCCATGCCAGCTTGGCCACATTTTCCTAGCAAGACAGTGAGCTCAGTAATTCCCTTGCCACACAATGCCCCCTTCCCTTGTGATGGAGTCAGTGCTAAGTGCATCTTACCTTAACCGTAGAAATGGCCTAAATGATGTAACAAAGCACAGCTAAACCCCTGTCAGGAGGACCATTGGGAATTGGATCAGCAAGCAGGTATACTGATTTTTCTGACTGATGTCTAGTCATGTTTCTATTTCTGTATCTGTCTAGAGCTAAGATTATCTAAACCTTTGGTGTTGTTGGTGATCCCAGGAAAGTGAGGATAGACTTTGAATTGAGGAGGTTTTATCATCAAACCAGTGAAAAATGGCCTGAGTGTTCCAGGGGCGATGAGCTATAAGACTGTACACTTGGCAGACCGAATATGGCCGGTGGATTCATCTCAGAAACCCCACCTCTTGATTTTCCCGTACCTTCTGTTCTTTTCACTTAAATAACGTTTCTCTTATTGAACGGCGAGAAGCGATTAAGATGCTCTGACCCTCTGCCACGTGCCAGGATCTTCACAGCCATTTCATCCAATCCATACAATGACCCTGAGATAGGCATTATTGTCTCATTTTTCAGATGAGACTACTAAGGCCCATGTCGTTTAAGGTATTTACTCATGGTCCTCACATTGCTTATATTTATTAATGGCAGAACCAACATTCAAATTCAGCTTTGAAAAGACATATGTATTCAATACAGTATATTACTTGTCCCCTTTTAACAACTCATGAGAAAAAATTCTTTATCTTTTTTTTTGTTTTTTTTTAATATCATCAAAATCGTCCTTTCACTCTAATAATCCAAATCTTTGTGTGTTCTGGTTTATGAAAGACGTGACATATTTCATGGTTTCCTACTAAAGAATAAATTTGAGAGAGTTAAGGTAATTTTCCAGATGATGTAAATAGATACTATGAAAGTTACTGAGGAAACATGTAGATGGTAACAAATAGTGTTGCTATGCAGACTGATTTGGTGTGAGATCATAGTGTTCACATTGGACCATCTCACACATACACACACACACACACACACACACACACACACACACATGCACACACATGCACACCCACCTACCTCATGTCTCTCCTTTATTTTACCTGACCAGTTTCAAAAAAGGTGAGTGTGAAATTTAATGATGACCTGAGAAGCTCTTTTTCCCTAGTCACTCTAATCTAAAATAAGTGACGTGGTTTTACCTCATTCCACGTGCGGGAGGGTTGCCAGCATTTGACCTCAGCAAGCCATGTGCAGTGGCAGAGGATACTTGACTATAAATAAAACTCCATTTAAGTATGGGTTTTTAAAAATTGTCAGTATTGGATCCCTGAGCTTGAATGACATTTCGAAGCATTGTTAATTTCAAGAATGTTTTTCTTCCGTTCAAGTCACTCTTTGAGGAATCATTTTTGTTTGATTGTTCATGATTGTATGGCATGTAAGTGACAAGCACTGCCTATAACACATCGTAGGAGGATGCCCTCTAAAAGAGCTCAAACTGAATGATATTGCATGAGAAATGCAACCTTTTTCTGCCAGGCTGTGTGATATTTAGCAGGCCTTGACATATGCTAAGCTCCAAAATTTCAAAATGATCTGAAATCCTTTGGGGATGTGACATAGAATATGTGTGTCAAAATTCTCGTTATTAAACAAATCTAAAAGGTTTTCTACAATTTCAAACCAATATTTTATCTCAGCTCCACATGTAGATTTGACACATTGAACATGACTTTATAGTCTTAAGTAATGGTTTTACATTACTGTGAGGGTCATGTATGGTAGATGTTCCTAATGCATGCTGTCTACTGAAACCTTATAATTTTTAATAATGAAGATATTGGTATCTTGAAACATTAAAATAATTAGTGGTAGTAGGTAATGTTTTTCTCTGGTCTAAAGAATTCTAGGCACATACTATTTGTTGTCTTTCATATCCAAAAGAGTTATTAGCAACCCATTAATTTTTCTACAGTGAGTTATTTTCAAATAGTTTATTGAGGGCTAAAACCATGCTCTAAAGGGCATGCATTTTTTAGACTAGATATTTATTTATTTAGCTAGCACTTGGTGGTTATGCTCTCCTTACTTATATGTTATATATATAGTATTGGACTCTTTACATCTATATCGTTAACCCTAACAGCCCTCAGGAAAATAACATACCTGTGTTCATGGAAGGAAGAAGAGAGAAAAATCAAAATTTTCAGTCCTTGCAACCCCATGGAAATTGTTCTTGTCAAAGCATCGATGACCTCCATCTTCAACACGTCATATCTTTTTTGCCTTTTAGCACCATTCAAGCCAGGTGACTACTGTGCCTTTATTGAAACTTTCTTCTTTCCTTCTTTCCTTCCTCCTGAGACATCACACCCTTGTGTGTGTGTGTGTGTGTGTGTGTGTGTGTGTGTGTGTGTGTGTGTGTGTGTGTATTTTGTTTTTCCTAACAGAATCTCTTTCCCAGGACTTCTGCTCCTGACTTCTAAATATTGAAGTGCCAACTTCTTTTCCCTTTATACTCATTCGTTATCAGGTCCCTATACTCATTCGTTATCAGGTCCCAACGCTTTAAATGCCTCTGTCCACTGATGATTCTGAAGTTTGTAACTCCAGCCCTGATTTCTCCTCTGAGCTCCAGTGTGTGTGTGTGTGTGTGTGTGTGTGTGTGTGTGTGTGTGTGTGTGTGTGTGTGTAATTGCCCATTTGATTTCTCCAGAGGGTTGTCTCGTAGGCAGCTTAAACTGTATAACTGTAGATAACTAAAGCTGAATCATTGTTTCCTCTTGTCAGACCTGTTTCTTCTCAAACTGTTCTTCCACAATCATCCCCGTCTCAGTGCATGAACCAATAATCACCCGGTTTCTTAGGCACCAAACCCATGAGTTACGCTGCCTCCCTTTGCCTCACACCTTGCATCCAGTCCACCTGTAAGTCTTATAGACACTTCCTTTAAAATACTCCATTCTGATCATGTTCACCAGTGCCACCAGTGTCACCCCCTAGACTGCTAAGCTTCTCACTGTTCTCTCTGCTTCCTCTCTCTTGCCTCATGGTGGTCAATTCTCTAAACAGCAGCTAGGATGGTGCTTAACAGATACACATAAAATCATGTATTTTTCTGTCCAGACCTTTGGAATAAAATCCCAATGTCTCACCATGATAGATCAACCGAGATGAGCTAGTTTATCTCATTGCAACAAACGACCCCAGTGGTTTCAGGAGCTACCTCAAAAGTTACACATAGAGTTGCTATATGACCCAGCAATTCTCTTCCTAAGTATATACCCTAAATAGTTGAAAACAGGCACTCAAACAAATACATGTGCACACGTGTTCATAGCAGCACTATTTGCAGTAGGTAAAAGGTGGAACCAATTCAAATGCCCATCAACAGATGAATGGATAAATGTGGTATGTCTATGCAATGGAATATTATTTAGCCATTAAAAAGAAATGAAGACCTGGTGTATGCTACAATGTGGATGAACCTTGAAAACATTATGCTAAATGAAAAACACCAGTCACAAAAGGCCATATAATTGTATGAGTCCTTTTATATGAAATATCCAGAGTGGGCAAGTCCATAGAGACAGAGTGCAGGCTGGTGGTTACCAGGTGCTGTGGAAAGGGGAGAATTGGGAGCATCCTCTCAATGGGTATGGAGTTTCCTTTTGGAGTGATAAAACTGTTTTGGAACTGGGTAAAAATGGTGGTTGCAAAATATTCTGAATGTACTAAATGCCTCTGAACTATTTACTTTAAAATGGTAAATTTTATATTACGTGAATTTCACCTCAAATAAAAACAAACAAACAAAAAAAAACAGAGTTTTTTCATATGACTTGCCCATCTAGAGTTACTTGGAACTGTGTTCCACATCTTGGTCAATTTCAGTCTCAAAAAAAAAGGCTGACAGAGCAACCACTATTTAAAACATTCGTGGTAAAACGCATGATTCATGAAACAGGGAATTTGTTCACTGCTGTATCTTCAGGAAGCCACAGGACATTATCAGACACACTGAAATACCGACTACATCTTGAGTGAAAGAATATAATGATGAATAAGTAGTTTTAAATAAAAACTAATACAAAATAAAGACATATACAAAAAAAATAATAATAAAAGCCCAAGTGCCAAACATTCCATTTTCTCTGGCGATTTGGCCTCTTTACGTTGGTTCTGTCACATGTCTGTATTTGCCTGTTCTCAGGAGTTAAAGGACGGGTGTTTACAGGGCGTGCTCAATCTTCTCCCAGACTTTGAATGCTGCCAGCCCAGCCTCACAGGGTACCCGGTTGTGGCAGAGATTTTGGGTTTAACAACCAACTGCTGTAATCTAGAGAGCTGAAGTCAGAAGATTATGGGCCTCTCAACTCCATTTGACGTAGCTGAACAGCAGCGGCTTCTCAAACATTCCCCATGTTGCGCTTGGAGTGTATGGATTGAGATTAGCTCTGTGTATCTGGCTGCATTCTACCTAGGTCTCTTATTTGCCATACATCCCCCCAGATCCTGGGTGCTTTGCACTTGGCTAGATTCTTCCCTTGACACAGAGACCCTGGCAGCTTTACTTCCAGTCACTCTTGCCAAGGCCACCAGATCTAGACTTCTCACTAAGCCTTTTCACTGCCTGGATCCCCTGAAGTACGCATTTCTCTCTTCCCTACTCTGTCTAACTCCTTTGGATTTCGCCTTCTTGCAATATTAATACACAGCCTAAGGGAACTAGATGTTTCTTCCCTGCCTGGGATTTATCTGCAACACATTGTGTCTTTTCCCTTGAAAAGGCAAGTTCACATTCGGTCTTTGTAAGTCCTGCCAAAGACCTCCCTATGCCCTGACAGCCTGGCATGTGCTGTTGGGCCATGGCGGAGAAGCCTTCCTGGGAGCGTGTCTGCCAAATAAATGTTCACTAAGTTCCTAAGAGCCATATATCTTAATGCCCCTGATCTGTTTCTCCCTTCCTTTAAAGCCAAATGATTTTCTGCCTTTGTCTTCCTGAAACAAATTCTTTATTAAACAGCAGGAGATAACCTTGCTTTCTTAAAAACAAAACAAAAGAGAAAACAAAACAAAAAACTTTTGATATCAAAACATTTTGTGAAAAAGATGTCCTAATTTTACTTTTGTCGGTGTTTTATGTCATAAGAACAGCTGACATTTTTTGTTTGTTTGTTTAAAGATTTTTATTGGGGAATTGGGGGGATGGGAACAGTGCTGGGGAATTGGGGGAAGGGGAACAGACAAGTTGCTGTCCTTTTGTTCCTCAGTCTAGTTGTGGAGGACGTTGCTTCACTGGCCCAAGTTGGCACCATCATTGCGCTCTTCCCGGGCGAGGCAGATCAGTCGCCGGCTTCTGGACAGCCACTCACGGTGGCTGCTGGCCGCTCACACTGGCTGCTGGCTACACACGGTAGCCCATGGCAACCCACTGCCACAGGAGCTGCAGCCTATGCCGTCGCCAGCGACTCATGGCTAGCTGACTTTTTTTAAGGTACTTTTTATGTGAAAGGGTTGAACATAATCAAATCTATACTCTTAATAGCCTCTAGAGACCAGCACTGTGATTATCGTTATTTTTCCTGCTGATGAAGTATGCTGAGAGAGGTGAAGTAGTTTGTCCATGGTCACACTCTCGATTAAGTGACAGAACTGGTTGGAGAGTTTGGGCTGTTGACTTCAGGGGCTACGTAATGACTACATTATACTGGTTTTTTTGGACACCGCCACCAAATGCTAAGTTCAGTTTAAGCCACAAAATCAACAACAGGAAAAATTCTGCTGTGAACAAGAAGGGTGCACATTTATGAGGCAACGGGCCATGGTTGGAGCTCAATATTTTGGGAGTCAACAAACTAAGCCATTTATCGCTCATGCCTAGTTAGTGAGCACCATGCTGTAAAGGTAACTCTCTGGCAATTCAAGGGCAGCAAATTCTATGCATTTTTTTTCTTGACTCAGCTAATTCACAAAGCCCTATGCATAAGGAAGGGGCTACAGCGAGGACTGTCCTTCCATCCGCTCCATTTCAAAAAGCTGTCAAAAGAAAGGGATCGAAACAAATGACAGGTCTCTTTTATCCTCCTTTTCAAATCCTTCTCCTAGACATAAAAATACTCCAAATAAATTGAGAGACCTTAAATAAGTTACCTGGAGATAGAAGTTTAAGGAGACCACCTAGAAGCAGATTAAGATACATTTTGCTGATTTTCTAGCTTACAGCCTCAGCACTATGACACAGGACTCTGAGCTCTCAGGAAGCCCCCTCTTCTGTGCTGTGCTCTCTCACACTCTTTTCCTCCCTTTGGTTACTTTTCCTTTCACTCTTGGCCAGTGATTATTGAAAGTGCAATTTTCATCTCTGTGTGCAATCAACTAAAATGGAACCGCTTTTCAAGTTTTAAAATTCAGTGCAAGATATTATGTGGCTTTTTGGTTTCTAAGATTATACACCATGCCAAACATGTCTCTCTTTTTTTGACAAAGAAGTGCATTTATCTGGCATAAGCAAGAATTAGCTTCAGAGTAGGTAGAAATAATTTACTAAATGATAGAATCTGAAAGAGACCAATGCACAGTTCCACCATCTGATATTCCACTCTTACTTCATTTGCGTTTGTGAAAGCTTTGGGTTTCTTTAGCAAATATGTATATATTTCTCGGAGTAACAAGGGTGTCAGCCCTCAAGAACGAAGTTCTTTCTTGGAGCTTGGTGAATGAAGAGTTTCTGAGAGGAGCGGCCTAGAGAAAGGAAATGCGGATGGGGGCGGGGGCTGTGGGAAACGGGGGGGGGGGGGGGGGGGGGGGGGGGGGGGAGGACAGTGAGGGAAGGTAGGTGGAGAGGGTCCCCCAGCAGTCAGCGACCTTCACAGCTATGCCGGCGTCTTTCTGGATCCTGGGTGCATTTCCACTCCACTGATGAAAGACCGCTTGAGACCTCTCTCTTTCAAAATGCCGTAGGGAAAACATTCTCTCTATGCTAATTATAAGTACCTGTGTTTTTTTCTGGAACATAATTCCAAATATTTCGGACTTCTAGAGAACTATTGAAACTTAGTCAATAAGTGCTCAGCCTCTTAATCTCCTCTGCTAGACTCTGGATGGACCAGGGTGTCCATTGCTGCCGTCTGCTGGGCTGCCTGTTTTGCCCCTTATGGAGAAAAGGAAACTTGTTTTCAGGTTAATTCCAGGATGCGCAGCATCTCTGTTAAGTATATTACCACCTTCCATTTGCAACTGGGAGGGTCTCCCTAGGTATTCCATTCTGCGTGGCATTAGATGCAATAATAATAGGTGGCAGGCCATAACCGGAGGACTGAGGGCTCCGGTAAATTACTGTGAGGAAAGCAATTTGACATCCTTTCATCCTTTGATGAAAGCTCAATGTGAAACCTAGGTGTAAACATCTAAAAAAATTGAAAGTCACACGCAGAGGGGGAGACCTGGCAGTGCAGCAGAAATCACGGCTCCGAGAGGGGAGAGACTCCAGGTGGTTCCGCCATTTAACAACATTATTTCTTTCCAAGATTAATGCATCTGTGGAACTTCTTGGCCTTATTCCTGGATCCTATCAATTTAGCAAGGACATTTACACAAATGGCTTCTGTAGTCTAACTGATTAGACCGGGGCTGGAAACACTGGCCCAAGAATTCAATTTCTTCTGTTTGGAAAGATACATAGTACCGTGGAGTTGAGTCCATCCGACTTTGGGCTCCATTATTATCTGTTGGTTTAAGCCTGACGAATAAGGTTGACAGACATGACTTATTCCTGTATGCCTTTGTTCAGCGTTTTTTGTTTGTTTGTTTTCGTAAATTCAAAAGCAAATCCGCGGGCATAGTCAGATATCTCCTCCCCTAATTTTCCACTCAGAAATGTACGACCTGTGGCCTCATCTCTTCTCCCTTCCGCGAGACACACGTATAAAATAGTATCATCATTAACATCATCATGTTTCCCTAGGTTGTTTTTAATTGTTTTGTATATGTATCTTATTTCCTGGGCATATTAAGCGGCATTTTGCTCAAGAGTGAATCTTTGTTATTTCCACAATGAGTAGAAAAACATGAATACTAGCTAGTACTAGTTACATGCTTATCCTAAGGTAGGTGCTGTGTTAAGTACTTTGCATGGATGACCTCATTTACTCCTTTCAACCCCCTATGAATTTGGTATTAATTGTTTTTCCTCTTGTTCAGATGTGGGCAATAGGACTTTAGTATACTGCCCTACATCATAGCAAAAGGAAGTCAGACGGATTTGAAGTCCTGTTCAAATTCCTTAATAAATATGTAATACTTATGATCCCCATAGTGCTATGGAACAGACTTTCCCAAAACTTCGTGGCTTAAAATAACCACCATTTTGTTTCTTTTCTCACCGTTCTGTAGTTGGGACAGGGTTTGGCAGGGACCACTCATCTCTGTGTCAGCTGGGGTGGCTCTACTGGGCCCAGAGGTCCCGTCCAAGATGGCCTCATCTCCATGACTGGCGAGTTAGTTGTGGCCACTGGCTGAGTTCTCAGCTGGGGCTGTTGGTTGGGGGGTCTCGGTGCTTCTCCACATGGCCTCTCTTCAGGGCTATGTAGGGCTTCTCACAGCACAAAGGCAGGAGATGCCATGCCACGACTTCTTAAAGCATAGGCTCCACTCCACATTGGCACAGCATGACTTCCAAAGCATTCTTTGGTTAGAGCAAGTCACAGGGCTGGCTAGATTCAAGGGAGGGGGCCACACAAGGACATGAATGCCAGCAGGCATGGTTCACAGTAATGGTTCAAAGTCAAGAGACTATCACACAAAGAGATCAAATATATGGTGATGGAAGGAGAACTGACTCTGGGTGGTGAACACACAATATGATATATAGATGATATATTACAGAATTCTACTCCTGAAACCTATGTAACTTTACTAACCATTGTCACCCCAATAAACTTTAATTTTTAAAAAAAGAGACGACCACACAAAGACAGCAAAACATATTTTTTCATTGTTTTTTGCTATTATCAAAGGATCCACAAAGTGATAAGCTCTAATACCACTGATCCAGCACTATATTTGAGACAGAAAAGATACAGCTTCTGCTTTTGCTCTATAGTAGGACCTGATATCTGAGAAGTTCAAAAAGAAACCCAAACAAAAACAGGGCCAATCAAACGGCCAAGCAGAGCAATGCATATAAACATTGCACACCTTGGACGACTTGGCCTGTTCATTCTGTGGGCTTTTCTAACAGCACCAGTGACCACAATCTGCTCTGTTCTACCTTCTGCCACAGGTCCCCCTTTCTTTTAGGCACTTTAACTTGTATGCTTTTAACAGATGGGGAAACAGTACTCAAACAGGCACACATCCTTGCTTCTAGGTGTAAATGAAGGAGTAAAAATTGACTATATTGGGGTCAAGTTACATGTGCTGGGGGTGTCCAGATAATGTGGTGGTTCATTCCAAGCGCAGCAATGAAGAGCCAGGTAACTTTGTATTACAGGCAGGGTCTCCATTTAGGGACGTGGATGTATGTTTAGGTTTTGTTTCCAAAATAGATCACATAGTTTCAGTGCGCACTGAAACAAGGGAGAGTGGGTGAGGGGGGTACTCTGGCAGCCCTCGTTATTTATAGTTGGTGATATAGTTAGTGTTCACCCCATGGAGAACTGAATGTCATGTAAGCCCGCAATTTCCATCTCTTTGGAAAGCTTTTAGTTCTTCGCTGCCTGTTGGCATGGTAACATGACAAGAGTTATGATGTCAAAACCATATGAACTCATGACTGATCTAAAATTATTTGGGAAACTTTCCCATTTCAAATTTCCATTGAGAGAGAGAGAGAGAAAGAGAGGCCATGTGGCAGCTTCATTCAAAAGAGAATTTTTTTTCATTGCCCTGAAATAAATTCTCTATTTTCCTTTCTACGCAATGCTAAAAAGATTATTGTCTTTCTGATGCTTTTGGCATTTTCTTTCAAATTCAGATATTTTAATCTCCCTTTCTCCTTTAAATTTTGTTTTGTTTTCCTTTTGGATTGACATCCGTGGTTGATGCTGGCATTTGCTGGGTTGCACAAGGGAAGCCGGGCAGGTGTGCAGGCTGCTGGGTGTCCTCTGGAATTTGCAGGTGTCTCCTGAGGAAAAGGTGGCCTTGAAGAGATGTTGACAGAGGTCAGGAGACACAAAGAGTTATCTTTTGGGTAGTTGCTAGCTGTAGGTGTTATTATCACTTCCAGGTAGAGGAGCAAACCAAACGCTCACCCAGATGAAATAAGTTGCATGAGGCTAGACAACGAGAAAGTGGCAGAACAGAGGTATATTGGAAAAAAATATCCGAGCCTGTTAACAAACGGAATAGGATTTACTCAGGTGAAAATAAAGGTAAAACATACTTATAAAGCTGTATCACCTTGGGGAATTTACTGTACCTGGCTGGTTTCTTTATTTTATCTTTAGTTTATCAACCTGTAAAATGGGGATAAGAGTAAAAAACTGCTGTGAAGATAAAATATAAGAATTTGAGCTAGAGACGGAGCCTAATTCCTGCATGAAGAAGGTAAATAACTGTTGATTGCCCTGCAGAAGCAAATCGATTAATGTGGACTGCTCAGCAATTAGAGGGAAGGGTCAACACATTCTTGTTTCACACACCGCTTTTTTAGTGACTTCAGACATAGAACTTGACCATGACATTGGACCTTGGCACAACTACTTCCGCTGCCAAAATAATTTCCTATTTCTAATCAAATCTCAGACTGACCACTCTTTAATAAAATTCTTGATCTTCAGGCTTCCACAGTATTCCTCAGCAGAACTCATAGCCAAAGGAGAGTTTGAAGTTGGAGGAAGTATGATTTTTTTTTCTGCTTAATGTTATTCGACTCATATTCACATATATTTTTAAGCATATTTTAATTGAAGGCTTTCTGTGTATCAGTCCTTCTTTCAGGCAAAAACTGAACAAAACAGACAGAAATTCCTCTTGTTAGGGAACTTCTTTAGGGGAATAGATAACAAAAAATATAAAGAAGTAAAAAACATGTACAACGTTAGACAGTAAAAATGCTAAGGAGAAGCTCAGCCATGGAAGAGTCAAACTAAACATATGAGGCGTCAGGACTGAAGCTGACATTTTAGATCAGGGATCTCCAAAGACATCATGGAGTTACTTTTCATGCAGGTATCTGGAGGAAGGAGGAGCGGGCCAGACAAAGGGGGCGGCAGGTACAAAGGCCCTGGGGCCCAATGTGTTCAGGAAGCGCAAGCAGGCCGGTGAGCTTGGAGCGGAGTGAATTAGGAGACATCTCATTTTCTGTCCCCACAACACCCTTCATGAGGTAGACAGTACACCTATTAATCACCTGAAGTAAATAACTAAATAAGAAGTGACTTGAGTTAGATAGACCCAGACTTGCGACTCCAGCCCTAGCGTCCTTCCACTGGAGCCCCGTCTTCAGCTGTTCTTCATAATTGGAATCATTCGGAGCCACTATATCATTGTTCCGTCTTCCGATTTATGAGAGTGAAACTTTGTAAGCCATTCTCAACGGTGAGCGTGTTTCTGTAATAATTCCATATAAATATAATGAATGCCTTTCTCTAGTATAGCAAGGATTTCTGCTGGCTGCTCTTCACAAAGCTGTGAGGAGAAACTCAGGCCAATTGAACAGGAGATGGATGGTGGCTGAACAAGCATTAAGCTACAGACATCTGTACCCTAGAGGTGAACACGATCGAATGCACACAGCCAGGCTCCACTAGAGCTCCCCTGCCTCCATGCTGAGCTGTGCCGATTATGTCTCTCCACTCAGGAGGGCCCTCACTTTCACCGGCTGGTAGCAGAAGTGCCTCCTGCGGGCCTTTTCATCCATGTGGGTTCAGAAATTGCTTTGCCCGTGGATTAACACTTTATTTATTGTTTCGTTATGTGTGCCATATGTTTTAGATTGTATAAGCATTTATCACGTGCTTTTGTATCAGCCCCTGTTCCAACATTGTTACATTGTAACCTCAGGATGACCCTGAGAGGTATATTATCCCTAGTTCATAGATAGTACAGTTGTGAGAGGTTTAGTTAATTACTCCAAAAGGTAAAGCATCGTGCACAGTAGCCAGCCGTTCCTGTGCTGTGGTGACAGTGGCCACTTGTAGGTGGAGTGGTTGGCTGGTTAATCCACCCTTGGAGATAGCACAGGCAGATAGCACAGCCACCCCTGCCCTCTTGAAGGGAGGCACAGAGCCCTGTAGTTCTGTGGCACAGGAGGGACACTGGGCCGCTCTGCCCAAACTGTTTCTCAAGTGGGAGACTTGTTCTCCCACGGTTTATTTGAGCCTATAAATGCATGAGTGATGTGCATGGGCGCGCGCGCACGCGCGCACACACACACACACACACACACACACACACACACACACACACACACACACACTTCAGTTCTTCCTTGTCTTTGATATGAGTCATGGAATTGTCTGCTAGACCCAGAGGTGGTTTTGCGCTCCCAGGGACCTTTAGCAGTGTCTGGAACTGTTTTTTTTTTGTTTGTTTTTTTTATTGATTGTTAGAACCGAGGGGAGGGGTGCTACTGGCATCTAGTGGTTAGAGACACCAGGGATGCTGCTGACCATCCTACCATGTGGAGGGCAGCCCCTCACAAGAATTGTTCAGCCCAAAATGTCAACAGTACCCATCTAGACTCGTCTGTTTTTAGCATGACCATATGTACTAGAAACTTTGATTTGGAATCATTCTAGTTTTACAGAAAACATTTTTGTTCTAATGTCCAAAGTGTTTTCTTTCAGCTGTGTCCAATTACCACTCATAATACTACAAACGTGCACCTATTGGGGAAAAGTATGGATTTTTCTCTGAAAAGCTAAAAGATAGCCCTCTTTTAAACAATTCTTAAAATTGCTTGTATCTTTCTAGTTTATTTTTCTTTTCTTTATAATTTTCTGTACTTTCAGGCTCAGTAAACTTTGCCAGTCTGTGATGTGAAAACTTATCTGGCCAGAAGGAATGGTATGCCTCCCAGTCCCAATCCAATTCATCTGCAGGTCTTTACTGCGTACCTGTTGAGCTCTCAGTCTTGGGTGACTGCACAGGGGTGAAGGGGTTAATGCAGGGTGTCCTCAGCTGAAATAATAGTACCAGGGAGCAGTGATTCAGGCCCCAAACAAAAATTGCACAGCCCCCTTGATCCCCTAGTTCCATATGGACCGGCCTTCTTTGAAGTTTGTGTAGGATACGATTTATACCATTGAAACTCACTCCCCCCACCCCTTCCTTTCTGGAAAAGAAGGATATTTGTTGTTGCAGGGAGTTTATTTGTATTCATTTCTTAATGATGATGCTAAGGTGGCCAGACCACACACTTTGGCCATATTTCATGTTTTGCATAGATTGCTTGATTCACAGTCCGGGGCGGGAAGGGGCCCTGCCACGATCATCAGGATGTTCCTGACTTTTGGACATCTGTTAACCTCCCAGTTCCTCTGTTGGGGTTTTGTGCCCCGTCAGCGATTTGAGCCTAGTCCATCTGTCATCTCTGACAGTCAGAAGTTTTCATCTGACCTGTGTTAGGAGGGCTGAATTATTCTCTGGCAGTGGGTTCTATATAGTGATGGCTGTCATCAGGGGACACTGCCTCCCTGCCCCCGCCAATAGCTCTGAATCTCAAGCCATCCAAAGCCTTAATAACCAGGTCCTTTATCTTTTGGCTCAGCAGCAGCAGGCAATTTGATACCAGTCTAGTAAAGCTTAAGTGGGATGTTCGGGAAAACAAGAGTTCGTTTCAAATCCAGCATTTGTTTCCCGTCTTTCCTGCCCAGTTGATCACAACTGCTAGAAGAGTTGACAGCTATCCTTGAGCAGTTGGAGAAATGCATCTAGGTTTTTCCTGCAGAAAAATGCTATTAATTTTGGTGTCACTCATTCGTCCTCTTCACAGTGCCTCATAATCACCTACTAACAATAAAAGTTCACATTTATTGAACAGTGCCAGGCACCATTCTAAATAGTTTGTCTGTTATCCTATTTAATACTTCCCAAATAGGAATACTCTATCATTATGCTCATTTGACACACGAAGAAACTAAGGCTCAAAAAGTTTAAGCATTTTACTCAAGGTCAAGGATTTTATAAATGGCAGAGCTCATCAGTGTGAACCCGGGGAGGTGTCTCTAGATTCTTCAAACTTATTCATTATTGATTGTTTTCTAATACATCCTTAAAGGATATATCTTGGGTAAAACCAATGTCTTTGATAAAGTTGATATGTGGGATATGGAATGTTAGACCATCATCATTGTGTCCTAAAACAGGACTGAGCCCTTTATTACTGATCACTTGCTTTGCAGCAACTCATGTATTTGAGCAAATAAATGACCGTTAAACTTAATACCTAAAATATTTAGCTCCCTTATTTCCTAAAAAACCAGAATGGCACAAGTAGAAGGGGCCTTGGAAGTTATTTAATTAATTTTATTTGTTAATTTATTTACAACTACCTCATTACAGGAAGCATTTGGAGTGGTTTAATAAATGAAATGAAAGTATAACAAGACAAAAAGTAACAAAATCCAGAAAAGGGAAAGTAAGTGTAAGTATTTGAAAAAACTAAGATAAAGCCAGAGATAGCATGCTTTAAGGCCCTGTAGTTCCAGACCACATATATGAGTAAAAATTCCTGGTGACTGATACAAAGAAACAGGCCGGTAAACTTAACTAGAAAATGAAGAAGTCATGTATCTTAGCCTGAGCCTTTGTATCCTCATCTGCCCTAGAGATGTTACATTTGATAATGTCTGAGCTCTCCTTCTCTAAATGTGTAGGAATTCAAACTTAATGCACACCTTCTGATTTTTAAGGGAGAGATTACCCATGCTTTCTTAAATTTGAATTTTCTTATTTTTTTCCTTCCTAATTTCCTGTCCTTTTAGACCCAGTAATTCTTGCTCTGTGCTTGCAAAAACTATCTGTGTATGGCCATTTGGCCCAAAAAAGAATTCATCTTCTAAAAAAATACAATGAAATGTTTTCCATGGAATAAGATAAAATCCTAGGAATCATTTGTTATTACAAACTGAATATCAGAAATCAGGGTAAAAGCATCTGAAATATGACAGAGTAATGAATCTGCTCAACCTTATAATATCTGCAACTTTTAGAAATCTAGTTATCTGACAAAGCTGTGTCCCCATGTCTGATCATAAATTGATAACAAAGTTGTAAATGTGCAATAACAATTAGAAAGGAGAGAAGTTTTTCTCCTTTCAATAACAAACAACCCAAATCTCGAAGGATTAATAATAGAGGTTTATTTCTCCCTTACAAAAACAATAACAACAGAAAGAAAAACAAACAAACAAAAAAGCCACAAACCCTGCAGATCCTAGAGTCCCTCTAGGTAACTATTTTACCAGGCTGATTCAATATGGTGACTCTATCACCTCAAAACTAGGCTTTTACGTTCCCCCTGCAGGAAAAGAGGGCCTGGAGAGCCCCATAGAGTCTTGACACAGCCTCGGTCCTGAAATGGCATCATTATGTTTACTCATGTTTCATAGAACAGAACTAGTCAATAGCCTCATCTTTTTTCTTGAATGCCCAGAAAAGAAAGGAACATGTAATACTGATTAGAACTGCTGATGCCTACCTCATTGATATGAGTATTTTTAGCCCCAAAGTCCTGTAATAGCACAGATTAGGTATCCAGTGATTTAGTCTCTCTAAAATTATAGGGGTTATGACGGAGATTTCTGATTATTTTTCTCAATTTTATAATTAAACTTTAAAAATTCATTTGTACTATCATATTTACATTTATATTTAAAAACCTCATGATAATTATGTAAAAATCATTACAAGTTGTTTTAAAGATTTTTTTAAGGTAAAATAAAATGTTAAGAGCAAACGGGGGTAGTTTGAATTGGCTTTATGTGCATTATATGTACACTTTATTAATTCCTGTAGATTTAAATTTTTCATACTACCTGTTTTAGGGGAAAAAAACAAGCAATTGGAAGTTAATTTAGAAATAAAGGCTGCATAATCATTGTTTTGTAGTGGGGCTTTGGTAAACAAGTAATTAACTGAGAGCTTTAAGTTGCAGTATAACTCACTTTCCAGTTTGCTCATTTTTTTTACAAATCAAAGAATCAATCTTTTCTTATCTAACCATCAAACACTGTGCTGTCTTCCGCACTATATTCTGAATGGGCTCACTTGTTTTCACTAGTCTTTGCTCGGTATTAGAATTTGTAGGTGATGTGGCTCATTTATCAGCCAAGTATGGAGAGATGCTGAAAGATGTTTTGTCATTTTCCACTGTCAAAATGATGCATTCGCTTATGTCCTTGGTTTCTTGGAAAGAGCTTGAGTCGCACTTATTTTGCAGGGTAAAAGCATAAGACTAAATGATATACAACTAAGTAAACAGAAAAAAAACAGAGCTCAGAAACACAAAATCCAGGGAGCTTCATTTGTGCGCACACATTTCAGAGGTAGAGGAGATAAAATAAAATACCCATAGCTACTTTTTTTAGGTTTTATCTATCACCTGCTTGCATTCTGACCGTTGCACTCGATACTACAATTCTCTTGGGCAGGGAGATGGAAAGAGAAGGCACTCCTTTCTTCTTCGTTGACCCATTTAGTCTCCACCTATAAGCGGGCAATATGCCAACCATGGTTAGGACGTGGCCACGCAAATTCAGGTGGAACTTCAATTCTGGAAGCAGTAAGTTAATACAGGAACATTGTCTATTTGATCTTTGCTTTTTCCTGCTTTGGGTTCTGTGGATGTGATTTTTCAGTAGTTTTATTTGTTCTGTTGTCATGAAAATAGGAAAGGACAGGGGTATGATACCTATAAATTGCTGATGGAATCTGCTCCTTTCAAAACCTCCAACTCTGACAGTTATTACAGGAGACAGTTGGAGAGTGCAACCACAGTGCAAAAAAAAAAAAAAGTTTTTTTTGTTTTTTTGTAATTAAGATCGTTCTCACAGACCCTAGAATAGCAATCTATTATTATAATTTAAAACAATTTTATTAAGCAAAAGTTTGCTTTTTTTTCAGTACCCACTCTAACTTGTTCATTATTTGTTTTGTAAATGTTGATGTTCATGTTGATGAGTATAAATATGTAGCTAATACATGTCCTTTCTGAAGAAATGTCATAGGAGGAAAAAAAAAACCTAGACAAACTTTAATTCAAATCTAGATCCATAATTCAGAATTGTTTTCTGGTTGAAATGATTTAACTTTGAGTTTTAGTTTTCTTCGGTTGGAAAAAATAAGAATAATGTAATATGAATTTCAAGAGATTGTTGTAAGAATTCAATATAAAAACACTTAGCAAAGTTCCTGGCTCATGGTAGATTTTCAATAAATGTTATGCGTCGTTTTCCCTACTAGGTGTGAAATAATGTTGAATTGCCAAGTTTCCACTTTGCCAGTGGTGCCTCCTGGAGGCCGATGACAGTATTTTGGTCTGTCATCAGCAGAGTGTCTCTTGCCTCTGGGAAATTTTGCTTCCACCCACTGATCTCCCCTATTTTTATTCCTTTTACAGACATGCAGTTAGTTGAGACATTTTACTCTTTTTTTGTTGTTGTTGTTGATACATTCATAAGCGTTTTTTTTAACCTACTTTCCTCTGCCTCTCTCTTTCCATTCTCGACCATAGCTATTCCACTTATGAGGAACCAAGTTATATTAGCGTTGATGAATAAATGTTAAGAGAACGGTTCTCAGCCTGCGTCTCTTTTATTAAATAGATGGCCATTGGTTTGGAATAAAAGAATTAGAGAAAATTATAAATTATATTAGAGTAAATCAAAACATCATAAAATGAATCTTGGGAAAGCATTGTACAGCAATCTCCTCAAGGTCCTTTCCATGGTAAAAAAGAAAAATAATGAATACTTACTGGGATAAAGAAAACAAAGCCCCTGCTTGCATGCAATTTATGCATGAGTGGAGGAGACAGACAGTAACTAAGTCACATGAAAAGTAAATCATATAATTACTCATACAAACTATAAAGACATTGACCCAAGGTTATAGTACAGATGCTGACTGGGATGGGGGGGTCTCTCAGATACTCATGGAGGGGGCCAGGATGCCTTGAAAACCAGAAGGATTTAGACATTTGAAAATCTCTTGGAAATGTGTTCCTGACTGATGATCAGCAATTATTAAGAACCAGTGACAAGAACAAACTTGGAGTCTCCAAAGACCACCCAGAAAGCTGGTGAGTCTGGGATCTAATGAATGGGTGACAGGGCACTGTAACTGATGAGACTCTCAAAATGAATCTTCAGTCTTTCTTTTATTTCCTTAAACTCCCTATTTTTATTTTTTAAGAGAAATTAAAAAAAATGATTTCCTAATCTTAATTACTTTGGGTTTGCTTAATTACTAGTATTGCAAAGCTGTTGCTTTCTGATCTTTCTATTTCTTTTTTTCTTTTGGCTTAAATAAGCTTTTGAAGGGATAGCCTGGGAACTAATCCACATTTATACCAGGTTTCTGAGAGAAAGTAGTATTCAAATTGCACAGAAATTTTTGGAACATAGTTCCTTATAAGATGGGGCCAACCTATATGGGGATGTCTTAAAGCAGATCCTCATTTTATCAAAAAACCTCATTACTCCCAAATCTTGGTTTCTACTCAGACTGTACTACAGATTAGATTCGTCCTGTTATGAAGTCTCGCTACAGAATTCCCTGTAATAGTAGATTTAGAGTTGGCCCATTCAATTTAATTCTGGTTTGTAGAAGCTTGAACACATTAATGCAGGTGGGTTTTGTTAATTATCACAGTTTTTATGTGTGCATAAAAGCAGGACTGGCAGGGCCTCTGGAAACTGTCTTCAGAAAGATGCCCAAGGAAAGTTGGGTTTTTTGTTGTTTTTTGGTCTCCGCATTAGCAAGTTAGTTTTGTTTTGAGAAGGGAGAGGAGAATTACTCATTGGTGGGGGATTGATCCAAGTGCTTCTCACTTTAATAGTAAAAGAAAAAAAAGCGTTGACGGCACTTATTTATCATGCTGGTCCCTGTTTTTCCAAAACCAAACCCTACTTTGCCACAGTTCTCTTTACACACCGTCCTTTCCATCTTCTCCACCCTGTCAAATATATGCTACTTTTTCAATGATCTGTACTTAATGTCGGTGACATCTCAGCCAATGTGTACTTTAGGGAACGCATCTGGGTTGAGAAGGACACCTTAGTCTGTGGAACTTGAGAGCAGGGTGTGGCTACCAGTCAGTGTTCTCAAAGGAGAGGGGCACTGTTCAGTGGATGTGTCCCAGAGAGAGAGCCTCACAGGTGCGTCTATCAGAAATATGAAGTCCCGTCCCCATTTCCTGACCAGTCCCTCTGCCTCCCATCACCTTTCCCTCTGGTATCCTGTGACCAGAGTCACTGTTGGGTCATAACCCCCTTGCTTAAAAATCTTACCGAGTTTCCCATTGCCTACAGCAGGGCTTAGCGAACTGCAGCCACAGGCCCAATTCATCTGTCTGCTTTTGTCAATAAAGTTTTATTGAGGCCCAGCCATGTCCATTTACGTGCATATTATCTATGGCTGCTTTTGCCCTACAAGGGCAGAGTTGAATTGTTGCAGCAGAGATTGTCTGGCTGAAAGTATTTACTGTCTGGCTCTGTACAGAAACCGCTTGCCTTCCCCTCATTCCCGATGAAGCTCAAACCCCACGCACAGCCCTACCCAAGCTGCTCTGGGCTTGTGTGTAGCCAGCTCCTCCAGTGTAGTCCTTACTCTGAGCCACAGTGGATCACTCATTGTCCCTACAACATGCTGTACCTCTTCATTCACTGTTAAGAATTCTTTCACCTATGCCCCCCGATCTCAGTGGCTCTGAACCAGCCTCCGTTATGATGACATGTCTCACTTTTGCTTTCTAGTTGCATTTCTGTCCGCGAGGCTCAGGACACTTTACTCCAGTTGTCAGCTGCCTCTGTCATCTGTGTGCGATCCCCACCTCCACAGTCAGAGCAGAAGCCTCCTGAGTGCCTTGTACACATTCCCCAGAATCCAGTCCAGAACTAAGCACACAGTAGGTGCTCAGTAGGTAGGTGTTTCATTGATAGTAGAGAGGTGAAGTGGCCATCCTGCATATCAACTGAACAAAGGATACGTTGATGTAAATCAAGTGCTGTTACATTGTTGCATTAATCAGTATATTAATGGTGTTCATTAAACAGTTAATCTACTGTGTATGTTAACTCAGTGGAGACAGACAATAGCAGAGACAGAAGCAGCCAGCAGCCGGCTCAGCAGCAGGGCAGTCTGAGCGTGGCCTTGCCTGGCCTGGAGTGGACCAGTCAGCATCCCGCCTCCTGGAAGAACCAGGCAAGTGGTTTGGAATCCCTGCCAGGTGTCACACCTGGACAGATGCAAACAGATGCCTGAGTTTCACGTATCTATCAAAAAGCAAATCTATGCCCATATTCTCTCTTGGGGGTCACTTCCCCTGACCCCGGGAGAAAGTGAGAGTGGATATTTGTCTTCTGACCTTGCCGTCCCAATAGTCCAGCCTCTGTTTTAGCCTCTGACTGTGGATATACATGGGGTGGATGGTCCTCTTTGACGGACACATTTTGACTCTACTTGTGTCAAATCCTTTTGCCAAAATATTAACATCTGATTTTAATTGTCCATGGGATGAGTTGGTAAAAATTGTCAAGAACCTCTTGAATTTCCTACAAATGACAGTGCCTGCTCAGATACGGTTGCTGCTACGATAGCCTCAGTGAGCTCCCAGATGAAAGGTGAAAATGCTGCCTTGGCTTCCTCCTCTGAGAACACAGCTTCCCCAGTGGCCACTGACCATCCCCATGGCCTGGGGATTTTCCACTTCACTGTGCAGCCACCCCTTGCTCCCCACCGCTGCTGGGAACCTTGGCTCTCACATGTACCTGCAGCACCCAGTGCTGCACATCAATGGGATGCTTTTACTCGGGTCCTCTGCCGAGTTGGAGGTGGGACCACTGACAGAACTTAGTGAATTGAATTTCCAAGGTTGTAATGGGCTCAATAAAAAAAAAATATATATATCTACTCCATAATACCAATATGGAGTATCCTTCCATCTGTCCTTCTATCCCTCTGCCCTTTTATGTGCCCCCAGATATTGCTTCTGTGGGAAGTCACATGCAGGTGGGTTTGGGATGGAGGAGCTGGCTACCTGTTTATATGTTTAAACCCATTGTTGGTATCTCCTGTCCACCCAGGCCTAGTGATATTCCTGCTCACCAGTGGTATGCACTCTACTGTTCCATTCCCTTCTTCCCCCTGGGAAAGGCTGAGCGGGGAGAAAAAAGTTGCAGCATGATTGAAGGAAGAGGAGTAGATGGATGGAAGGGGCGGGGGTGTCAGCACTCCATCTCTGCGTGGAAGCGGGAAAGTGACCCCAGCTGCTCCCTTCTGAAAGAAGGTACCTCTAGCACCTCTGTCCACATGCTGGCTTTGAGGATTCACTTAATCTAGAACTTAGCAGACACTCTGGTCTGCCCTGGGTTCACAGGAATGAGTGCACGCAACATGGACACACAAGATTGCACTTTGCTGCCTCGAGGTGGAGGCTGTTGGTCATAGGAGCTAGCCTTTGGGTGCATTCCCTGACTGTCCGCCCCAGGCCACAGTGTCACGTGCGGCTTCATGTCTCACAGAATCCACTTCTTTCTCCACCGTAAGTTGCCTCTCTTCCAACACACAAGACCATGATTCCCCAGGAAAATCAAGCCCAGCCGTGGCCCCTGCTCCTAGGCAGGGCTTGAGCCTCTGTGGCTCCCACGCCTGTCCTCAAGGTGAGTGGCGTGTCACCGGGCAAAGTCCTCTGAAACCTGCAGGGTCCGTGCGTGACAGTCACACTTCTTGTTCTTATTCAAATCCCCACTTGCCCCAAACTTTCCCACTGTCTTAATTTTCTAGCATCCCACTGAAGCAGCCTGATGTGATTGAAGGACTCTGTGAGGGCCTTGAAGTCAGACAGAACAGAGTTCAAGTCTCACCTCTTCTTCTTCACAAGCGGTGCGGCCTTGGGCAAGTTCCTTAATCATCCGCAGCCTCAGTTTCCTTTATCTGTAAAAGGGAAGGTGCTAACAGTTACCTCACAAAATGGCTGTGAGAAATAAAAATAACTTCTCCCTAAGGATGGAAAATAACTGACACATAGTACGAACCTCGATAAATGGAAGCTGCAAATTGGATGCATGTGGACTGACTACTTAGCTTGATTTAAGGTCATTAATAATACAAATAAATAAACAACCTTTTTATGCCCTTTTTTCCTACCCATGATAGTAGGGATGTTTAAGTTCCATGATTCAGTAGTCATTCTTTTAACATTTTTGAAACTAGTACTTCTGCCACAGCCATGTCAAAAGGTGAAAGGCAGTGCCCGCTCGAGAGCCCTGAGACGAGTGGTGGTGAGTGGACGGAGAGTGCAGAGCCTGCAGTGATGTCAGCCATTCTTGAGTTGTTTCTCGTTGGTTCAGATTCATATGCAGCAATCACTGTGTGCCCAAAGCACATCATGTTCTGTCGCACTGAACGCACTGTTATCCTAGTCATTTCTAAAAACCAGCCGACGTGGTTTGAGGGAAGTCAAATCAGACCTACTGAGTGAAGCTCATCACTGCGTCACTCGTGAGAGCTGACAGAAGGGCACACTTGTTTTGTTTTCATTTCATCAACTCGTGCCTGTATCACCCAGATAACTAGACTGTGGGCAGGTCAGAGGGAACATTTTGTTATGTGAAAGTAAAGAGCATGAGCTGTGGAACCTGACTGGGTTCCAGTCCTGGCTGCTCCATATACCGTCTGTATGACTCGGGCAGGTTCTTGGAACCCTCGATGCCTCTGTTTCCTTTTTTTTTAAATAGGGTAAATTGCAGTACTCCTGTCATAGGGCACAGGTCAGATTTTAGAACAGTGCTAGTATCGTCATTGTCAGCAGCATCATGGCAGCCAAGAGACATCTGTGATGTGTCTATATGAACATATAGCAGTTGATTTTTATCTCCACATACCCGTTGACCTAGAAGGCAGATGTTTAAATGGCCACATCAGAAAAAAAATAATAGATTTGGTTTTCTTTGTGTTACTATTTTATAAGTGTGTGTGTGTGTGTGTGTGTGTGTGTGTGTGTGTGTGTGTATTAGCTTTCTATTTGGAAAGCCATACTTTGTGCAAAACATTATGCTAAGAACTCCACATATATATTTTTATTTAACCCGAAGCGATTCTGTGAGAATTTTGAGTACTTTTAGTAGCTCATTTTACAAAGACACTCAAGCTCATTGAGGAAAGTAACTTTCCCACTGTTGCCAGAGTTGGGATTGTCAGGTTCAGGTATTTAGTGATTTTTTTTTAAGATATAAATAATTGGTCTGCTTATCTCTGTGACTCTAAGAAATGAAAAATCAGTTAATTAGCATAGGCCTAGGATAAGTGATATGTTCGAGAAGGTTTCTTTGTATAAAATGTTGCATATCTAAGGCTCATGAATCAAGACGAGAAAATAAAACCCTAAATACACATTTTAGAAAAACGTCTATTGTAGGTTGCATTGCATGGTATGTTAACGTTCTTTTAGCTATGTAACTCTTGCTAAGGATTTAGTTACCAGAACACTTTTGTCTCTAACTGTAGATCATTGTTGGACTAATGTGTAATGGATTGACATTTTTTCCACATGTTGGATAAATGTAATACTTCAAGAATTGTGTTATTACCTTGGGCCAAAGAAGACAGAATGCTAGAAATGATTGTGATACTTATAAATCAAAGTATGCACCGATGGTGAAGTATCCCTCAAAGAAACCCTTGAAAAGTAAGGGTTTTGTAGTTCAAATACATTTTAAAAAATATGTTTCAAAGGAAACAGTAATGTCGGGTCTATTCCCAGTGCATATTTCTGGTCTCTTAGCCTGCTCGTAGCTTTGAGATGGAAGTACTGCTCCCTCTTCCATGGAAAACACTTCAGAATTGAAGTGCTCGTGACTGAGATGTTCCTGCATATGAGAGTCTTTGAGTGATTAACTCCTCTGAGCCTGGTTTCCTCCTAGTATATTTCTTTGTTCCTTTCAGTTTTCTGTGGAAGTTGGAGTCAAATCAAAGTTCTATCCTGGGCTCTGAGAGTGTCCAGGATGTGTCAGTGACAGGATGACACCATAGCAGATCTCATGGTAATTTTGTAGCTAAATAAATTGGATGGTTACAGAGACCTATTGGCCTTTTTTGAAATGTTAATGAGGACAAGGGAATTTAGAGTTTTGTCCTCCTGTTTGTACTCCTGTGATGTGACAGAGATTTGAACTTGGATTTTAAATTTATGATGGATAGTGCCTGAGAGTAAGATCCTCCTAGGTGTGGGTGGAAACCCACAAAATGAAGAACGATTAGATGCTGATGTGTCTCTGAGAAGAGGCTCTGAGTCCTTCTTGCACCCAGGCTGAGAATTAGGAACGGGACAACAGAAGGACCTTAGTAGATATGGGAAGACATGTGCCTCATTCTTTAGGGAGAACTCAAGGAGCAACACAACTCCAGGAAACCATGACTTCAGGGCATGTCCTCAAGGTAGGCCTGAGGCAGCCTCTCAGAATGTCCTATCCTGTGTCCATAAGGTTCAGGAGAATGATTTGTGTGCACCTAAGAGTAGCATGAAAGTGATAAAAGGACCTAGAAAGCCTCCCCAGGTATCCTTTGGCCCCACTGAGATGAGGAAGAATACAGTAAACACAGATGTTAGAGAAAATTAGAACAGAGGACTTGTACTGATACATGGTAGCTATGAAAACAGATTTTGGAGCCAGATTTTTCCCACTCAAAATCCCCACTCTTCTACTTACTAGCCACGTGATGGCAAATTAACCTCTCTACCTTGGGTTCTTCCATTGTAAAATGTGAATAATAATAATAATAATAATAATAATAATACTGTTAAAAATGCAGCCTGGCACAGAATAAGTTTTATGAGTATCTGCTATTATTGCTACTACTGAATTTTGTACAAGGAAAGAAAGTTCATGCTTTGAACTTGGGGACAGGACACTAGTTCATTGAGTCTCCTGATATTCAAACCTGAAGAAAAGAAATCAACTGAAGTGAGTGGAATTGAAGTAGTCTGCTGAATTCCAGTGGATCCCACCTCTCGTTTTTTTCCCCGCCATGGGCCTTTCTTCATTTACTTGTTCAAATACTTCTAACATATGGACTATTCTCAAGATCTTTGGCAAGAGGCTTCGTTTTTCTAGGTCTCAGTTTCTTCATCTGTGAAATGAGCAGCATAGCAAACCCAGAGGATTCTTGTTAGTTCTAAACAAGTGAATCCATGAAAATGCATATGTGACTGTAAGCATTGTGCTCAGCCTGGAATCAATGTTTAATAGACCATAAGTATGTTTCTATTATCATAGTGTGTGATCATTTTAATTCCTATTCTACCATTAAAAGACAATAATAAGAGGAACACTAAATCTAGAATAGACAAAGTTGCTTTCAACACCCATGATCAGGGAAATGGCTCTGACGGCCACCGTACTTATTCATCAGCTCTGGCTCCAACATGGCTCCAGCCTCCAGTGTGTTTGCAAGTCAACCGCCTGTGATGTGTCATTGTCGAGATTTGAAGAGTGCTGCTGCCTGCTTGTTGATTGTGATTGTAGGTTTGCCAACTTTATATGTAATTAAATCCTTCCAAAGCCCCAGGTATGTTCTGAGACAGATCTGATTTATTTATATGTTTTGCTTTAAATGAATGCCAGGATAAAATGTGTTTAGTTTCTTTTGTTTTATAAATGTCTTAAAAATCCAATCTCTATGTCAGTGACAAGTATTGATATACTTTGTCATATAAGAAATATCTTCAGCTTCTAGAACTAAAATTTCAATGATTTTTCAGCAGACTTTCCTAAGATAATAATGTAATTTATCTTTCAGAGAATATTAAAGGCAAACCTTGAAGGTGAGGGCAAAAGCCCATTTAAACATCAAATTAGAAAGATAATTTAGAGAGAACAGCATTTACATTCGTTGGAATTTAACAACCTGGAATGGCAAAGTTCACATTAGTGACTATTTCTACCCAAGACTTTCATTGACAAAAAAGAATAATTATATTTTCTGCTTTGAAAATTACGCATACTTAATGTTGCATATGGTGAAGTGGAAACAGTAAAACCTCAAGAAGCCAAAATGTGTGAGGAAAGAGGTATTCTGAGTCATTGAATTTTCTGGTTGTTGTATTTCAGTAAATGCTGCTTTTATAATTCTAGGTACAAGAATCTTGCTAGAATGCCAGAATCTAACTTTCAGTCTTAGTCCGATAAGATCTGCTGGGGTCGTCATTTGAGTACAATAGGGATCACAAAACTGGGCTGATGGAAAGTCCCAGCTTGTCCGAATTGGTAAAGGGTCTCTCCGGATTTGGATCTGTCGAAGAGGGAAAATAGGACCAGGACCGAACACTGTCTCTTGGTCCTTCCCTTCCAAGGGGACCTGGTGGGATGTAGCAGTGGCCTGGCCAAATTGTCACATTGCTGCATTTCACATTCATTACTTCTCCTCTTCAGTCTCCTTTTTCTGAGATCTTTAGTTTTCTCCCCTTCTCTTGAACAGATATCCAAGCCTTTCCTGCAATGTATTTGAGGGGGAGAACAGAACAAAGTATTACTCAAGCATAATGTAGCAGAGGGATTACCTTCTGACTTCTACTTCTCCAACAGTAGACCCACAGAGGTTTGTTCATTTCATCTAAGATTTATATATATATATATATATATATATATATATATATATATATATATATATATATATGTATGTATATACTCTGAAATCAATCCCTTCTCCACAAGAAGCATATATGGGCATTGCGGTTGTCTTAGCCTGCCCTGAAACGCCAGCGACTTTCCAAGGCGTGGAGCTTGCGCTGAAATCATTTTGCTGCCACTTGGCCTGTTCTATCTCCCTCTAATCTTTCCCCGTTCCTTGAGATCTCACATGGGCTGCAAGGTGAGCTACAGCTCCTGGCACATCCTCAGACTTTGTTTGGTCCGTTACCAAGAACTGAAACCTGGCCAGGAATTTTCAGTTTGCTGCCCTTGGGCATCTTAAGATCTCATCAGAGATGCAGTATACAGTTGCACAAAGAGGTAGAATAACAACAAAGGTAGTAAATGATTAAGTGACAAAATGACAAATGCTTCAGGAAGCCAGAGGAGGAAGGCATGCCATTGGCTGGGGGTGAGGGACTTAAGTAGGAGTGTGCAGACCAGGTAGTGTGTGTAAAGAGGGAAAATAGAAGGGCATTTCGGTTTGTGGGGACATATTGAGCGAAGTCAGGTCTGAGGGTGGAAATGCTTGGGATGTAGGAGGCCGAGGGGCCTGTGGAGAGTAAAAAGAAGAACGTTGGTGTGATGACCCCGTCACCCACCAAGCTCCTCCAGCATGCAGGACTAAATAAGCAAGAGGAGAGAATTTATCATGGAATAGAATAACCTAGTGTCTTCCTTGAGGTCAGATCTGTCCTGGGAGCATGCAGTGGGCGGCCTTGGTACTAAACACTGTAAAATAGAGTGTGGCTATATTCACATATAACTTTCTGGGTTTACCGTTGTACTTTGTCACTCCTTTCCTGTTGTTCCCGCAGCTCATAGACAGTCATTCACGCACTATCACCTTCAGAGAGTGGCTTTCTAAAAATGACTTTGAGGTGCCCACACACTGTCTTGGATGGCTAGCTGACTTCTCTCGCGAACTGTCAATCATGGAATCCCCGCCGTGGTGGTGATTTTGCTGACGGCAGGCACTGCTGTGCTTCTTTCTGTCCCATAAAAAGATATTTGAAGGCTTGTGGGGGATGGGAAATAGACTGGAAGGAGAAGATCGCTAAATTCAGAAAATAAGAAATGAGTTCTTTTCAGAAATGAAAATGGCTCTGAAGAAAAGTGTAAAAGAAGAGTTTGGGTATATTTTCTCAACATGTCTTCACTTGTGTTTGGCAGTCTGCACTTGTTGCACTTGTGCTTAATATCTTTTCTCAAATAATTTCATATTTCAGCCCTTGACTTTGGACAGATTGGGTCCTGGTGTCCACTGTATGGTTTCCCCACCCTCCACCTGCCCTCTGGAAACCAGGGCTCTCCCGGGAAGTGCCCAGCAAATGCAGGCTACTGACGGGAGCTCCCCAACCTGGGACTTCTCAGTGATTCTGGTATTAAGCCTCCGAATATATACTTGGAGCAGAGGGATTACAACCGGTGGTATATTGGGCACCACGATAAGGGGGAAGCTGATTCCAAACGTACCAGTAAGGTGTTATTATAGCAAATAATGTGCTTTTAGAAGACAAAACTCAGAGCCCGAGATGGCATGTGAAGGCTGAGTCAGTTTGCCTTGGCGATGCAATTATCTCAGCTTGTTTTCGGTCTGCTGAGAGGTCGCAATCACATTTCATCCAGCATTCCATCACATGAAAATGTTTTGATACCTGTTTGAATAGCATTGCTTTCATGTTGATCAATCTGTAATGGTCACACAGGCAGGAGTGGGGGATGAATCACTCAGGCAGGAATGCCCATTAATCAGCTCCTTGGGGCTTATTTCTTTATCCATTCCCTTTGAGGGTTTGGCTTCTGTGAGGAAGGAGACTAGCCCCTTTGCAGGCTCCCAGCAGGCATATTGGAGAATCATTTTTCCCTATGGTGGTCAGAGCCAGGCTCTCTGCACAGGTGCATGCAATCTAAAACATGGGTAATCCACCATGATTCATAGTTTTTTAAAAGTTTGTTTTGCTTTGAAATGTGTCCTAGATTCAAACTGGATGTAGCCACTGTTTGATTAGATGGATTAACTTTACACAGAGTAATAAAACTATGCGGTGAGGACTTGATTTGTCCGGGAAGCTGCTAATTTTTACTATTCATTTTCCGTGATCATCCCTCTTGCTACCAGTTCATGATTTCTTTTTTTCAGGCTTATTATGGAATAGATGTAAGCAATGTATTTGGAAGCCTTCCGGTTTCTTGGCTTCTAAGACATGGCAACCAGACACCTAAGATGCTTATGCTGCAATTGTGAAGTTACTGTTGTCCCTTGATAATCCTTCAAGTATCATTTGCCTAAGGCAGAAGAATTTACTTTATATTGAGATCCCACTAGCTTATTAATATGGGAGCACTACATAAAATTATTTCTGTAAATAAGACAGATTATGTTACTGAGCAAACTGCATAAACAGAATCCTAGCGAGTTTGTCCTTTATGCAAATGGATGATTGATATTTGGCCTGTTCCCTATGAGGACTTAACTTCATCACTGACTAAAGGAGAAAACACAACGTAATGCATACTTGAGATTTGAGGAGCTTTGTTACACCTACCTGGTAGTCTGATGATGAGGCTAACCAAGGAAAATAGAAGTTATCATATACTGAGATTCTCAGCTCTGTTTTGAAATGTCAGATTATATGGAGATTTTGTTTGTTTGTTTGTTTGTTTGTTTAAGCTTGTTTGACCTTTACAGAAAGAAACTCTGGGCAGAAAATGATCAATCTGAGTCACTATAGAGCACTGATATAAAGGAGATATTTTATTCACCTAGGATGTTTGCCTCTGTTGAAAATACTTGAGGACCACTACAGTGTCCAGCTCTTACCATTCTTTCTATAAATACTTACCTGGCACCAACCGTGCAGTGTGCACCAGACACTGGGCCGTGGTGATTACAGCCATGCTGTAGAGAACTGGCTGCCCCGAGGAGCTTAGAGCAATATGAAACCTGCTCAGAAACCATCCAACACAGGGCAGAATGGCTGCCATCTGGCCCGCCCTGGCCATATGTGCCGCACGCGCTCAGTCGGGGGAGAGTTATGCTCAGCCGAGTGGCTCGGAGATGACAATGCAGGAAAGGTGGTGTGGACCTGCATCCTGGCAGATGGCGAGAAAGGACAGACATGGTGGGAGTCAGAGTAAGAATCAGTTCAGAATGCATCTAGCGATTTTTACCCATGCCATTTCCTTACCTCTCCATAATGGCTGTCCAGTTCATTGCCCATGAAATGGACCTCTTGAAACGGACCCATTTGGGTACTTCACGGTGACCACCTCAGTCCAGGACTTTACTGCCTCCTCACTGGGCAACTACAAAATCATCATTGCTTTTCCAGCTGCAGTATTTAGTACCAAATCGTGGTTCTCAAGACACCTTTTCCACCACGTATATCTGTGCTAAGAAAGCAAATCCAAACAAAAACAGAAGAAATCCTTCAGGCCTCTCCTGCTCCTCTGGGGTTGGGCACAAGCCCCTGAGCCTGACACTCCTTCCAGGCAGATGCTCCAGCGGTGGTTTGTTCCTCTTGAATTCCTTGGCACTTTCTTGCCACAGATATTTTATTTCCCCCCACCCCACCCTCCTTTTTTGTATTCTCATTTTCCCTCTCTGGAAATAGAATTCTCTCATCCTCACCAAAATTCAGTGACAATTTTTGGCAAAGTCCAGAAGCCACTGCCTCCCATGTCTTCCCAGCTTTGCTGGACTCTCACGTCAGTGAGGGGACAGAACGATGCTTGAAAGAAACAGCACTGTGGGTGATGAATAGTTAACTGAGAGTTTGTGTGAATACTAAAACCCTAATTAAATATGATTTAATTCTGCTTATAGTGGCAGAAAAGTATTCTTACAGTTCTTTTGTCTGATTACATCACTTGCTACATTAAGTTCATTAGGAATATTAGGCAATGAATAAAGGCCAAAGGAAATGAACCATTTTTAATGAATGAAGAATGGTATGGAAGCCATTTACTAGCCAAGATGAATAGTAGCAATAAAATATGGATTCATTTCTTTGACACTATTTAAATGCATGCCTGTTGCCTCTTCTTTTCAGAAGTCTGGATAGAGTAAGGAATAAGATTTACAATGTTATTTGGAGCTACTTTTTTTTTTCTATTTTTTTGAAATGCTGTAGTTGATAATCTCAAAATTCTTAAATTGTTGACTATGAATAACATTTTTGAGAGCTCAGCCTTCTTATCTAGTTGGAGTGAGGAGACTATTTCATGCATCTTTCTGTTTCATTAAGATAACTAGGTGGCTTCACTCATAAACGGAAGGGCGCTTATTCCAAGCCAGCTACCTTTCAGAAACATGTGTCAAGTCTTTGCCATACCACTGGCTTGGAGCCTGGGCTTCTGGGAGCTGAAGGCTTTTGCATAGATTTGTGACTGTGAAAGATAAGTGTTTCCAAAGTTTAAAATTCTGCAATGTTTTCAAAGAGGTAACCACCGAGCTTTTAAAGGAATTTTAATTTCACAGAGAAATGAAAGAAAAGCAGTCATATCTTTCCATCATTGCCTAACCCTTTTCAAAGTATATATTAAAATTCATATCATTTGTGTATTCATGCCTATGGCCTTCAAAACTTCTTCTTTAATCCACTCTCTTCCCCAACCCCCAGGAGAAACCACAGTGTAGATAGCAATTAAAAGACAGCTGCTTTCTTCCACAAAATGGGCTTTTTTTTTTTTTTTTTTAATAAGATGCCTTATAAAACACTCTCCTTGTAGGGAATTCTGCTCCTTGGCATTCCTGCCTTCTCCCCGGGGTACATACCCACTAGGACATTGGTGATTAAAGGCAGTAGAAGCTTGCTATGCCAGGGTTTGTTGTCAGCTTTCAGCTATCAAAAGTAAAATTATTTCTACCTTTAAAATAAATAATAATAATAATAATAATAATAATAATAATAATAATAATAAAAGACACAAGATATAAGGGACATTTGAGCCTTGGCCTTGGGCATTGTTTGAGAGGCTGAAACCCAGTGGCAGAGCCTGCCTGTTTCACTCTCCAGTAAGCCCACCAATTCGGCCTCTGAATTCTCTCTCACACTGGTCCCTTCTTTTCCTCGTCATCTGGGGCAGGCCCAGGATATTTTTACCATTGCTCTGTTGTAAGCCCTATGACCACCATGTAACATCTATAAGCAGCCTCTTGTGTTCCATCTCACCACCCTGGTTGGCTCCTAACAAATCAACCAGGGTCATCTCTCCTATATTAAAGACCCAGACTCGAGTATTTTCTCCTTGCCTACAGTATTGGGTACAATTTCAACAGTGTAGAAAACATCATCCTTCTATGGTTTGGTCTTGACCTTTCATGGTTGGAAGATGGGAATGGAATGGTCCTAGGAGAGCAATAGAGGAAATAGGGAAGAGGACCAACATTTAACACAACTTAACTCTGTGCTTGACATTTTTATATGCATTATTCTGTTTAATCCTGTAAGCAAACCATTTAAAGAGGCATTATTAGGGCCGGCCTAGTGGCTCAGTTGGTTAAGAGCTCGCTCAAGAGTTTGAGCTCTGAGTAACAGCGGTTCGATGCCCGGCCCAAGCTGAGTTCCGCTGAGCTGCCAACAGGTGGCAGGATGGCTCAGCTAAAAAAAAAATCAATCAATAAATAAAGAGGCATTATTTATCTACCCAGTTGTCATCCATCCATTCATCCATCCATCCATCTATCCATCTGACTCTTTACCCATTTTTCATTCACTAAATATTTTTTGCACCTACTGTGTATGCAGCACAATGCAAAATCAAAGCTACCACTCTTATGCAACTTATGTTCTAGTCCCAGAGCTAGGCATTGAGCAAATACCATTCTCTACAGTTTACCATTTAAGTCTCCTGTAAGCAGAGGAAAACCCCAGGACATTTTCAGTCATGCGCCCATGTGCTCACAGTTGTCCTTAGGGAATTTTAACTCAGCAGAGTATATAGAATAGACTGAGATGAAGAGAGTTAAGATAGGGGAACCCGTTGGGAGGATATTGCAGTAATTCAGGCAAGGAATAACGTGGGCCTGGAGAAGACTGTGGTAGTGGGAATTATGAGGAAGGAGGGATATTAGAATACTTACGGATGAAGAATCTTTGGTTCTTAGCCACTGAAAACCCAGATATGGGGAGCAAAGTTGGAGGGGACTCAAAACTGACTCTGCAGTTTTAAGTTTAGAGAATTGGGTGTCTGGAGTTCCCTTTCAGAACATGTTTTAAGAGAATTGTGGGAAATGGAAAAGGGTTTCTGCTGTCATATTGACTTAGAGACATCGCATAATTAGAGAGACACAGCTATATCATGGCACACTGGTCTATAGCATTGTTTAAAGGCACTAAATGAGTATTTGCAGTTCCTGACAGTGCAAAAAGAGCCTTTGGTGCAAAGGTGAATTAATTTCTGTTGGGTGATGGTGGTGGAGGATGTAAAACAAACAAGCAAACAAAACAGCAATCACTGCAGAATTCTAGGATTAATAGAGCTCACCCTTTTTATATTTAGGGACAGAATTTTTCAAAACTACTTCTGTTTGCCATCTCTGATTTTACCTCATGTTCATATTTGTCCTCTACTGCTAGCCAGTTCATCCCAATTAGCATTCCTTCCAGATCAATAATTGATATTGTACTTTCTGCAGAGGGTAAAGTGATAAGACTTTCAGTTTTCCCAAAGTCTCAAGGTCACAAGTCCATCGGAAAAGAGGGCATATTTGTGACCTTGAATTCTCCAAGGAAGGGAGAAGTGCTCATTCTCAGTGTCCTGAGCCAACACAGCCCCTGCTGTGCTGTTCTTCCTTTCTTGCTGAGGCATTTCACATTTTAGAAAGAGAGCCTGAACAGAAAGAGGTTGGAGGGAAAAGGTAGGTGGGAAAAGTGAGCAGGGGAGAATTGGTGAGTCAGCACCTGACTTAGGTATCTTCCAATTGAAATCTCAACATTCACACAAATGCTCCCATCCAGGTGTGAGCAGGCTGCCATCTTGGGCTCATGGTAGATGCTTCTTACCAGTAAGGGTACACCGTTTCTGACAGAGACCTAAATAAGGGTATTGCAGAAGACTGTAGCCAAATCATTACCTATACATCCAGCATGTGTTCCTTATTTTGGTTTTAATTTTTTTCCCCATTTCACATAGATTCTTTTTGTGTGTATGCTTATGTGTGTAAAAAAATTAGGTGATTGGTAATTGATGGTGTGCCTTCCCCACTCTCCCCCACCTGCCGAGTCTGTCTGTATACACAGAGGAGCTTTGCAGTAACCATATTGCCCCTGCAAACAGCCAAATATTCAGTGCAGATTTCCTAAGTGAAATATCCCTCTAAGGTGATGGGCAAACTCAGAATGGCTTTTCTTTCCTCTGTGGTCCCTTACGTCGTACTACTCAGGCTTATCATTCTGTTATTTTCTTTTGAAGGTCGCTGTAAATTAACTCTACGGTCAGCAATATTGTACATCTATCTAAATGTTAGAGTCTTAAAAATGGCAGTTTTAATATCTAGTTTGATCTTGAAACAAATCTTTGAAGTGAAAGACTGTGTGTGTGTGGGTGTGTGTGTGTATTATTTTTCCCTTCACATTTTATAATAGAAGAAACAGAGGTGGCCATTTAAGGGGTTTTTCTCCTGAGGATCAGTCCAGCGATTGGTAGTGAGGGAACGGAGGCGAGGACCCTGCATGCTTAGGGTAGTCTCCAGTCTATTGTAAAGGGAAGGAGGCAATCCGGCTCAGCAGTTTGCAGGCACAGCTCTTTGTACCCCTGATGTTGAGGGACCATGGCTTGAAGAATTAAGATGAGAAAGAGGCCTGCTGTGCACAGCCTTAGCTTCCTCGCCTCCCCCAAATCCTGTGACATCATGGCCACTCTCCGGTCATCTGTCTTACATATTATGATTCTTTGGATGCTTTCGATTGGAAAGACTAAAATGTACCCTAATGGCTTTTAAACAGTTTAAAAACTACTGCAATAAGTTTTACGATAGTAGACATTTTTTATTTTCTATAGCTCTGAGCATAAAATTCTGCTTCATTAAATAACTCAGGATTTACTCACTTACGCACATCTTTCTTCTAAGCTGTTGAACCCACGTGGAAATGTTAAGGCTTGAAACAATTTGGTCTTAAATGTGCTCAGTGACAACCCTAGAATACCCCAAATGGTTCCATGGTGCAGATAGATTTTGTAATGTTGTTCTTCGAGAAGTGCTTTTGAGAGATCCCCACATGAGTTCACCTCCTCGGTGAAGGACACGCTGTCCGGCAGGAATGCCCTTCAGAGCAACCTTTTAATGCCTAAGCACTGGTTTAAGCAGGATGGAAGTGGGGCACTGCCACACAGAGTACTCTTACTCTAAGAGGAACGTTGAGACAGCCATAGAAGTAATTTTGCGTTCACTGAAGCCACGGCCCAAATCAAGAGAGAATCCGGCTCAGTCAGGTCTGACAGATGTTCCATCAAAATGAGCGTGGCCAAGTGGAAAACGGATGTTCTGAGTCCTTGTCTACAGTAGTTCCCTGACCTCCAGGTCAAACATATGCATTATTACTCTTTATGAAGCCCCGGGTGGTAATTTAACAGAGGTACTTAGCTAGGAACCTCAGGCTGTGCAATCAGGAGAGGGAGGAAGCAGGGAAAGGAGGGATGGAAGAAAATTCTACCGTAGACACAGTAGGCTTTACTGGAGATTATTCTACACGAAGGACTGGAAAACCGCCTTCTGGGGTGGGTGCTGACACCCGTTAGCTGTGCCATACCCATGTAACCACAGCACTGCTTTCTGCTCCCTGGTCTGTCCAGTATGTGTTCCTGGCCATCACACTCCTCAGGGCTGTGCCTCCACCCTTCTCTCTGGCATGCTCCGCCCATGGAGAGGGTCAGGCCCTGCCACACCAGTGCAAACTGCCCGTTCAGCCTCCTCTCACTCCCTCCTCTAGCCACATAGAACTAGTGGCCCCGCCTGTCCGTGTCTTTGTACACGCACTGGGATGCCATCCCCATGAGGCAAAATTTCTCTCATCGCAATTATTTCCATATTTGTTAAACATCCTCTGCTCACTTAGGCTAAGTGGCAACATGTGTTTTCAAAGCCTCTGGTGATGAGTGATGGTCAGAGCGGTGATGCCACTAGAGGCAGCAGTGCCTGTGACAGGAGAACTGTGGTTGTCATTGCCATCTTAGCCATGGTGCCCACCTGGTCAGGCTCTCTTCTTGAAGAAGCCCATAGGGTTGAGTTAACTAGAGAGCTGTGCAGGGCTGTGAGGGAGAGTCATCTTTGTCTTGTCCGTTTCCTTTCATCCCAGCCTTTCATGATTGCGTTACCACTCTGCTTTGCCTCCATTCCCTTCCTGACTCCAAGCTGAGACTGAACTCCGTGAGGTGTTCAGGACAAGCAGAAATACCTGCCAACACCACTGGATGCTGGACAAACATCCCTCCTGCAGACTCCATTTCAAAGCCATGGGAAGAAGGCAGCCTCCCCTGGCATGCAGGTTCCCTTGGGTCGAAGGAGTGGGCACTCAGCCTTGAAAATGTGGGGCTCGAATCATCATCAGGATGCCATTTTTACCAGCCCAGGGGAGAACACAGAAAACATAGCTGTGATTCCTTTTTGCCTCTTTTCTCAACTCTTAGCTGTCCCGAAGTATAATAGAAGGAAGTAGGTCGAATTCTCTGTGTTTATTGCACATTAAAGACCTCTGGAAGGCCCAGTGAAAGGAGCTCTTTATTTGGAAGCGGTTCTGCACATGGTGCTTGGTTTATGTGTGTCAGTCAGTCCTGAGGTCTCTAAGCCACCGTGTTCTTATCTTTCTTATTAAGGTTGATAATATCCTGCCTTCTGGGGATCAGATGAGGGAATGCATATTGATTGTTTCCTACCTGCCCTCAGCAGATCCCTAGGGTGCCGTGGAAATCCCTGCAAGGCAGCTTTGGGGAACCAGGGAAAGGATGAGAGTACGAGGCTTGGGCATCACTCCTGCTCCCCACCCCTGAGAACCCAACAGCTCCACTGGATTCAGCAATAGGGCAAAATTTTCCAAAATGTGTTCTGAGACACATCAGTTCTTTGGACTCTTAATAGATGTTACATTAAGCCAGTTTCCTTTACCCAAACTAGTGAGAAAATAAAGGTTAAAAATATTTGTTATCGATACATAGATGTAGACAGAGATATAGATACATAGACAGATAGATAGATATATAGCTAGATGATAGATATAGATATAGATATAGATATAGAGACAGATATATCTATCAATCTATCTATCTATCTATCTATCTATCTATCTATCTATCTATCTGTCATCTATCTATATGTAACTGCAGGACTTTTCAGAGCCTTTACTATGCTCAAATGTTCTGTGATTTCCCAGAGGAGAGAGATAATGTGCAGTCCTCCCAGACTTAGCTGAATATAGTAACCTTTTTTTTTGAGGACAATTTCATACGACTCATATTCCTTGCAGACTTTGTTGCTAGGAGATAATAAAAGACAGGACATAATTCAATGCTAACTGTATGGGGTTGTAATATTGTGGTTTATAATAAGAAATACATATTTGGTCTTCACCCTCAGTTCTAGCACTGAGTTTCTAAAACCTTTGAAATTTCCTAAGTTGTGAGAGAGATTGAGGTGTCTTTTGTTATGTTAATGAGGGAACTTTTGAACCCCACCAAGGAAAGGAGGCTGTTTGGCAGGAGAACCAACCATATAATTAAAGGGTTGGGGTTTTCAGTCCAACCCCTAGTCCTCCTGGGAAGGAAGGAAAGGCAGAGGGACTGGAGTTTGAATCTATAGCCAATAGTCAGTGATTTAATCAATCCTGCCTATGTGAGGAAGCCTGCGTAAAAACTCAAAAGGACAGGGTTTGAAATGCTTCCCTGTTGGTGAGCACATCTGGAGACGGGCACACTGGGGGAGGGCATGGGAGCTCTGTGCCCCTTCTCCATACCTTGCCTCGTACATCTCTTCCATCTGGCTGTTCCTGAGTTATATCCTTTTATAATAAACTGGTAACCTAGTAAGTAAAATATGTCTCTGAGTTCTGTGAGCTACTCTAGAAAATTAATCAAACCAAAGGAGGGAGTTGTTGGAACCTCTAATTTATAGCCAGTGGGTCAGAAGCTTGGCTTGCAATGGATGTCTGCAGTGGAATGTGGGAGATGGGGGTGGGCAGCCTTCTAGGACTGAGCTCTGTAATCTGTGGACTCTGACACATCTCCAGAAAGTGTTAGCATTTGAGTTGAATTGTTAGGACACACAGCTGGTGTCCAAGATTTCTTCCTGGTGTAGGAAACACCTCCCCGCCCCCCCCCCAAATGGTGGCATTGGGGTCATAATCACTTAGGGATGCATGTTATAAGTGATTAGAGTCAAGAGTATGGCCTAGAGTATGGTTAGTGGAGAAAGGGACTCATCCTCAAAGGATACATGGATTTTGGAAAGGTGGAAAGACGGAAGCAAGGCCATAAGCAAGTCAAAGGTAGTCGTGAGAAAAATAAAATTAAAAAAATAAATAAGATTAGTAGTAGCGAGTAGCTACAGAGCACTTATAGGCCAAGCAGATGAGTCGATACTTGACCTGCATTTTCTCATGTTATCTTCTTATGATAGAGGTTATCATCATCTCCATTTCATAGAGGGAGAGAACTTGAATGATCTGTTCAGAATCACACATCTACTAAGAAGTAGAACAAGCATTTCATTCAGGCCATCTGACCCTAGACTATTTGTTCTTTATTATAAGATCCCGGCCCAGGAAGATGGCAGAGTTAAGGCTGAGAGACTAGCTGGCAGGTGTGGGTGGTGCTGTTGGAAATAATGCTGGGAAGTCTGAGCAGCGCAGAGGACCTTGAGACTGACATGGAGCTCAGACTTATCATGTTTACAGCCACTGATTACAGTTGTTCATGCATGTAATTATGTAGTTGTACCCTGCACAAGCCACCTTATGGAGGGGGCAAATAGCTACATCAGTGCAGATAAGGAGCTGATTAAAAATTTGCTTAAAAATACAGCAAATGTTAGGTGTGGCCTTAATCATGTTGAGTAAGGAAAGCCTTTCGAATCCCTTGTCCCTCATCTCCTCCAGTGAACTTAAAAGAGACATATATAAGAAGAAACATTTACTTACTAGCAGCTAGCATGGTCTATACTTCACCTGTTTGAAATGGTAGAAACCACGGCATTGCCACTTCATGGCATAGAGAGCACCAGCCTGGACCTCCCAAGGGGTGCTATGGGCAAAGAAAATCCTGAAAAGCTTACACCCACAGACCTGCTCTGGGGGGGAAAAAAGAGTGGTTCTACTTATGGATTTTTAAATTTTTATTAACAGGCCAGCTTTATGCTCAATTTATTCATATTATGCTTTTATAAATAATCTAAACAACTCAAATTTTAATATGTTTGTTTCACTTTAGCAGACACAGCTAAAGAATGAGGCAATTTTTAGATCAGTGGTTTTCAAACTTGTTCAGGTGGTGCAACATCTGGATTATAGTACAATATTGCAATATTTAATTATTTTTTTATATTTAACTTCATAAACTAGGACTATGTGTTACAGTGAAACTATGGATACATTGTATGGAATGATATAAAATTACACCCATGAACATTCATTCACGTTCACTGAAGAACACACTTTCATGGTCAACTTCTATTTAAATGTTTCCCTATTATGTATCTGTTACTTATGACGTTTTAACTAAAGTAGACTTAGATTTGAGGTACAAAGTCCCTAATGTATAAAGAAAATTATGGACTAAAAAATTGATTCTGACCATCCATATTCAATTGCTATGATTTCAGGGGAGACCAAATATATATTAGCAGTGTCACATGGATGTTCCTTTCACCTGTATTTTGGGAATCATGGATCTAGAAATGTGTCTTAGTCCATCTGGGCTACTATAAAATAGCAGCATATTTTGGGTGGCATATAAACAACAGAAATGCATTGCTCACAGTTCTGGAGGCTAGGAGGTAAGATCAAGGAGCCTGCGTAGCCACCTTCTGCTGAGGACCTACTTCCTGCTTCATAGCTGGCACCTTCTTGCTGTGTTCACACATGGTGGAGGGGAACAGGGATCTTTCTGGAGCCTCTTTTATAAGGTACTAATCCCATTTGTGAGCTTTCCACACTCATGCATTAAACACCTCCCAAAAGTCCATCTCCTAATAATGCCATCTTTGGGGGTTAGGATTTCAAGATATGAACTCGGGGAGACAGAATCAGTCAGACCACAGCAATATGGATATTTGCAAGAAGTGCTTCAAATTCATCCTATCAATAATAATATTAAGTGCTTAAGATGTGCTACATGTTATATATATATATATATATATATATATATATATATATATATATATATATATATATATGTATTTTTTTCAATATGTTTAGTTTTAGAATCACCGTAACATCTATATGACATAGGTACATGTAAGGAAACTGAAGCACAGAGAATTCAGGTAACTCATTCTACAACTCCATAGCTAATTTGTAAGAGAGTTATGCTGAGTACTGGGTACCTTATATCCTGCCTGTTCTCATTGTGGACACTATTCTGGTTAACAGAATGACTAGAAGTTCAGGGATCTTTGGCAAGATGCTTCGAAGTGTTTGTTTCCCATTGTTTGCCCTCTCTCCTTTAGCTGCCCTCGCTACCTTCCTTACACTGTTCACTCTGTTCTAACTGGCCTCCCATACAGACCTGTCTCCTTTGGCATGGCCCTATTGTTGGACCTTTTTACCCTTCCCTTCACTAACCCATGAAATCTTACCATTTCTCGGTCCTATCCCTTCAGCATCACACTGAATCTTTGTTCAATTGCGGCTAGTAATGTCTCAATATTACCCTTCATATGTGAGATACTTTGATTATAATTCTCCAAGTGGGAATTTCCATATCTATTCTCACTCAAAAGAGTGGAGCCAGAAATATCTGAATTCCTGAATTCATGTGTTAGTTCCACATGTCATTTAGGCTTGTTATTTATCTCTCTGATAAATTTGCTACTCTGCACAAGGTGGGGGGAGGGGGTACATCTAACCTAAGGAATTATCATGAGGATAATGGGTAAGATGTAGGTATAGACTAGCATCATACATTCTCATATCTGAGAGACTGTATTCATCGTAAATGAATTACAGTTCACTTTCCAAGTTTTCTTTTTCTTTTCCAATTCTATCAAGACTTTATCAACTACCCTAACTGGAAGAGATCATAAATATCCCTGTATTTTACCACTGGGAACATCATTTGCCATAAACCTGGTTAATAATAGTACCAGGAAGAAACTGAAGTTTCCTCAGTCTCAATCTAGTGGCTTAGGGAAACCAACTTTTCTGTACTCTTAAAAACATGCCATGTGAGTGTGTGTCTACTCTTACCCATGCTGCCCGTGTGGTTGGGTGGTGCTTGGGGGAGGTAGCCAAGACCCTCTCCTTTGCCCGATCCATTGTAAAGATGCCTTTGAAAGATGCCCTTGCTAATAAAAATCATTGGGTCTGTATTAGCTTTCTTTAACCATTCTCAATAGAGATCATATTTGGAAATTAAAAAAAAAATCATATTCTCTACCAGGAGTGGGGGAAGGACTATGTGTAGGGGGAGTATAGTCACTAACAGAGTCCTAGAAGGATCAATGCACCAACCCTTCCCACCATATTAAAGGAGGTGAATATGGTGGAAGGACCATCGTAAGTGTGAGTTCAAGCTACTTGTAGGTAGGAAGACTCTTGTAAAGTTTTTCAGTCTCTCCTCAGTTTCTTACCCTGTGAGACTGAGAGCCTCACACACACTTCACTAACTGACGCGGTTCAAAAGAGGAAGGCGCACATCCACTTGAAAATGCTTTATGAACTGTAAAATCGCTAGAACTCTGAGATGTTTCAGACCAGGGACTCTCTGGCCCAGATCCACAGATTTATGTCAAGTTCCTGCTTCCTTTCTTGCTGTCCCAGGAACAGATGGAAAGCTCAAGTCTCCTGACTTCTGGTCTGGAACTGAAGCTTACTTGTGTTTTCAGATACTTCCCTGGAAGGAGAAGTGTGGTGCCGACCAAGCTCTTTGGAAAGCACAGTTGTTATTTATGTGTTCTTCTCTCTCCTGCAGTCACCCCACTGTGCTTTTCTGGAAGGTTGGGGAGGGACCGCCAAACCCCTGTGGTGAGGAGTAATGAGTTTCCCTAGCTTTTCTGTGAACCAGCTCTTTAGAAAGCTAACCTTCTCCCCAGGCACTTAGTACTAATTAAGGTGGCAGTGTTGGTAGATGTCTACTAAAGCGATTCTCCAATTGTTTTCATCAGTTGCACTTCAGTGTCTCTTTTTCTTCTTAACTCTCTAAGCAGTCATGCATGGGAGAAGCTGATGAGACTGTGGACCTAGATTCCTGGAAAGGGTGGTGTAGCTGGTGGACTCAGTTTCCTTCCATGGTTAAGTGCAGGGTCTGCAGTCTGACTGCCTGGGCTTGAATCTCAGCCCTAATACTGTCTAACTGTGTGTCTTTGGACACATCAGCTAATCTCTTAAATACTCAGCTTTACCACCTGTAAAACAGAAATAGCAGTATCTCCCTCTGTAGGGATGTTTTGAGTATTTATAAATCACATAATGCTAGGTGCAAAATTGCCTCTCAACATGGGTCTTGGTGGATATTTTAATCAGTCACTTATTTAGCAAACAATTACTGACTGTTCTGTGCCCGATGAGGTGTTAGTATGGAGGCTTTCACAGAAAATATTCCAGACTTTCAGGGACACTCAAATGTCAAAGGGAGCTATCTCTGTTCAAACCAAATCAAAGCAAAAAGACACATCTATAAGCTGTGGCATCAGAGGAGACTTGGGTGGGATGGGAGATTTCTTCCACCTTGCAGAGTACTAGGACTAAGAGCTGAAGGGAGAAGAAGGCAGCAGTGAAAATCGCATGATCAAAACCTGTCCCAGTGCATGGCCGAGACCCTCTGTGTAATTGCATTTCCCTGCAGCATTACTGTCAATCTGATCAACAGAAAAGGAGGCCTTGAGCTTCTCCCTACACCTCCTGCTCTGCACCAGGGCCCCCAAAGTGATGATTTTACCAGTAGAACTGCAGACTTTGACTTTTCTTTCCCCCAACATTGTTTTAAAGCATAGCCTTCCAAATGTCATCCTTCTTCTGAAGCCAATATATTTTTTACAGTTGGAGTTAGCTGCAATGTCTTTCACAGCTCGCAAGTCATTGGGAATGTTTGACGTTCATTCTGCTAAAATATTGCTGCCTGAGGACTCAACTGTGAAATGCAGCTGTCTCGTGTATTCACGCTGAGCAATATTCCCAACACATGTTGGCATGCATCAGCACACATACACGCATGTGCACACGTGCACAGTTTATAAATGAAAACAATTAGAAAGTGAAGGTATATTTATTATGTAGGGAATTCTGCCTGATTATAGGTGGTGTTCATTCTGACCAATTTTGAAGATACCATAGACAATAAGGATCTGGACTCTACACATTGTGTGTGTGTGTGTGTGTGTGTGTGTGTGTGTGTACGCGTGCGCATGCGCGTGCATGCAAAGAAGTGGGGAAGAGGAGATACATCCTCATCTAAGAAATTATTTGCTGAAATCTCTACACTGGGTAGTTGGAAGCTCTTTATAAAGGAGATATTATACAGGGCAGACTTTGGAAATAGACAATTAGGTTCAAATGTTGACTTTGCCCCTTTACAAGCTTCGTGAACCTATGTGAGTTACTTAGACTCACCAAGCTGTACTACCTCACCTGTAAAAAACGCCACCTACCTCCAGTAACCTTTGTTAGAATTAAGTGTGATCATATAAATTGCTCTTTGCACAATGACTGGCAAACAGTGAGAAATACAGTAGCCCCCCCTTATTTATGGTTTCATGTTCTGCAGTTTCATTTACCTGTGGTGAACCACCGTCCAAAAAATATTAAATGGAAAATTCCAGAAGTAAGCAATTCGTGAGTTCTGAGCAGAGTGATAAAATCTCACACCGCCTTTCTCTGTCCAGCCTGGGACATGGATCGCCCCTTCGTCCAGCCAATCCACCCTATACACGGGCCCCCTGCCTGTTAGCTACCTAGCAGCCATCTTGGTTATCAGAGAGAGAGCACATTCACGTACCTTTTATTACAGTATATTGTGATAGTTCTATTTTATTATAAGTTGTTATTGTTAATCTCTTATTATGCCTAATTCACAAATTAAACTTTGTCATAGGTATATATGCATAGGAAAAAACATAGCATACATAGGGTTTGGTATTCCAGCTGTTTCAGGCATCCACTGCGGGTCTTGGTATATATCCTCTGCAGATAACGGGTGCAGGGGTGCCCTCTCCTCAACTTTCTCTTCCATCTGTGGGGATTTGTGTAAGTGAGTAATACCATTTTCCTCCCCTTTCTTACTATTCCCTGTTAGAAAGCCATGAGGTTTTCTGATTTTAATCTGACTTGTATCTCCCAGGACACCGTTTAGGAGAATGAGACAGAGCTCAGGGTTTTCCCTTAGCCACCTCATTAACTAGCTTGCAAGCCAATTGCATTAGGAGATTTTTAAAAATGCAATACTTCCTAAAGATTTTGAAATCATCACACATGTTCAAGACAGTCTTAGAAAAAGAAAATTCTTCACACTTTGTTTTGAGCATGCCCCCTTGGAAAAAATACTTTCAGGAATACATTTTTGCAACTGTTGCAGTAACCGTTGCTCTTATCCAAAATTCATACAGAAATAGAAGAACATCAAAACCTCTGCAAAATTGAGGCTCTCCACGTATAGATTTTCAAGTGTACAATCAATGGCTTCATTGGGATTAAGGCTTAAGTGGAATATTACCACCGTTACCCTTGCTATAAATCAGGTTGCCGAATCGAGCATGGAATTTACTGCCTTTCACCAGAGGAATCTCCCTGTCCCAAGCAGGAGAAATATACCTCATACAGACTCATTTCTACACTCTCTCAAGAGGAAAGAACCTGTGCTTATGATTATTTTAAAAACTTAGAATCCTTACTAAGGTTAATGTATTACAGAAACTTTCATATCATAGTTATACTAAGAAAATTTGATTTATATTTTTGACCATGGGCAGAGCTTGGTACAATTCTAATTTCAAACTTTTTACTCTGTGACATTTTTTCAAACAAACTCTTGGGCAGAACTCCCAACATGCAGATGTATAACATATAATGAAGCGTTGTTCTTTTTGATGTTGGGGGCTCGGATCCCCATCTGCTTGGCCTCCTTTATGCTTCCTGCATCCCCTTTATTATCTACCCCTGAGTCACCATCTCAGAGTGTGAGGGCCTCACAGAACACAGCTGGAAAGTACTGGTGTCCTGAAAGAGAGCCAGCTACAAGCGGGAACACCTGGGTCCTTGTGCTAATTTGGCCAGTATCTACGTGAGTGATGTGGGGCAATCGCTACACCTCCCCAGGCCTATTTTCCCCTGTCCAATGATCTCCTCAGTCCTCTTCTTCTGACATTCTATTTGGTTTTAAATGATCAGTTCCTATCAAGTGTTCGCTTTCACAATTTACACGTCAGCAGGACAGTCCTTCCACATTCTTTTTTCCCGTGTATGCCTTCAACAAATATAGATTTAACTGTTATTGTGTTCCAGTATCTGTGTTAGGTGCTAAAAACAATTCTTTAAAATATATATTGATTGCTTTCATTTAAAGACATTTGAACACGTGGTTAACATTATCTTTACCTGCTTTATACAGATACGATTAGCCCTGGTGTTGGCTACCAGTGATGGGGTATTTCAGTCTGACTGAAGCCGTCATATACTGCTTCCCCCCAGTGGGGCGATGCCTGAACACTAAGGAAACGCTAGAGCAGATATGCTTTGTGCGGGTTTCTGTTACTGGAACCACTCTACTGCATTCCGACCCTTTGGATCGTGCCTCCTCCCCTTTATGAGCTTTTTGAAGTCAGACAATGTCTTATTGATCTCTGGGCTCTCACTGCCTTGCTTGGTGCCAGGCAGAAAGAAGGTGCTTTGTTCATGTTTGATGAACAAATGAGCGTGCAATGGTTGCAGCGGACGGAAGCCCAGCAATTAGCATTTCCAGTTCAAAAGTTCCTTTTCATTGCCATATGTGTTGTCTTATTTGGAATGCATTCTGTCAAGAGAATGGTCCATGAGGGGCAGATGAAGAAAGTCTGTGCCAATTCTTGAGGCGAATCTCATTCAGCAGTGCATTCTTTCTTAAAAGGAGGCTCCCTTTCCTTAAACTGAGTCAGGCTATCAAAAGGTATTTCCCCACCAAAGTAGTTTTCTATCCCTGGAGTCAGCAAACATTTTCTATAAAGGGCTAGATAGTAAATATTTTAAGCTTTGTGGACCATACGGTCTCTGGCATGACTACTCAACTCTGTGGTCTTAGCATAAAAGCAGCCGTAGAGACTATGTAAATAAGTGAATACAACTGTGTCCCAATAAAACTTTATTTGCAGAATCAGATGGTAGGCCAGATTTGGCTGATGGGTTTGTAGTTTGCTGATCCCTGTTCTAGCTTATGACCCAGAAGTCTCACTAAGTTCCCATAAATTTCACCATAGTCTTTCCTTACCTGCTTCTCATGAAAACTGATAAAATAAATGATCACTGGAGATTTCTTGGCCTTGGAGAATTGGCTGGTCCTCCTCTTCCATGTTCCTCGGAAGTCTAAAACTCTCAAAGAGATCTTCAAATCACCTCGTACATTATATTCTCAAGATTGTCTCTGTCCTGCACATTTAGATCCAGATTTGCATTTTATCACCTTTCATGATTTCTAAAAATGAAGAGTCAAAAGCACTATCAACGTATTCAAAGCATGAGTAAGGCACTCTTCACAGAAGATTTACAGAAGGGGAAAAGAGATTACATTTCAAAATTCAGGTCTCTTCTAATTAAACATGAAGCATTCTGGTTTTTTTATTTTCTCCAGCCATTTCATAACGAGCATGTATCCACTGGGTATTTGTCAAGTACAGCCCAAAACTTAAACCTATCTGCTTTCTCCATATTTCTTCCTCAATTGTTCAAAAGTGAAACCAAACCCTTCCCTGTGCTTCCTGCAGAGCAATTTTGGTTGCCTTTGCTCTTGGGACAGTCACGCTGCCATATTCTCCTCTTCTACCCCATGCCACTTATCCAGGCATTTCACCACGTGAAAATACTACCCCCATAAGTGGACTATTCTGGGGGTGATGGGTCAAACATTTTCTTCCACATTATATTCATATGTTGATGTCCTGATATGGCCATCCAGCATTCCATTTACTCGTGAAAGTCAAAACCCAAAGTGACTAGGACTTTAGAAGTTTTGCCTAGAAATGAATTCCCTTTGCTGGCTCTTTCTTAAGAGTCATCGGACCACAGCTCACAGCTTGTGGGTGTAGGAGGGTTTCTGGGTGCTTGTCCACTGCAGTCTCTTTGTTTCCTGAAGAGATACCTGAAGCTCAGTAAGGAGACATGACTTGCGCAAAACCCAAATAGGATTTAAGATGTAGGGCCAGGATTCAAGTCTAGAAATTTTGACCACAGAGGGCAATATCTATCAGGTTATATATCTGCTGGGTACCATTATTATTTTTTAAATATAGCTCATTGCTCGTTGGTTAGTATGTTCAGTAAATCACTGTCCTCATTATTTCTATAAATAACTTCTTTTAGTGACCATTTCTGTAATGGTTCCTAAAACGGGGTATTAAAAGTAGTACAGGAGAAGCTGCAGGAGGAAGGGAATAGGACAGATGCTTGTTTTCCCGGATTGGCAAAAGTCGTGGTTCCAGAGGGTGATGCAAATGCAGAGAGAGGACAGGTCTCATAAAAGAGTTTCATTCTGTGACCTTTTCTGTTTCCCAAAGCTTTCCTCATCTCTTGAGGTGTATATTTCCTATAATAAAGTCTTATGCTTGTGAAATGCTTTATGTTTTTCAAAGTGCTGCCACACACACACACACACACACACACACACACACACACACACACACACACACACATATATATATATATATATATATATATATATATATATATATATATATCAGGGTCATTTGACCCTCACCAAAGACCTTGAACCATAGTGAATACACCAAGCTGTAAGTCATTTTAAAAGACTGCATTCTAGCCAGCCAGCTTACCCAGGGACATCCAGGCTCCTTCATCTGCCTTCTAACTTCAATAGTGCACAGACACAGACACAAGGTCTCTCTCTCTCTCTCTCTCCTGCCTATCACCCTTACCCTCACCCTCTCCTTCTCCTTCCCTTGTGCCTCCTTCCCTCCCTCCCTCTCCTCTACTGTTTTTCTCTCCTTCTCTCTCATAAATACTGATGAGCAATGATGAAAAAGAAGAGGCATTTTCAGAATTTACTTAACTTCTGAGCGCCCCTATCTTAAAAAGGATGCACTGAATGAGGTAATAACTGTGGAATTATACTAAGCATTCTCCCTCCTCCTCCTCCTCCTCCCTCCTCCTCCTCCCCCTTCTCCTCTTCCTCCTCTTCCTCCTCCCCCTTCTCCTCCTCCTCCTCCTCCTCCTTCTCCTCCTCTTCCTCCTCCTCCTCCTCTTCCCCCCACCTCCTTCTCCTCCTCTTCCTCCTCCTCCTCCTCCTTCCCCTTCTCCTCCTCCTCCTCCTCCTCCTCTTCCTCCCTCCTCCTTCTCCTCCTCCTCTTCCTCCTTCTTTTTTTTTCTTTTTGCTCTGCTTGTATACCTATCCTCTTTGCAGCTGAAATTACACCAGCCCAATGTTATAATTGAAAGTGCAAGAGTTTCAACTTTAATTACTCTCAGTAATAGATATGACAATGAGAAGGATCGTTCACAGCAGTTACATCAAACAGAGGAGTCATCAGGTTGCTGATCCTAATGCCATGAACGCTGTCACCTGAAGCGTCTCTGAAAAGGACACTCACTGTCTCGAATCATAGCTGCTTATCCATTATCCATAGTTGAAGAGGATCGGGGAGGAGAGCATGCCTCAGTGGCATTTACAAAATGTGGTGTGGTCAAAAAGACAGAGGAAGTGGAAATGGGAGATGTGGATTTGCATCCAGCTCTCCCCTTCATTGCCTGTGTGACACTGGACAAATAACCCTCTGTTTTTCAATGTTCTTATCGCTAAAGCCAAGATGCTAACTCATGTCATGTCTGATTGAGCGGTTTTTGTAAACGTGCAGGTGGTACGAGATTGAAGATTGCCAGGCTCCTCTACTTTGCCATCCAAATTGCTCCCTTGGCTGAGATGAAATATATAGTCAATGAGTTCCATTTAGTTTTCATCCCCACTTTCTAATGGCATTAAATGGCCAACAGGGAAATGTGAGGAGGGAAGAGAGAAGCAAAGGGAAAGACTAATGTACAGACTTGATGGTCAGTGTCTACAGGATCTGCCTCCACTTTAAGAAAGCCCAAGATGGCACACATCAGCAGTTCCGAGGCATTTCAGCATTGGGAGGCCTCTGGATTGGCAACCAAACGGGGAATTAACCTCTCTCTCCTTACCTTCCCATTATTATTATTTTTTTCCCTTTTTAAATAAAACAGACTCTGTTGGTTAAGAAACAACATCTGAACATGCTGTGGCCATGGAAATTTTCTGCATGTAGAAGAAACATATTTTGAAATAAATGTTAAATCATTCATCTATTCATTGACCCATTGATGGCAACAATTAAAACTATGTATTGGCCTTGGCCTTGAGATGACTAGGCACTCTGGTAATCCTATGGAGCCCCGTCAGAGAGATAGACTCTGAAGGCAGAGGGACAGTGCTGTCTGTTGAGTCAATATGGAGGGCTAGTCTGCTCAGAGGTAAGGAGGGCCGTGGCGACTGTGGAGGGGGGGAGTGTTCTAGGCCCAATGCCAAGTGTGTCAGTGAGAAAGTGGGAGAAGCTGGGGCCCTGTCAAGGGAATGAGGCTGATGTCCTCCGTGCTGTCATCTGTTTAACTAATGGCACTTTAAGAGGCGTTGTTAAGTAGCTGAGCGAATCAGTCCTGGAAAGAGAGATTGTTTCCTGACCAGCAGGAATCAGTGCCGCTGTATTATATTTATAAGCATTTCTTTTCACATGGTAGAGTTACAGGGTGAGGGAATTAAAGTCTCTGTCTCTTGGTAGGAATGAATGTGAAAACATAATTGACTCCTCTTATGTATTTACGGATTTTGTTTTTTTGTCTTTTGGTTAGTTTGTTTTTTATTGATTGGTGCTTAACAGAGGGCCCAGCGAGACGTTTGTAGCTAAATGTGTTAGGAGCCACTTCCAATTAAAGTTCATTTGTAATGAAGATAAACGATAATCTGAGTTAATAGGAAAGTAGTATTCAGTGTTACCTTAGAAATGGTTTACACAGAACAATTTAGGAGCCTTTCCAGTGCATAAATTAGGGCACCTCTATGATTAAAGCACAAACCACTAAAGCCCCTTACTTAATCTGATGTGCAGGGTGAAATACCTTATAAGGAACAGGATCCCTGATCCTATTTGAAAGCGACTTCCTCTGAAACCCTGCAGGGCAATGACCTTGGGCCAACCAGCAGAAAGCCTTGGCCTTACTGCCAGAGTTTCTGTCCTTTGTTATGACTTTCCTCCCAACTCCCCAAGGCACAGTTCCCTTTCCTAGTGGGTAACCTCTTTTCTGGAGTATAAGCTCCATGGGAGTGGAGGGCAGAGGGAGTGGAATCCCGTTTTTGTCCATGTTTCAGCCTCAGCATCTAAAATGGTGCCTGACGCTAATAGGCACCAGGAGATGTACAATATCAGTTGTATGAATGGAAGGATGGAGGAGTGTGAGAATGTAGTAAACAAGGAAAGAAAAATATTGATTGTTTTCCCTGTTTCTATTCATTTCCTTCTGTAAATCAACCGGGGAAGCTTTAAAAAATACATATGCCCAGGTCCTGCCATCAGACACTTTTCTGTAATTGGTCTTCGGTCTGGTCCAGCGACTGAGATTTTAAATCTTCCCAGGTGGTTCTAATGTGTAGGGGGAGGTGGAATCAAGTTGGCAGCCCTGTCTCGGAAGGCCTGGGACCTCTATTTCTGCTCACTTTTATCACAGACACTGCCCTTCCCCTGGGCACCAACACTTATGTTCCTGGTAGGAAGTATTAGTTCTGGTTTAACTCTTTATTTCTCCCTGTCATTATAAGTCAAGATCATTTCATCTACATTGTGAAATAGCGCTACCTACTATGAAATTTTCTGCAAATCTCTTAACCTATTTGAACCTCAGAATTTGGATCTTTAAAATTGATGCAATGATGTCTACCTTGCCTTCCTCACCGTGTTTTTGTGAAATTCAGTTGAGAATAGATGCAAAAATGCTTCAAAAACTGTAAAGAATTTTGAAATCATTAAGAAATCATCATTATGGTTTATAATAGAAAAGTATAATTAATTAGTTAATTAATTTCTAATTTTAAGGGTGTAGAATTTGAAACTACTTTGGAATGACATGGGATTTGGTTTCAGAAAATAAGGGATGTATCCCAGATCTGTTATCTACTGTTCATAGTAAATATAACTACTTACACTCTTGGAACTTCGGTTTCCAGGAGACCACCTGTCTCAGAAAGCTGTGAGAATGGGATGAGTACATGTGTGAGAAGGTACTTCGTGTGCTCTAAAACACTGTATAAATGTTAGCTTTTGTTGTGGTTGTAATTATTTCTCTCTCTCATAGAGCTGACTCCATTATCTCAAGACAGTTGATTTTGGGCATCTCTTCTGGGCTCCTAATTCAGTGACTTGAAATTGACTGATGGCCATACTAATACCACAGAAATCAAGTGGTACCGATCAGGGCTTTTTTTCCCCCTCCTTCCCTCCCTCTCTTCTTCCCTCCTCCTCTCCCCTCTCCCCCCTCCCCGCCTTTTTCTTTTTGATCCAGTTTACCAGCACACCATTGCCTATATCTGAAGATATCTAGCATTATGAGAGTCAAAATAGATACTTAATTAATAAAGGGTGATTTGAATAAGTTAAATCATGGTTGAAACCAAGAAAATGGCAATGGTTGGTGTATAACTCAATACCAAGTAGATTTTATTGAGAATTTTATCTCAATACCAAGTAGATTTTATTGAGAATTTTATCTGTTTAAGATTGAAAGCAAACAACAAGCCAACAACTTCAGCCTTTTTCCCTGACCTATTCAGACACCATAAAAGCATGTCCCATTTGCTAGCCAACAAGTGAGGATCACCTAGCTCATCCGTTCATTGAAGCCAACTAGTCAGTTTCAATTATTCAAGCCAAAATGAGATTTGTTTCCTCTTTAGAAAATCTCTGCTCCCCTAAGGAAATTCTTATTTTCTTGACAGCCCATTTACTTTTGTTTGTGGCTGACTGATTGGAATCTTTGTCAGCCATCACCCTGATGACAATTGGGCATCTCTTGCCCCTTCGAACCAGCTCAGAGATCCCTAAAGTAGTGTTCTTGCCATCACCACAGTGGGGTGGAACATCCTGAATAAGCCCTGCTGAATCAAAGGCCATTCTCCTCTTCTGTTCTCTTTGTTTTGTTCTGATCTAACTCAGTGATGTGTCTAATTGGGTCCAAAATACAGGAAATTTTCTAGACTCACTATAGTCTGTAGGATCAGATGTTTAACCACCTGTAGCTCTGTACCATTTTATCCTCTGAGGCCCTCATTGTTCCCTGAAATTTTAGTTGTTACAAGTGGATCATAGGGGCATGGGTCATGCGCTGTTACAAAAAGCAAGTTAAAGAAAGATAGAGTCACTGCTCTCTCCCTGCTAGAAATTTGCCAGGCACACCATTATATAAGAAGCTCAAACTAGCAAACAGTCATTAAAATAACAATGGTAGGCACCATTATGTAAGAAGCTCAAACTAGCAAACACAGTCATTAAAATAACAATGGTATGATACCTTATGCGACACCTTGCAGATAGGATATTTTCATTTGTATTGTATAAACCAAGTATATCAGGCAGTGATGTCAGTGATTTGCAAAAGGCCAAGGGAAAGTGAATGAGGACACTGGAATGGAGTTCTTCTGGAGCCTTCTCCTGCTATGCCAATCAAAGGCCTGCTGTGCTGTGCGTAAGGGAGAGTGCTATGGTATGTGGAGGTGTCTGGCTGGCTATATCTTCCAGAATGTTATAGGTCAATGCCATTCCCAGTGTGTCATCTGGAAAGGAAAAGGAGAGGTAGGAAACTACCTATTGGCAGGTAGTGTTGAATATAGAGTTTTCATTTTGCAGGTCCCAAATGATTTTTTTTCAGTGCACCCGGACATGATCACATGGGAAGGACAGAATCATGAATTACCAAGTTAATGGGAGATTGATTTTTAATTATTGCCAATATAATACTTAAGTGATTGACAATGAGGTGATACTCACCATTCCACTGATTAGACGAATCTTCTCTGCTATGCAGGAACCCCTTTTCAGGCATTAAGATTAAAAAAATAATAATCAATCTCTTAATAAAAGGTTTCTTGTGTCTCTGTTTTTCTTTTTTTTTTTTTTTTTTTTTTTTTTTAGCTGAGCCATCCTGCCACCTGTTGGCAGCTCAGCGGCTGCTCAGCTCGGGCCGGGACTCGAACTGCTGTTGCTCAGAGCTCAAACTCTTGAGCCAGCTCTTAACCAACTGAGCCACTCGGCCGGCCCTGTTTTTCTATTTATTGATCTCAACTTGCCCATTTCTATTCTGAATTTGGCATGTTCTGCCCAACTATATGGACCATGAATCTTCAAAAAATAAAAATAGAGGAAAAGAAATTTGGAAAGTATCAACACCGTGTTTACATTAGCCTATGAATTTTATTTCTACTTGCTGTTTGCCTTGGTATCCTGTAGACCAATCAAAGTAAGGCAACTTTCTCTGTGACACCTGAGAAAGCCCTTACAGGGCTCACTAAAAATCTACTTCCCTTTGGTCAAAAGTGTTAAAAAGTAACAGAGTCAGAGATCATCAATCAAATAATTCCAGTCTCAATATAAAAGCTCTTATGTCTAGATGTTCTTCGATAAGGATAGGGGATGGTCATTCCCACACAAAGACACATTGACCTGACTATCCATAGGTGCAAAGTGGGGTGACGGATAAAGAGAAATGAAACCTTTTCTCTGTTCTGTAGAGCTCTGACAGCCTTTTGGTCCTGTGTAAAATATGTATTTATTGGTGTTGCTGGGCAGCTTTGCCTGACCCGTGGTCCACTGCTGCTGGCTGTGGGCGAGTTTGGGTAAACAGGAAAACTTGCAGCTAAGGAGCGAAGAGAGACCTTCCACTCTGGATGAATCAGATAGGAATGAATCATTGTTTAAATTACAAAGGTGGACACCACTTTACTTAAGTAACTGTCCTTTTGAAATGGACATGTAATCTTTTCGAGTTGAGTCATAATCATGGAACTGTAGTAACTTAGAATAGCCATATTTGTCAGCTAATCCAACTTGTCATAGCTGAGGGAACTGAGGTACAAAGTGTAAATCAAATGCTGTTATGAATGTATCTGTTTACTATTTACAACACCATTCTGGTGAGAACCCTTTTGTGAAATAAATATACCCCCTCAATGTATCTGTTCAAAAATGTTTGTTCAAAACTATTTATGAAGTAGCTACTGTGTATTTGACACTACTCTGGCACCTGGGGCTACAACCACAGATAAGGCAGATTTTATTCCTTTTTAATAAAAAATGTGTTTCTGGGGAGGGAGGTTGGGAACAGGAGGTGCAGATAACAAACCAGCCAGTTAACAAATGCACGAAGTAATTTCAGACAAATGTAAGTGATATAAAGACAATGAAAGTAGGATGAATTAGAAAGTGCGGGTGGGTGCTGCTTTAGAATAAGTGGTCAGGACATGTCACTCTGAGCAGGTGAACTTGGAGCTGAGAGCAGATAGCTATGCCAGAGTCAGCCATGTGGAGACCAGGGGACAGATTTTCCAGGCAGAGGGGACAGCCAGTGCAGAATTCTGAGCTTGCTGTGTTTAAAGAACAAACAGAAACCACATGGTTTCATTTAATGAATGTGGGGGTGTAAAAGTAGGGGGCCAGTTCACATGGAGCCTTTTTGAGACTAAGGTCAGAGTCTATTTTTATTCTTCCATTGAGAAAATATCGGAAAGCTTTCAACAGGAAAAGGATGTGATTTGGCTTACATTTTTAGAAGATCATTTGGTTTCTGTGTAGAAAATGAACTGTTAGGACAAAAGGGGAATAAAGGAGGCCAGACAGGGGGCTATTTCACAGCTCGGGCAGGGGAGCATGGAGGCTTGGTCTTGGATAGCATTGGAAGTGGACAGGTGAGAACATCCTGGAACTCACCTGTCAGCTTTGAGTCTCATTAGTCATATAAATCAGTAGGAAATAATAAAAGAAGAAACATAGATTTCTTTACTAACATCATGTGAGGTGATGTGTGGCTTTTCCAAACATAATAAAACTACATGGCGAAAGCCTAGACTTTCAAATTTGTTTCTGAAATGAGCCTGGGGTGGGACGGCTCCTGCCCCTGAAAACTTTAGCACGACCCTCGTGCCTTCCCTGGAGCTCTGGCACTAGCTGGTCTTTTTTTTTTTTTTTTTAACCCCTTCTCTGTATGCCTTGTTGCTGACTGCTATACACCTTTGATTAACTCCAAGGGTTGCTTTCCTAGCAAACCTGAATGTCAAGTAAAATATAATCTCCCCCAGCTCCCAAATTCCTTGAAGCCTTCAAATGGGCTGTGAGGACCTTTCTTTCTGAGTTTCTCCCTCGTGGGAAATCACAACTAAACTTCAAATACGGAGACCTTTCGGAGCATCGATGCATTTTTTTTAAGTTTTCATAGTCCCTGTGCTTTGTGAATATGTCTTAATTTTTCCTTATACATCCCTAGAAATAGTGCTGGCTGTGAGAGGCAGAATAATTGCATCTCAAAGATGCCCATGTCCTAATATTGGAACCTGTGAATGTATTATGTTACATGGCAAGGAGAATTAGTGTCACAGATGGAATTAAGGTTATTAATCAACTGACTTTAAAATAAATAGATTATGGGCCGGCAGAGTAGCGCGATGGTTAAGAACTGGCTTGGGATGCCAGAGGGCCACGGTTCGGTTCCCACATATGAGGGCCAGTGACACTGCCCTCCACAGCTAAGATGCTGAACAACAGCTCAACCTGGAGCTGGGCTGCCATGAGTCACCAGCGACAGCGTAGGCTGCAGCCTCTGCTGCAGTGGGTTGCCATGGGCTACCGTGTGTAGCCAGCAGCCAGTGTGAGCGGCCAGCAGCCGCAGTGAGTGGCCATCCAGAAGCCGGCGACTGATCTGCCTCACCCGGGAAGAACGCAATGATGGTGCTAACTTGGGCCAGTGAAGCAACGTCCTCCACAACTAGAGTGAAGAACAAAACAACAGCAACTTGTCTGTTCCCCTTCCCCCAATTCCCCAGCACTGTTCCCATCCCCCCAATTCCCCAATAAAAATCTTAAATAAATAAATAAATAATAAAATAAATAGATTATCCTGGATTTTCAAATCAGGCACAATGTAATCACAGGGTCCTTCAAATGTGGAAGAGGGAAGCAGAAAACTCGAGTCAGAGAGATACTGGAAGAGCTGGCTTTGAAGATGGGAGAAGGGAGCAAAGAGCAAAGGACTCAAGAAGCCTCTAGAAGCACACAAGACAAGGAATCAGGTTTTTCCCTAAAACTCCCAGAAGGAACAAGCCACCAACACCTTGATTTTAGCCTAGTGAGACCCATTTAGGACTTCTGACTTCCACAACTGTAAAATTGTGTGTGTGTGTGTGTGTGTGTGTGTGTGTGTGTGTGTGTGTGTGTGTGTTGCTTATTTTAAACCACTGTGTTTTTGGTAATTTTTTACAGCAGTAGTAGGAAATGAGTACACTGGCATTCCACTATTATTTTCTGAGGAAGTGACCTTTGAGCTGAGACAAGATAAATATTGTTTTTTATTCCTTTGGGAATATACTTTTTTTTTAATTAACTGTATTTTATTTTTTTAAGATTTTTATTAAAATATAGCTAACATACAATATTATATTAGTTTTAGGTGGACGTCATAGTTTCTCAATATTTATATACCAAAAGAAGGGATCACCATGATAAGTCCAGCAACCATCTGACACTGCACCACACTATCACAACATTATTGACTATATTCCCCATGCTGTACATTACATCCCTATGTCATATTTGTTTTATATCTGGAAATTTGAGCCTCTTATTCCCCTCACCATTCCCCCCTTTTAAAAATGTTCAATTACAGTTGACATCCAATATTATATTAATTTCAGGTATACAGCATAGTGGTTAGACATTTATATAATTGAAGAAGTGATTCCCCTGAATAGTACCCACATGGCACTATACATAGTTATTACCATATTATTAACTATATTTCCTATGCTTTACTTTACATCCCCATGTCTATTTCATAACTACCAATTTGTACCCCTTCATCTTTTTCACTCTGCTCTCCAACCCCCCTCCCATCTATCACCCTGATAAATCTAGTACCCATCAGACACCATACATGTTAGTACAATATTATTGACAATATTCCTTATGCTATACCCTGCATCCCCATGACTACTGTGTAACAACCAATTTGTACTTCTTAATCCTTTCCCCTTTTTCACCCACCCCAAACCCCCTCCCATATGGCAACTATCAGAATAGATAGATGGCAACTATCTGCATCTATGAGTGTGTTTCTGTTTTGTTTGTTTGTTTTGTTCTTTAGATTCCACATATAAGTGAAATCACATTGTACCTGTCTTTCTCTGTCTGACGTACTCCATTCAGCACAATACCCTCCAGGTCCATCCATGCCGCCATAGATGGCAAGAGCCCATTCCCTTCCATGGCCAAGCAATATTCCATTGTATATATGTACCACCTCCTCTTTATCCAATAATCCATCGACAGCCATGAAAAGAGCTTATCCAGTCTCCTCAATTTACTTCAATTTTATCCTTTTTGAGGCTTATTATAATGGATACTCGCATGACTGTTACTCCTATTATGATTACTCCCACTGCACTTGATCATTACCTAGTGTCTTGCACTATTTTAACTGTCCATGCCACCCTTATTTTACAGAATAGGAAGCTGAGACATAGTAAGCATCTGGGCTGGAATTGTAGCCCAGGTAATGTGGCACCAGCTTTTAAATGTATACTTTCTTCTTCCTCCATGACGGTCTCACTGGTCAGCACCTGGCAGGTGTAGGGAGGGTTGAAAGGAAATCTGGAACTAGTTTGCATGTATCACTAGCCTCAATTATAAATTTATATCTTTGGAGACCCTGCACTGACTCCCACCTCAGGGGTCTCTTAGCTTCATGACAGAAAGAGAATGTTAGGGCATTTCTTCGGAGTTAAGAAAAGTTAATTAACATGTAGAACCAAGGGTCTAATTTAAGTGCACATTTCTTAATGAAGGGCTTACTGAGTTGCAAAAGTTAATGTGAGGCAGAAAGATGGGAAGAAAAAACTTACGACGTGGCAGCCCAGCAATTTTTTCCAACTTACAAACTAAAGTTTGTTAAGATTCTAATAAGCGCCTTACCTTGCCTAGGTTAGCATTGTGTGAGGGCGGGGGTGCGATACTAAATACATGAGTGCATCATGGTCTCTGTTGTGTTTATGGAATAGTGTTACACATGATAAAGCATAAATCACTCTATAACACACAAGGAATGATAAAAGCAAGAGCGTTCGTTGTTAACAATGGAGAACTGCGGGAATGCAGATTTCTCTTAAGTGTACAGACCTGGTCCGCAGGCTCACGTAGAAAAATCATCCCTGACAGAGGGGAGGGGCCAGTGAGCCATCTGGTTGCCATGCTGTAAGCGCCTCATGTCAGTCTTGGCTTTGGCCAATGGGAAGGGCATAAAAAGGGAAAGAATTAGGCCACGTCCCCAAAGCATGCACAGAGAAATTGCCCAGTTTGAGGGAAACAAGACTAGAAAACACAAGCTGGAAACAGCATGCTTTTTGGTAAAAGGAGCTTTAAAAACCAATAAAGACAAGTAAGTGGAAAATACTGAAGGGAAACCTGGATTAACTGAAATATAATTGTAATTGATGTAACATCTTCCATTTATAACCCACATGCTGTGTCCCTTTCAAATACACACATTTTTTTTGTGTGATGGTTTTCGTTTAAAAAAATAAAAAGGAAAAGAGAAAGAAACGCCAACTCTCTCGCAGAATGTACCAGGGCTAGCTCTCTTTTCCGATTCTCCCTGACTTTGGACACTGAAAGTTTGTCATCTGTATAATGACTCCACGCAATGTTCAGTCAGCAAAGGAACACTCAAATGTGATAACTATATGATGGGGACAGTGTACATGAGTGGAAGTTTCAAGCACTTGAACAGATTTTCAGTGACAATGAAGGGCCTGTGAGTAAAACTGCTCTCATCACCTTGGCGACGCTGAGCATCAAGACCTTGTGGTATAGTCCTCAGTCCTCAGAGCCAGGAAGGCAAGGCTGGATGCAGAGACTTGGGGCAAAATCATTTGCCAGGTATAATTGTACTTGGTTCTCTTAATTAAATAATAAACAAATTAACATATTAGATCCAGAAGCCAAAAAATAAATAAATAAAATAAAATTGGAGAGATTTGATTTCATAAAAAGGGAAACTTTGAGTATCATGAATTCACAGTAAAAAACTGAGTAATGGAATCAGAAGAATTATTCAGAATTTATATAACAGATAAATTATTAATCTCCAGAGTAAAGAGCTCCTCCAAATCTATAAATATTTGAAAAATGGACAAAAGTGTGAAAGCATGACTAGAGAAGAAATATAAATGGTCCATAGACGTGAAAAAAACGTGTTCAGCTTCAATAGTAAAGGGGAAATACAAACAAAAATAAAAATAACACAAAATAAACAAATTTATATCCAGTTATGTCAAGGATGTAGAAAATAACTATTTTCATGATAGGAAGGTTAATTATCACAGCTTTTCTGAATAGCAATAGACAATAGCTATTGCAGTTTTTGTTTGTTTGTTTGTTTATTTGTTTGGTTTTTGTTTTTGTTTTTTTTTTGTAGCTGAGCCATCCTGCAGCCTGTTGGCAGCTCAGTGGCAGCTCAGCTCGGGCCGGGCATCGAACCGCTGTTGCTCAGAGCTCAAACTCTTGAGCGAGCTCTTAACCAACTGAGCCACTCAGCCCGCCCTATAGCAGTTTTTAACTGTGTATGTTTTTTGTCCCAAATAATCCCATTTCCAGGCATCTATCCCACAGACACAGAGATGTATATAATAATGCATACATAAGAATATTTATTGGATCCCATATTCTGCTCAAACATTATGCTGATAGAGATGTAGAAGAAGTAAAGAAGGATAGAGCCTGGAAAAATGTGTAACATATTGCTATCAGTGTTGGCTCTGGAGAGGAGCATCAATACAGCAGATAAGAAGGGCAATTTTCACTTTTTATTTTCTGTTTTCTATTGTTTAAATATTGTATAATGAAAACATTTACATGCATTATAACTTAGCATGTATAATCATGAGCATACTTTTTAAAATCTGTTTAGAAAAGTGTTAGATTTGAATAACTCTGATTGGTATGGTAGCAGCTACCTACACTGCAGATGGTAACTAAGGGCATTCTAAAATAGAAAGAATTAAACAAACACAGGAATGAGAACAATGATTCTACATATAATTTATAGTGAAACATTAAAAAATAGACCACTTTTGTTCTATGTGTAAAAAATAAAGCTTGAGAACATCTGTTCTGGAGGTGGCTGTATGACAACATTTTTTCTTCCTCTCTCAAAAATCACACAAATAATGAATAATAATAATAATAATAATAATAATAATAATAAAGTTAACCCCCTTTTCCTTGGCATCCCCTAAGTTCCATAGACTTTATCAGTATGTTTAAGGAAGGTCTACACAGAGATGGAGCCAAAACTTCCTGGGAGAAAAAGGAGAACATGAAGAGTGTTATGAAAGGATAGGGTGATAGCCAATCTCAGAGAGTGCCCACAAAACTACATGTTCTGCGGGCGAGGTCACGCCTTCGCATGCCAGCCTGTAGCTCCTGTTGGCCAAAATCTTACTTATGGATACCATTAAGGAAATGTTACATAAAACCTGACTAAACAGAAGGGAACCACCCATTAAGATAGTGACACTTTTTAATGTGTGATATTTATTAAAACCATACAAAGGAATGTTTTGATATGTCATCATATGTACATAAAGGTAAAAAACTTATCTCCACGTATACTGAAATGAAAATTTGTCAAAATTCAACAATCCATCTTGATTAAAAATAAATGTGCACACTCTAAATAAGAATGCATGGATACTTTTCTAATGTGATTAAATATATCAATCTTGGCTCAAAACCTAATATCTGAAAAATTACTATAAACAGATAAAATTCAGTGAAGTTGCAGTATATGAAATTAGGATGAAAAAATCAGTACTTTCCATGACATAGATGGTTAGAAGATATAATAGTGGAAACACACAAACTTAATATAGCAATATACAGAAAAATGAAAATACAGTAAAATAAGTATTTTATTTTGTACAATGCCTATGAAGAAACTTTCCACCACTCTTGAAAATCACAAAGAAAACCTGGAGCCAATGGAAGAGCAATCTACCATGCTTAGATAACATAATACAGTAGCATAAAGATGGCAGATGTCAGTAAGTAAATTTAAATATGTAACATAATGTCATTAAAAATGGTAAGTTTGTAGAATCAGACATGTCTATTTTAAAGTCCATATACATAAATACATTAGGGAATATAGGCACACCAAAAACCATCAATGAAGGTGTGTAGCAATTAAGGAATGAAGAGTGTATTGCAGGCATATAAATAGGTGGACAGATTTCTAGAAAAGATTGAAAATTACAGACAGTAGATCCAAGTGTATATGGAAATTCAGTTCATGAAAAAGTCACCACCTCAAGTCAGTGAGGAAAAAAGGTCATTGAATAAATATGGTAGCACCCTAAAACAAATACATACATGTGAGTTTGATTGATAGCTCAAGCCACACAACAGTATAAATTACAAACCAATCTAAATTTGCAGTGTAAAAATTGAAACCAACAAAGTACTTAAGAAAACATTAACAACTTCCTTTATAACTTTGGAGTAGAAAGTTTTATTGTTTTTGGGTTTTTTTTAACTGTGTCTTAAAATTCATTCGTCATTAAAGAAAAAGATAAATCCAAAAACAGAAAATAAAAACCTTCTCTGGGGGAGAAAAAGTAAAAAAGACCAATAATACAATAATAAACTGGGAAAAAGTATCTCCAACTCATCTAATAGGCAAAGGTCTAATTTCCCTCATATAAAAAAGGCATCTGGAAATTGTAGACCCAGTAGAAAATCTGATACAGAATATAAGCAAATAGCCAATAACAAAGAAATACAAAAGTCTTAAATATACAAAAATTGCATGTTCTCGTTCTTAATGAAAGAAAAGCAAACTAAAACTACATTCAGATAGTTTAGTTTATTCCACCTATCCAATTAGCAGAAATGCAAGATTTGATAGCACGCTTTGTTGGTGAGACCATGAAAAAGGACTTTCTCATACAATGCTAGGGGGAACATAAATCTGTACAACTGTGGAAATGTATTTAGAAATTGGTACATACATTACAAAATTTCAAATACATACAATACTCTGAGGACATAGAGAAATTCAATACTTGGAATCTATCTCCATAATATATGCAATGATATGTAAACATTTGTTATGGTATCTTTTTTTTTAAATAGCAAAAACATGTCTGTCATTAGGGGAATGGCTAAAGTATGGTCCATCCATACAAGGGAATATTATAGATAACTGGGAAAACAAAATGTGGCAACTTTCCATGTGCTGGTTTGGATAGATCTCCAAGATATACTGTTCAGAGAAATGAAGAGGAGTTTGTGTAGTAGGCTGTCTTTTGTGTTCAAAGGGGAAATGATAACTATGTTCATATGTGCAGGTTTCCAATTCTGTCTTTACCATACACGTCTGGGTGAATTTGAGCAAGTTATATATTGTATCTGGGCTTCAGTGGTATCACCTAAAAATGGAGCGATGATACCACCTAAAATGATATTAGAAGGATTAAATAAGAAAAATGCACATAAAGCACTTAGCAAGACATTTGGTTCATGATATGTTCAGAAAAGGTTAGTTATTAATAATAGAGTGGGCTCTGCCTTTGCTATATAAACTTTAAGAAATAGTCTGACAGTCTAGTACCTACCAATATTTCTTATTTGTTTAGCTCACCCAATGTATTTATTTATGTTTTTGTATCTCATTAACAAAGGGCCTAAGTGCCTAAGGATTAAAAGAGGATAGCATCACAACTCCGACATTAGAGATACAGATCATTAAGGCTCCATCTAAAATGAACTATATTAAAAAAAGCAATAAGGAAGTAAAATCTAATTTGTATAAAATTTGGTTTGCACAAGTTCTCAGAGAAACAGCCACCAGATAAAGTGAATTCCACCTGTATCACTTCAGCAGCCACCTTCAGTGCCTAAGAAGGCCCCAAAAATCTGGCTATTTTATCTTTCAGTGAAGCTTGAGGAACTGGGGAGCAACCAGCATGGTATTGTCAAGAGAAAATCATATGGGCCAATTCAATTTCCTGCTATGACAGAATGACAGGGCTCCGAGATGGGAGAAAAGCAATAGATGTAATCTACATGAGCCACAGCAAGTCTTTTGATTCCGTCTCACATGACAGTCTCTTCAATGCATTCTGAAGATTGGGTCTAAATCAGGGTCTGGAACTGGTGGCCTTTTCTACCCCCACTTGGGTCACCCAACCCTAGTGGAGTGCTTCATGGAACCAGTGCAACAACATGCTAGGGGACTGGAGTATGTCAGGGATGGAGAATAGAGGGATAGAGGAAGGTGGAAATCACTGCAGCCCCAGAGACAGTGAGGGAGACAGAGACAGAGGGAAGGAGAATGGATGTACATTTCTAGGATCAGGGGACTATATAGGTGCAAACACTGAGGGAGGGGAGCATGATAGGACAACGCTTGTGATGGCTAGGATCTTCTCAAGGTTAGATCCTGATGGGAGGGGCAACCAAGCACTGTGTCATCTGTGATAGACAGAAGACTTTGAACAAAAGAGAATAGCATGCACAGTCACTCACTCCTTCATTGTGTGTGTGTGTGTGTGTGTGTGTGTGTGTGTGTGAGAGAGAGAGAGAGAGAGAGAGAGAGAGAAGAGGAGAGGAGGGGAGGGGAGGGGAGAGGAGAGAGGAGAGAGGAAAGATAGGAGAGAGAGAGAGATCTTAGGAGTTTTGTGTGAGAAATCATTGGATTAGAAAATTGTGAAGGGCAGGGCTCGAGGTGAAGACTGTATTGCTGGAGCATATAGACATAGGACAATTTTGTTTGAGAGATCAGTGGAACATGTCCAGTAATTCAGTAATTACTGTGGCACTGGGAAAAGGGGAATGCTTGCTACTGTTGAGTCAATGATGTGAACATTGAGGCAGAAGTTTGATGGACTGATTATTATTTATTAGATATATTGGAGTGGCATTGGTTAATAAAATCATATAAGTTTCAAGTATACAATTGTATAATGCATCATCTGTATATCGCATTGTGTGTTCACCACTCCAAGTCAAATCTCCTTCCATCACCATATACAGAGTGCCAAAAAAATGTATACACATTTTAAGAAAGGAAAGAACTATTAAAATTATAATACACAATATATACCAATAACAAAAGATGAATACAAGTCACGTTTGACTTCTGCAATTACAAGATGTGCTCAAAGTGGTTACGATTAGCGTAATTTTAATACAGCATTTTTCCTTTCTTAAAATGTGTATACATGTTTTTGGGACCCTCTGTATTTGACTGACTCCCTTTACCTTCTTCTAACTTCCCCCTCCCCCTTCCTCTCTGGTAACCACTAAACTGTTGTCTGTGTCTATAAGTTTTTCTTCATTTGCTTGTTGCTCTCCCAGCTCAGATTCTGTCCTTATTATAGAAATAGTAAGGGGTGGGGGAATATAGATCACACCTTAGGTTTGACTTCGTTTTGCACCCTAGCTCAGTAATCCTGTCAGGAGCTTTCTAGTCCAAAGATGATGGCATTGTCCCGTACCAGCGAAATCATGATCTTATTCTTAACACAGTAAGGTAAATTTTCTCCTTAGAAAGTCCTTCATAAGTCATGGCAGTAACCATGTCCTCTTAATCATGGTGTTATCAGTTCATTTAAAAAAAGAAGAAGAAAAAATGATCTCCTGTTCTGAACTTGCTCTTGGTTATTGCATCATCATAATAGCTTGGTAATTTCATTACTACTATAAGGCAAGCAGTCCTTCTTTTGTTGACTACTGAGGAGGAAATTGTTAATGATGTTAATAGGATAATAATGTGGCACAGAACTCTGGGTAATGTCTAGTCTTTGTGTGGGTTTTTTGGAGGAGCAAGTACAGTTGCTAGAAAGACACAACAGCATCATGATTTTATGGGAGGCCCTGACACCTGCCTCTGAGATTGCTATGAGGAATAAATGAGAAATGTATACACAAGGGCTGGTCATTTAGTAATGGTACAATCAATGTTAGAGTTTTTTAAGTCTAATTTTAATACTGACTTACTGTCTTCTTTATACATTGCTGTGGGGCAACTAAGGAAATAATGAATTTTCTTATGATATGCTGGGCATGAAGGACAAATTTGACAAATTCATTCTTGATACTAATGAAATCAGAATCAATTAATAGAAAGTATTCATTATAACAGAGTAAGTCATTTCGATGACATAAAATGGGCTTAGAACAGTGCCTGGAAAATAATGAGTTTTCATTAAATATTGTTGGTATTATTGTCAGATGGTTTGGGGAGATGACATGATTAAACTTGTCATATGACATAGACTCCTCCTCACTCATGCAAGTTGGTCTTAAAAATTCAAATACAAACTAACTCCTGACCCTATTCACAGACTTCAGAATTTGCATTCCTCCCAGAGAAACCCAGGGTGGGAAAGATGGACTGTATCTGGTACTGTCCATAGCCCTGCGAAGGTCAATATCCTGCTAATATGAGGCTCGCATATGAGGTCTGACAATTAAGTTCGTGAACTGGTTGCAATGATGTTGCTAAGCTTTTATGAAAGTAGAGGGATTATTCATTATGAATTTGTACCAACTGGACAAACAATTAACCAAGTTTACTATTTGGAAGTGCTGCAAAGGCTGCGTGAAAAAGTTAGATGACCTGAACTTTTCGCCAACAATTCATGGCTCTTATATTATGACAATGCACCAGCTTACACGGCACTGTCTGTGAGGAAGTTTTTAGCCAGTAAACAAATGACTGTATTGGAACAGCCTCCCTACTCACCTGATCTGGCCCCCAATGACTTCTTTCTTTACCCGAAGATAAAGGAAATATTGAAAGGAAGACCTTTTTATGACATTCAGGACATCAAGGGTAATATGATGGCAGCTCTGATGGCCACTGCAGAAAAAGAGTTCCAAAATTGCTTTGAAGGGTAGACTAGTTGCTGGCATCGGTGCATAGCTTCCCAAGGGGAGTGCTTTGAAGGTGACCATAGTGATATTCAGCAATGAAGTATGTAGCACTTTGTCTAGGATGAGTTTGTGAACTTAATTGTCAGACCTCATAGTGTGTCTTTTCTTTAGAAGCAAACATGTGCCTTCAACATAGTCTTCCTGTCAGAGGGAAGATATAAAATGTGAGAGGGGGATGACTTTTTATAATCAAAACAAACAAATAAAAAGACTTTTTTCATCCTTAGCCCCAGGCTTCCTGTGGCTCAGAGGATTCCAGTATCAGGGGAACATGTGGAGAATCACAGCTCTCCAGCTGATAAGGCATTTTTAATTTGAATCAAAAGTGCATAAAATATGATATTTTGTATGATTTTATCAACATGTGGAAGCCAGAGTCTCTGTATTATGAACAGATAGCCTGGAGGCTGAAAGGTGCAGGGAGGAGCATGCTGGGAGAAAGGAACCAGGTAGCTGAGCCAGGAAGGGAGTCAGAATAGTGTGTGTGTGAAAGAAAGGTGTCTAGGTCTGTAGAGAGACCAGAGGCGATGAATGATGCAGGAGGGAAGTGGGAAGGGGATGTGTATGCAAAATGCCTTCCTGGGCATTTTTGGAGGATCAGATTCTATGAAGTTAATTATGCAGGTGTTACTTTTAGAATCCTTAATGTTAATATCCATGGGCAGCTGAGGAGTGAGGAAGAGTGAAGGTTCTCCATTGTTCAGTTGGTGAGGTCGGCACAATGGTCCCAGCACTCCCTTGGTGCAGCTGCTGTGCTGGTAGAATAACAAGTACCCAAGGTGCTGGGTGGCAGACGAGGCAGCCGCGTGTTGGACAGACTCTAGACTGGAGTGACTTTGCTTTGGCTGAAACAAGATGGCTGAACCCCACAGGCGTTACTACCAGAGTTTCTTTTTATTCATCAACTTCCTTATATAGTCATGGGGAGGTGTTCTTACCTAGAGTGACCTCAAAAAAAGATGGAATTCCCATCAGACTGTCTTTTGACTTCCACACTGAGCAAAATGGGATCAAAAGGTTTGTCTAAAGGAGGCAAGGACCTGGGGAGGGGGATGCGGGACAGCTGACCTACCAGCCCAATTTTATCTGACTCCAAAAGGGATAAATCTAAGATATTGGTTTTCAACTCTGCAGCTCCTGCTTTGGCTTCTAATGGAGTCTCTCAACATGCCTCTCAGTCTTCCTTTTGGTTTTTTATTCTTGTATTCATTGTCTTCTGTCATTTTTCTGCTGGAAATGTGTATTTTCCTCTGAATCATAGTGTGAGCCTGAAAACCGAAAAACACTAAAAAGATGGAAGCTTCTTTTCATCTCAGTTCAGGAAAACATGTTAGCATGATCCATAGCATGAAGTGGCCAAGAAAACAAACAGTGCATTTGTTTGGTAATTCAAGAATCCATCTCTAATTAAAAAACAAAACAAAACACAAAACAAAACTAAAAATACGAGTAAGACGCACTTCAACTTTATGTCACACACTGAATCAGAAATAAAATGCCATATGTTCAAACTAGATATGAACATTAAAATTAAAGAACAGTAAAATATGTAAAAGTAAGCTAGATGTAGAATGCCTGTTGATTTTCCTACATGTCAGAGCTTTTCAGTTTATTTAATTAAGCATCGATGGAACCAAACTCTTGAAACTTATAGTATCTTGTTGGATTTTTTGGGCAGATTCCAGGTTTATAGCACATCAGGTTGATTTCAAACTGTCACACCTTATATCATTTTATATATATTTTTTAATCTGTTAATTTTGTTATTGCTTAACACTAAAGAATACCCTCCATGGAAGAATGACTCTTAAATGTCATTCACAGAAATTTTATATTTTCCAAAGCATTTTTCCTTTATATCTTTAATAGTTTCAAAACACTGTGGGCAGATTTAATTGATATTTGACAAATGAATCAACTAAGGCGTAGAGAAGGTCAGTGAATCTCTGAGGGCCACACAGCATGTTTCTGCATTCGCACTCTGTCACTTGGTTATGTGATTTCTAGACTGGGTGCTCATATGACCCCACTTGTCACCTTCACCATTGTTTCAATTCACTATAATTTACCATGTTGGAGCCAGTTTGGTGGTTCCTTTAAAAAAAAACTAAAAAAAAAAAAAAAAAAAAAACCAAAAAAACCCCAGATTGCTTATCCCAAGGCCAGCAAGATCATCCTCACAGGCCAGTGGGTGGAGGCAGGTAGAGAATCATCCCCAGGCCTCTGTGAATGGCTTTTGCATATAGTGCCAAGATTTTATGATCTCAACAGTTCTGTGTGGCACAATTCAATTAAAGGTCATGAAATTTAATATGAACACCCTTTTACCAAACAATTTGATTTATAACAATTTACCTTAAGGAACTAATACAAATAATGAATCAAAGATATATGCACCAAAAAAAGATTCATTAACGAGGATATTTATGGTAAGAAACATAATTGGAAATTAATTAAAGGTCTACTCACAAGAAGTTGTTTAAATGAATTATAGTCAATCCACACAATGGAATATTGTACAGTACTTTATTTTTAAATTTTTTTTATTAGTTTCAGGTGTACAAAGCAACATAATGATTATTTACACCCCTTACAAAGTGATAACCCCTCCAAGTCTACTAGCCCTCTGACATCGTATATAGCTGTTACAATACCATTGACTATATTCCCTATACTGTGCTTTACATCCCGTGACTATATATGCGTGCATGTGTGTGTATACATATATATGTATATATAGTCATATGTATTTAAATATAGTTGATGTTCAATATTATTTTATATTGGTTTCAGGTGTACAGCACAATGATCAGGCATTTATACAATCTATGAAGTGATCTCCCGATAAGTCCAGTACCCATCTGACACCCTACATAATCTTTACAACTTTATTGATTATATTCTCCATACTGTATTCCACATCCTTGTATTGTACAGTACTTTAAAATGGCTCTGTAGAGCTTAGCTTATCTACAGAGAAAGATTTCCACAATGTTCTATAAAATAAAATAAAAAATACCATTAACCGTGTGATGTATTTAGAATATATACAATTTACAGGTATTATCACTAGTTATACCTGGGTGATAGAATCATTAGTGATTTAAATTTTCTTCCAAACACTTTTTAATTTTTTTTTAAATTATAATGCACACTAATGTTCCTTGTAATCAGGGAGAAAAGTAGGAAAAGTGGTTGATTTTTTTTTCCACTCACTTTGAGCATCTACATGGTGTATTCCCAAGTTTAAAATTCTTTTAATGGAACTGGGGTAAAAAAGAAATATTTGGTATTCTTAAAGTATTCAATAATAAGGGTATTTAATGGACTCCTGTATAGACAGAGATCTATTTGTTTTGTTCTATTCATTAGAGCTGGGGTGGGGGCACCCAACATAAGTGACACATTATGATAATGCAGATGCTTGTATATGAAAACATTACCTAGCACAAATCCGAAATGACTTTTTCGCTGACATGACTAATGTTATTGCTGTTAATTAAGTGGCTTGTTTGGAAGAATAGAATAATTGTGAAATATGTTCAGTACATTCTTGTCTTTGAAGAGGAATGAGTTCCCGTAGTAATTGTGCATATTTATAGAATGGATAGTACATGAAAAGATTAGAGGGTGAAACACTATGCTCAAAGCACTATTTTCATCTTTAATAAGACAGTTTCAACCCCCTGGAAAATACGCGTAACTGAGGCAGTACTCATCGAAAGGTGGGTTTGCGAGATTAGCACCAAGGTGGTTGGTTTCTGGGACAGATGTAAGTGGAGCTCAGGTTTGGAGAAAGCCATTCCCAAGTTCTCTCCTGGTTTGGAAATAATAGCCATGAGGTGTTTGATAATCTAGGAGTGTCCTTTTCTTAAAAGTCATAGTTAGTGATCCAGTAGAGGAAAGGAGAATTGCCTCAAGTCCTAAAGTAGCCTGATGAGTGCTACCTGATGAGGACCAGGTTTAATAATATTGTATTTCTAGTTATTTTATTGCCACAGGAAGTTTACTCATCCAAAAGAAACATGGGCGAGATAGAAGTAAGTGGCACTGAGCCAAACCTCTCTGACCACTTTCGTCTGCCATCTCGCCTTTCTAAAGCTGGGGCGGCAAGGCTTCTTTCAAAGGGTCAGTTCTAATCCATTAAACAATGTGTTGAGAAGGATTCTGAGGCTGACTCGAGTCCCTATGGGAAAATGGAGCCTGACTGATTAAGGACATCTGTTACATGTAGGGGAGAGCAGCAGGACCCATCTGGCATATTCGTATTCATCAACTCAGATCAAAGAAAGATCATTTTATACATAACAGCTGGATGGCATTAGAGGATTGCGTAATGTGTTATAATGACTTTGTGATTGTTACAGGCATAAACTCTTGACTTCGTTGGCCTAATCTCTCTGACTAAATTACTTGGTTATAGAACTTTAGGTGATATGAAATGTCCTCTAGCTTTGGGTAAATCAGGATCAGTTTGGGACTGGGATTGAGGCTTTGATATCTGCTATGTTTTCTTCAGATTCCCTCGGATGTGTTTGGACCTAGAGTCCTTGTGGGCTGAATGTAGAGCCCCCCAGAGCCAATGGAACTGATTCCTTAAGGCCTCTCTGAACAACAGGCTGATGGTTTGGCGGGTGCGTTAGTGTTAGCTCAGATAATGTTCCACATCTAGAGGGTTCGTTCATCTAACCCTCATGGCAACCTCAGATGGTTGAGATGGACTCCTCATCATATTGATAGAGGAAAGGAAGCCTGGAGACATGACTATGATGTGACACAGGTTATCAATCATAGAAGCCAGGTGCAAACCCATGCCGTTGCCCCATTCCATATTCTGATACTGATGGGAGAGAATGTAAAACAAGTGTCTCCAATACAAAAAGGGCAGTGATACTGTGTTCATTATGTGATTCTTGAAGTCAGTGCTTTCATTAAGTGCCGGGCAGAATTTCATATACCAACTAGAGTGTGTGTGTGTGTGTGTGTGTGTGTGTGTGTGTGTGTGTGTGTGTGTGCACGTGGTGCGAGACAGAGAGAGAGAGAGAGAGAGAGAGAGAGAGAGAGAGAGAGGCACTCCCACATTTGAATGGAGATGGGTGGGAGAATAAACATAGCAAATATATGGAGCTACTGCCCCAGTCATTTAAAACAAAACAAAACAAAGCAAAACAAAACTTTAAATATGCATGCATTTCACATAATCCAATAGGCTTTTTCAAAAGAAACAGCACCACTGACTCTATTTAAAACCTGTCAAGAGGACATTTATTATTGATTTTTTTTTAAATAGGTACTAAAGGACAGAGTGATGTCTTAGTAGATTATTTAAAACACTTTTGGAAAAACTGTTTTCCTGTCTATAAGACAGGAACAGAAGGTAGCCACATACTTTTCACACACTAGATGTCCCCAATTTGTTTTATTTTTGGATTTTGAACTGCATGCTTTGCTATATAATGCAAAGGGCGTCACTTTGCAAAAATATTTGCATTTATGGGTATGCAAATGCCACTTTTGGGAAGAAAATCAAATGCTAAATGCATGTAGAACGCTGATTAGTTAAGATATTCACATGATTGTATGAAATAAATAATCATCTAAAATACATCTGTTATATATTTAAAAAAAAACTACAGATGTTAAAATCATTTTATTTTCTACTGATTACAAAATTCATCCAATATGAGCTTGCGAGAAGCAAATAGCAACCACTTGGTGTTTACCTCCCTTTTCAGGGGCTGTTCCCAGCTGCCCTTCAGATTGAGGTGCCTGCCCTCCTGCGAGCCCTTCAGACCTTCCGTGTCCTATATTATGATGGTTCCCGCAGTGGGTCATAGCATTTCCTGTGTCTACCCCACAAGACTGTGAGCTCTTTGAAATCAGGCACTATTTCTCTGTTCATCTTTTCTTCTTCAACATCTGAAAAAACAATGTTTTTTATATATATATATATATATATATATATGTATATGTATATATATATTTGCATATATTATTATATAATAGTACATATAATATGTGATTTTATTCATCCATAAATATTATATATACATATATGTGTATGTATGTATAGCATAATTATTCTAGATATACAATCAGTAATTGTCACATGCGTTAAAGAGTTCAAGGATATTTGCTGTATGTCAGGGCCCCAGAAGACTCTACCCATAGTGCTTGATCTAGCCCCTAATGGAGAAGTTATGGTTTGGGGGTAGATGGTGTGGATGACCACTGACTGTATCACAGTGAAGCTATTGAAAAGGTACCTGGTGGCAGCATGGGGGCCAGTGGGGGAGTGGGGGTGGGGAGGAGGATGGGGTCTCCGGGAGGCATCCTACTGTGGCCGAATCAGTAGTCAAAGGAAGACAGCTATAGCACTGTGAAACAAATCCTGTATTGCCATCATTCAGCTGTAGACTTTTGGATACTTTTGCTCACATCTGAGTGTCTGAGGCTCAGCTAACTGAATATATAACATCTTTGGATTTTAGTGCCCCCATTGCAAACAGTGCTTGGTGAGTGCCTGATGCTGGCTTGAGCATTTTACTGTCCATCTTTAGTTCTTTCACATTTAGAAAAATGTTTTCTAAGCTTCCTAAAGGAACTCATTGTGTAAACATTCAGAAAAAGCCTGAGCCCATTTCTGAGAATATTGAATACCAATTCCGGTTACTATTTCTGCTTAACAAATTACCCCCAAACCTACTGGTATAAAACTACAACCATTTGATTTTGCTCACAATTTTGAAGGTATATTATTTGAAAAAAGGGCTTACCAGGCATTTCTCATGTGGGGTTTCTCTTGAGATTGCAGGCAAATGTCAGCTGGGACTGCGGCCATTTGAAAGTTCAACTGGGCTGGGTACCCAAGATGTCTCTCTTTTTCCCATGGTTGGTGATTTATCAGTTCCTCCAAGCTGAGAGATTAGCCAGGCTGTCAACAAAGCACCTAAATGGTTTCTCCAGCATGGTGGTTTCAGGGCAGTAGGGCATTGTAAATGGTGCCTGACTTCCCACAGAGTAAGCGCCCCAAAGAATACCCTCCTGTGACATAGCCTTGGAAGCAGGGCAAAGTCCCTTTTGGTCAAAGGTGACATAAGTGTACCCAAAGGACCCCACCTATCAATGGGAGAACTTAACAAAAATGAGAGCTATGTTTTGAAACTACGACAATCTCCTTTTTTTCAAAATCTGTATTTTCTTTTTCTTTTTTTAAAGATTTTATTGGGGAATTGGGGGAGGGGAACAGACAAGTTGCTGTCCTTTTGTTCTTCAGCCTAGTTGTGGAGGACGATGCCTCACTGGCCCATGTTGGTATTATCATTGAGCTCTTCTAGGCTGAGGCAGTCGCTCGCTGGCCATTGGACAGCAGCTCACGACAGCTCGCGCTGGCTGCTCACACTGGCTGCCGGCCACTCAAAGTAGCTTACGGCAGCCCACTTCAGCAAGGACTGCAGCCTATACTGTCACTGGCGACTCACGGCAGCCCAGCTCCAGATCGAGCTGTTGTTCACCATCTTAGCTATAGAGGGTGCAGTGTCACTGGCCCTCATGTGGGATCTGAACCAGGGATCTGAAGCCAGCTCAGAGCTGGTGCTCCCAAGCCAACTCTTAGCCAACGCGCCACTTGGCTGGTCCCAAAATCTGTTTTCGCTGCTATTTAAAATTGCAATAGCTTATCATGATATTTTTTTGTTTGTTTTGTTTTGTTTTGTTTCCCTGTATCTTTCTTAAGGTTCCCAAAAGTACCAAAGTATTATAAGGGGTAACTCTTTTAATGCTTTTCCTTAACAGATGTATATTAAGTATCCAATATATACCACGAGGATTTTGCAAGAAACCCAGCACACCAATTAATCATGGGCCATACCTGCAAACTACTATCAAGTTGTGATCAATAATCACTGTCTATTGGGTCGTCAGGAAAGTCATGACTCATTTTTGCATTAAAAAAAAAAGTAAAATATGTCATGACTTTCCCGATGACCCAATAAATCAAAAGCACATTCTCCCAACTCCCACATCATCAACTCTTCAATCTCAAAGTGTTTCACCTCTTAAATCCCTGATGCCTTTTTTCTTTTTCCTGGATTTGACCAGAAGAGTGGTGTCATGCTTTACAATAGCAGCAGAAGAAGCACTCTTTAAATTTTACTGTGAGCTGTGCCATCTGGACCAGGGGCTTAGAAATATATGTAAGTGAAATTTCATAAAAACAGGCCATTGGAAAAAAAATGTGTATTGTTCATTTTGGGGGAAACAATAGAGTGGAAATAAGGATGGCATATTTTTCCAGTGTAATGAATCTCAACAGTTTCCATTGTGATTGCTGGATCGTGTTTGATTGCCGGTTGTTAAATGAGCCAGCCTCTCGGAAAGTGGGAGTAGATCACTCAGCATAGCAGCAGACGGATGATGTTTGCTTTAAGGAGATTTAAACCATTGCAAAGATCATTAAGGGCAGTGTCACAAAGACCAATGTCCGTTGCTTCCCCAGGCAGCCTGTTAACCATTGTACCTCTTAGGCCTCTAGAATCAGCCCTTTCCTCCCCACTTTTGTTTTTAGAGTTTTGCAGAAAAGAGTGGATTTCAAAGAGAGCCCTCAGCCGCAAATGTATTATAAAGACAGTGATAATAGATGGGGCATTTGGGAGCAACTGGGCAAGTTGCTGAGAAGCTGTGAGACGTTGTGCTTTGCTTTCCCTGCCCTCCTCTCTGGTTTTGAGTTGGCTTTGACTCTATTGCTCATTTCGGGAATGTTCTCTGCTCACTTTCCCAGGAGCTGTGAACCCCCCAAATGCCTTAATCAAGCCCCCACCCACAGGAAAAAGAAGTCACAAAGACTCTACTTATAGAACCTCAGCAGATGAAATGTACCAGTTAGTGTAATTGGAGATGAGATAAAAGATAAGTATCCCCCAAAATAGCTCGCTTCTTCCTGCCTCTGGCCAGTTTCCCGCATCAGAATCACGGATGGGTTAGAACTGCTGTCTTTAAACTTTTTACAGAACTCTGCGTTCAAACAAATTCCTATTTGGGAGCCCGTTATATAAAGCAGCTAACAAGTAGACCCAACGGTACCTCAGAAACCTCAACAGGTCTAGGATTGTCCTCTAGGAGCTCCTCAGAAGATGCTCTCATCGTCTTATCAGTTGAGCAGTTCAGTAATAGCTGCACTTGACTGAATGAACATTTTCTGTCAGATACTTTGAGTAATTTCCAGTCCTCATAATCATCAAACTTTAGTAAGAGTATAATCAATACCATGTTGTCAAGTAATTGTGGCCCAAGAAAGATTAATATCCACCAACAGATAAATGGATACAAAAAATCTGACACATTCTATGTATATAATGGCGCACTATTCCACCTTTAAAAAGGAAGGAGATTCTGCAATGCGTGACAACGTGGATGAACCTTGAGGACATGACACTGAGTGAAACAACACAGTCAGAAGGACAAATGCTGCACGATTTCACTTATATGAGACATCTAACATAGTCAAACTTGTAGAAACTAAGAGTGGAATGGTGGTTGTCAGAGCCAGGGGGAGGAGGAAATGGGGAGTTATTCATCAATGACATAAAGTTTCAGGTAGGCAACTTAAGTTGAGCGATCTGTTGTAAAACATTGTACCTATCATAAAAAACACTGTATTGTACATTTAAATTTTTGGTAAGAGCATCAGCCTCGTGGTAAGTATTCTTACCACAATAAAATATTTTTTAACAGGAAAGAAAAGAAAGAAAGAACAATACTTTGCCCAGTTGAGGAGGGATAGCAGGGATGGAAATCTAGATCCTCCTAGCTTTCCAGCACGAACCTCTGACACTCTAAGGAGAAATGAAGGGAGCTAACAAGTCAGTCACGTGACCATGCTCACAGCACAGGCCTGCCCTCAGATGCCCTGCTTCCTGACTGCCACTCCCAGCTCTGTGACGCCGGTAAACCACTTCACCTCGCTATTTTGATTTGTTTAAATTTTTACATTTAATTTACAGAGTTAATGAAAATATATTTTCAAGCTCAATAAACTACATTTTTAATAATTTGAGATGTAAGTCACATACCATAATATTCACCCATAAGTGTACAAATCAGCATTTTTTAGTATATTCAGAGTTGTACAGTCATCACCACTACCTAATTTTAGAACATTTCATCACCCCAAAAAGAAACACCTTATCTGTTAGTAGTCACTCCTTATTTTTTCCTTTCCCCAACTCCTGGAAATCACTAATCTACAATACTTTCTGTTTAGCAAGAGGAAGCACTTGAAAGGATACAAGACCACAACTGGAAGCCATGCTCAAGGTCAAATCTGAAGGATGAGGGACAGGCAGATACGGACACATGCACAATCATGCGGCCTTATCAGTTTGTTACAGAGATGTTTTCCTCCCATTCATCTTATGTATGCCCCCAACGTAAGGGGCCTTTGAGGATTTGGGGAAGGGGGGGGCTGCATGGTTGTGTTTTGTGTTACCCCTATGAAGGAAAGGCATTATTCCATTAAGAGGAAGGCTCTATTTTATGACTGAAGAAGGGGCTACCATGAGCCACTTAAGGAGGGTTGTAAAGAAAATAGGGTTGCCGTATTTAGCAAAAAAAAAAACAGACCAAAAACCAAAACAAAACAAAAAAACAGGGCACCCAATTAAATTTTGAATTTCAAGTAAACTACAGATGATCTTTATTATAATTGCTGTGTAATATTTGGGATATACTCATACTAGGATATTTATTTGCTGTTTATCTGAAGTTCAAATTTAATTGGAAGACCTATGTTTTATGTGGCAACCTTAAAAGAAACTAGAAGACTTGTTGATGAGAAAATGTACATCTTGGGATAGTGCGAAGGAAGGGGCGATGTTGATGGGAAAAAATATATATTTAATTTAACTGGTGCAAATGATTAAGTCTACATAATTCTCAGGTAAACTTTGGGTTATAACCAAAGCCAGGAACTTCAGTGCAATCAATGTATTGAGTGACTCTTATGTACCAAATATATGATGTCATAAACTGGGAAACAGATTACGAAGGCAAACTCAATGCCCTAGAGTAACTTGCTCTCTGGAAGAACCAGACAAGCAAATTGATATTTGAAGCAAAGTGTTATAAGCAAAATCTCTGTGCAATAATGGCATAGAGGATGGAGTTCTTAGTTTTGCCTGCGAGTTCAGAGAAAACCATTGCACGTGAAGTCGGACCTTGAAAAATGAAAACAAGAGGTAGGTGTGATCACAAACTTGGCCAGTGGTCAGCTACGGTCAGAATGTGGGGTGTAGACAGGTAAGAAGGTAGATTGAGATATAGTTTAAAGATGGGCTGGAATCGTGTCATTAGAGGCTATACAGACAAAGGGTTGTGAGGAAGCGTTCAGGCAGGAGAGAAGCAAGATCTACTCAGTAACTTAGGAAATGATAATAGAATTTTAAATGGCAATATATTTTAAACATGTTTGAAATTATTGGATTAAGTTTGGTAGTTAAATACTTTCTTAGTATTTCTTTTAAATCATCTCATTTTTGGCCAGTTCATGTTTTATTCATGAGGAGAGCAATAGACTTGCCGAGAAGAGCATGTTCTTTGGGTCAGACAATGCTGGAACCAAAGATGGGAGAACAATAGTACACACCTTGTGGGGATTTATGAATTTTAAATAGAATGATATACATATAAAATACCATAAAATGAGTGCTCAACAACAACAAAACATTACCATAAATTTTGATAGAAATAATTTGTTTTTGTCACACTTTTGCCTACAGCTCTTATGCTTGACTGCTCCTTAAGGATCTCTGGCCGCCTTGAAAATTCCAAACTCTCAGCTATTTCTAGAAGCTCAGGAAACCGGCCACACATGTTTATATCCAGCCTACTCATGCCAGGCGCTGCTGTTTGTCAAACGCCACGTTTGTAGCACCATTTCTCCTGGTATCAGAAGTTTTTCTCTGCTGGTCATGGGATACCCCCGGCTTCCATCAGATACGCTACTGTAATCTTAGCCCCCTGAGGGCCCAAAGCAGAAGCAGTGTTTTTGTCAGTAGTTTTATCCTCAGTGTGTTTCAGAGTTTAATGGAGCTGCTTTTTTGATTTCTTTTTTCTTTTCTGCTTTCTATACAACCAAGATAGGTGTCTGTTAGGAGCTTGGCAAAAAGAACCGTGGGCTTCATAACTGGCCCTTCCCCCAACGACCACAGCTATACTGGGTTTAGGCTTGTTACCTCAGTATAACATGTCCCACAAGACTCCTCCATCACCTGACACAAGGAGACTTTCCTCCCCTTCCTGGCCCTCCTCACTCTCATCCCCACATGATAGAATAGAGCAGGGAATAAAAATGAAATAAGACTTTTCTGTACAAGTTGATGATGCCCATTTGAATTACTATAGTGATGAGTATTCCCACAGAGGAGCCGGAATAAAGATTTTATAATCTGATCGAAAACCTCCGTTTTGTCTTCCTAAACCATGAAGGTATGAAATATTCATTGCAAGATGAAGCTACCCAGGGCCTGAGTATGAGCAGGGCTGCCTTGGGTTCTCTCGCTTACCTCGTCAGCATGTTCCTTCCATCTTCTTCAGTTGGAGCCAGTAGACTCAGTGTCTCTTCCTTCCAGCTGACCAGTAATTCACAGACATATGCGGCTAATCATTTTTCGCTTGCAGCCAGTTTGCAAAGTCAGCCCACCACATGTCCGTTGCATTGTGTTCCTTGCTGCCAGGCCTGACTGTGCCATCTGCTGAGATAGGCGGCCCTTGCTTCACAGTTGTGGGTGTATGAGAGGTTAGTCCAGGGAGGCTGCAAACTGAGTGAGACAGAGCAGAGCTCCTGGAGGGAGACAGGTTCACAGGTCACAGTGGCCCTGTAGAGTACAGACCTTGGGCCCAAACCCTTACTAAATAGAAAACTTCATAAAAGCTTCTTATAGAAAATCTGACCCATTAGTAATTATTTCCTCAGTGTACATAGTGTTACGGGAAATATCATTCACAATCATTCCAGTAGCAAAGAGATTTTGTAAAGAGCACCAGCTGACGAGGTTTGGAAATGTTAAGAGACTTCTAGGGTCTCATAGGATTGTCACTGATAGTTATTTCTTTAGTCGTGAGAACAATCTCTGCTTTAAGGTCCAATTTGCTGTTCCGCATTTGTTAGATGGAACTCTTAGCAGCAGGTCACTCCCATAATGGTGAATCTAATTCTGTTTTCTGAATTCCGTTGTAGTGTGCAATCTCAAGGGAAAAAGAATGGTTGGGACATGTACATCTTTCTTATGGTTTCAAAACACATATAGATTCAAATAAATAATAGCAAAAAGAATCTAGGTAAATCTACCTCTGCCCAATAGATCATTGATATTTTAAATGTGAAAGCTTGCTCTTTATTTTTTAGAAAAGCGAATAATAATATTTGCTGCCAAATGCTACTCCTGCACATGTGTCTATAAATCTACGTTTTTGGATATTGGCAAAGTTGCCGGGGAATAACAGAATAGATCCAAAAATCAATTTGTAAAACAAGAAAAACCGAGGGCTAACTCAGGTAATAAAGCAGTAAAAGTGAGTGAATAATAAGGGCCCTGTTTTACCATTTGGTGGCCATTGCCAGAGCCATGCTGTTGTCTCCTGAAGAACTCCTGAAGAAACTGAAAAGAGTGTGGCCGGGCCGCAGCTGAAGCTCCCGGCTTCTCAGAAATAGTGATGTGCGGGAAAATACCTTTCCACAGACGCATCACATTGGTTCCGATTTCCCTCAGTTTAAAGTCAGAAAAATGCGCCTGTCATTTTCTTGTTTTGTTTATTGAAAATTTCATTGGTTGCAGTGCTTGATTCCCCTCAACAAAGCCATGTTCAACTAATTCCATTTCTAAGAGAAGTAGGTGTTTTAAGTAGTTATATATCTTATTGATTTTAAGGGCAGCGCGGACACATCAAAGGCAGAGAAGGGTATTCAATTAGAATGTGACCTTTAAAAGCACAGAAACCTAAGTGTTTGACTGATTCAGGACTTTCAATATAATCTCAAATATTAACATTTTTCAAATGAAGAAGCTAAGGTGGAAAAAGTTGAGGTGATTTGTCCAGAATGTGTTACTCTATAAAGAAACAGTAACAGATCAGATAATAAAAAACCCACCACATACATTTACCCACGTGGCCTCCAGTCCACACACAGATGTGTGTGTCATAGAGGTGTTACATAGTCTTAAATGCCTCATAGGTATTAATTCAAGCTATATTGGAACCCTGTGTCCAACAAGACACCCGCCATGCACTGTATGACTTGCTACGTATAACTGATCATCTATTTGGTGCAAGACCTGAATTCATTTGCCAATTGAAATTGTGGAGTGCAATACATGTATCTGAAAATCTTCTATATAATGAATTTGGTATAAAGGGTATGTTGGTGAAGCCCTCCCCACTTCAAATAGGGTAAAACTTAAGTGAATATATTTTCGAGACATTTCTTTAAGTTCAGGCACTTGCAGTAAGTTAAGTAGGGTAACTATGAATGATCATCTGATATCTTTGTTGACCTGCCTCATCCGGTGCAAATATTTCAAATGGGTAGGAGCTGTTTGCATAAAAGAAATGAACATTTTTTTTTCTGACCATTTGAGAAAAGCTTCCTTTCTTCTAGTCTATCACTAAGGAAACTGGTCTCAGTGGTGTACCTGGACTTCTGGATAGGAGAGAGGGTCTACCTAGTTGTGGGGTGTATGTGCCTAGTAGAGTTGAGCTAGTAATAGTGGGTTAAATTTGCCTTTATCCATTTTTTTCTCTTATATCATCACTTCCACTTTTTCTGCTTCGTGTGTTCCCTGTGTCTTTGGTATAGTGTGAAGAGTTAATATTTTAGTCTATGCATACCTAAAGTGATTTTTTTTAATTCCTTTTGACTATTTGCTTTGCCATACGAGTATACTATAATACATTCAGGTTGTCACTGTGTACTTAGGCAGAAGTTGGAACTTCTCCTTATAGCCTATCTTTATACTCAAAAGCAAATACCGTAAATCATTTGTTACACTTATTCATACTTATTTTAGCTTTTCAGGTTTAGACAAGTGCCCTTCAGTCCTTGGTTGTAGCCAGCACTTCCAGGGTATTTTCTTTTCTTTTTTTTTAAAGATTTTTATTGGGGAATTGGGGGATGGGAACAGCACTGGGGAATTGTGGGGAAGGGGAACAGACAAGTTGTTGTCCTTTTGTTCTTCAGTCTAGTTGTGGAGGATGTTGCTTCACTGGCCCAAGTTGGCACCATCATTGTGCTCTTCCCGGGCGAGGCACATCAGTCGCCGGCTTCTGGACGGCCGCTCACTGCGGCTGCTGGCCGCTCACGCTGGCTGCTGGCTACATACGGTAGCCCATGGCAACCCACTGCCACAGGGGCTGCAGCCTACGCCATTGTCGGTGACTCTTGGCAGCCCAGCTCCAGGTTGAGCTGTTGTTCAGCATCTTAGCTGTGGAGGGCAGTGTCACTGGCCCTCATATGTGGGATACGAACCGGGGGCCTCTGGCGTCCCAAGCCAGCTTTTAACCAGTGTGCCACTCGGCTGGACCTCCAGGGTATTTTCAAGTTGAATTTCTCCAGGGTGATTTTTCAAAAAGTGGCCCACCTAATGAGAATGCAGGTGAATGATGTTAAGAGCACTTGATATCTGAACAGTCCTTCAGAATTTACTAAGTAAATGTCTCCACCCTGTGAGGCATGTGTTTGTTATCCCTATTTTACAGATGAGGAAAACTGAGAAGTCAAGTAATGTTGCTAGGTATAATTAAGATCAAGGTCAGTTGTCTCTCCAGACTGAGTGCCCTCCCAGGACATGGGGTATGTGCCTACCAACACCACCCGCGGCTATCTTTGTTTTGGAGTTTGTTTGTTTTTTCCCAGTTAATTTTTTTTTACTTGTTAAATTTATTGGGGTGACATTAGTTAGTAAAATTAGATAGGTTTCCAATGTACATTTTTGTAATACATCATCTATATATTGCATTGTGTGTTCACCACCCAGAGCCAGTTCTTCCATCACCAAATATAGAAGGTGCCAAAACAATGTATACACCTTTTAAGATAGGAAAACTGTGTTAAAATTGTAATACTCAATATATACTGATAACAAAAGATGAATACAAGTCAAGTTTGACTTCTGCAATTACAAAACGTGCTCAAAGTGGTTACCATCAGTGTCCAGACACTTCTGATGATGGCGAGCTAATGCTTGAGCAATGTTGGCCAAAGTATCCACATGTATACACTTTTTTGGCAACCCTGGTATTTGACCCCCTTTTCCCTTTTCTATCTCCTCCCTGCATACACACCCTCCTCCACCCCGTTACCCTCTGGTAACCACTAAACTGTTGTCTGTGTCTGAGTTTTTTTGTTTCTTTGTTTGTCTTTGTACCTTTGTAGCTTTCAGTTTTATATCCCACATGTGAGTGAAGTGTTTATGGTTCCCGACTTTTTCTGTCTGACTTATTTCACTTAGCATGATAATCTCAAGGTCCATCCATGTTTTTAAAATGGCAGTATTTCATCTTTTCTTATGGCAGGGTAGTATTCCATTGTGTATATGTACCACATTTTCTTTATCCAGTCATCTATTGATGGACATTTCAATTTGCAGTTAGTACATAGGAATTACCTATGTGTCTTATTAAAATGCAGATTATGATTCTGACTTAGGTCTGGGATTCTGCCCTTGGAGCAGGCTTCCATCCGGTGCTTCTCAAGACCCCATGCTTCTTACGAGCTCCTGGCTCCGGGCCACCAGCTCACATGGAGTATAAGGCCCTTAGCAGTCTTCTGTCAGTTCGGTGGTGTAGCTTGGCACGTGCACTCCGATCCCGTTATACTTTTCAGTGTTCACGTCTTCACTGTGATTAACTGCCTCTCCTCAGAAAACATATATGTGTCTTTATACGTACATCCTAAATTTAAGATGGATACATCTTAAATTATAATGGATATCAATACACAGAAATCATTCCGTTTACAAAGAGTTCATTTTACAAAATAGCACATCAGGAGAACATTTAGTTAACCAGGCCATACACTGGCAAACAGTGTTCTGCAAAAATCTTGCATCCCATGTGACTGAAAACCAGAGGCACAGAGAAAATTAAACGTGCCTGTGCACTGTTTACATAGTGCGCTTCCGCTCAATTCATGCAGCCAAGTTGGGGCCTGATTGGTTCTGAGGGCTCACCTTCTGGCTCTGCCCAAGGGATTGGGTCTTAAGTGCTAAGCCTCTGGGGAGCCTTTCATTGAACTGGAATAAAAGCAACCCCAGAGGGTTGGCATTAGCATTTGCTATTGTCTCAATTCCGAGAGACCCGAAACTAGGAAGTTTTTCATACTGGGTCCCAGTTGTTCCAGAATTTGTGCCTGAGAAGCCACAAGCCCAAAGAGCACACCAGATAACTGAGTGCAAGACATAGGTTTATTGAGACTTACTGACCCGGGAGCGTCTCCGGGGGCGGGCTGGCTGGAGGGGTGGTGATCTCCACGCAGGCAGAGAAGAAGCAAGGTTATAGAGGTCCAGCAAAACAAAGAGTGTTTCGCGGGAGAAACCACCTGGCAGGCCCTGCTCATATGTACACAAGGTCCCAAGAAGCTGGGAGACCTTGACTGCTGGCCAGCATACAGAACTGACTGATAAACAGCGTTCCCATGGCGCTGGGAGACCCTGACTTCCAGCCAGCTCATCTGCCTGTGGTCCAGGTCCCTACAGAGGTCAAAACTATTTAGGAGTGGTTCTGAGAGTCACTTAAGCTAAGGGAGTTCCAGGTTGCTACAGAGTGAATTTTACCTGGATTAGATATCCCAGGAACTCGCACTTTGCCTGCTGCGTGGTAATGTCTTTAGCATTATTTCTTGGCACAGCGGATCAGAGTGGAGAGGGTGATTGCAGGAGTGTTAGGTTTAGACTGGCAGGGGGTGGAGGAAGGGGGATGGGTGCTGTGGGTTCTGGCAGACAGTTGAGTCTGGCCTGCCTGCTGTTAGGACCAGGGGGCAGGTGTGTAATTTAATATCATGAGGAGATGTTGAAACCAGGGACCCTGTTGCCCTCTGAAACGAGGGAAGGATCTTTCCAAAAGTGGGAGAACTGGGTCCTCTGTTGCCAAGAATGTGGTATGCTGGGGACAGAAGAGACTATCTGTTATCTGGCAATGGCATGCTCTTTACTGCTGCACCCCAAGTGGCATGGGTGGAGTATGGTTACATCTGTCCTCAGGATGGTGCGTTTGAAGTTTTTTGATTTTTAGTCTCCATCTCGGGGATGGGATAGGGTGGTGCTACTTTTATATCTGAAGTTAAAATATTTCATAATTTATTAAACTGATTTTAGATATTTTTGACATTTATGTCACATTTTTAGCAGTTTACATTCTCTCCGCACAGTAATCCCTATTTTTTGTGTTGGGAGCCTATGCATTCCGAGCTTTCAGCTGACAACCCTGCCTCCCGCCCATGCTTATGACTCAAAGTTATAAACTGCTGGCCAGGGGGCCAAATCTTGACTGAAACCGTATTTTTTATTGGGCACACAGAGGTGATTTTTGTTTTTGTTGCTAAACTGTAAAGATTGAGCAATTTCATATGAAAATCCAGATTTCCAATGACTTGAAAACTGTAAGACTTGTCCTCCTGGGGTCTGAGGTGCAGCTTGGCTTCCAGCAACAGGGCCTGAGGGGTAGCGCTGTGCTGTAGGTGGGAATACCTTCTCCAGTTCACTGCAGACCGGCCACTCATAGGGCGGCCCTGCACTCTCCCTGACATTCACTGCCTGCTTGGAGCCAGCGTTTCACTTTGCGACCTTGGTGAAGGACAGAGTTTGCAAAGGTCTAAGACCGCGTGAATATTCCTGCATGAAGTCCTTGTAGTTGATGATTCTCAAGAGAGCAGAAGGGACCCTAAATGGGACCAAACCAGGTGCACGTGCGAAACCAGTTTCTGGCTTTTGACTTCAACCATCTAAGCCAGAGAATTGCCCGTGTAAATGTAAGTTATCTGGAAGAAAGAGTTCAGTAAGAGAGATTATATTTAGCTGTGAGTGGCTGAAAATCCAAAATAATAGTAGTTTAAACAACAGAGTGATGCATTTTTTACAGTCATAGAGAAGTCTAGATGGATGGCTCACAGTGCATACAGAGGCTGCACACCCATCTGAGACCCAGGGTCCTCAGGAGACATCAATTTTATGAACTGAGATAGTGTTCCATTCACATCCTCGCTGGCAGGATGGAGAAAAAGCAAGAGAAAGGCCTGACTTCTCCTGCAAATAACACCTCTAGGAAGCCATATGCATCATTTCTGCCTCTATCCCATTGGCCAAAACTGATTCTCATGATGATTCCTAGCTGTAAAGAAGACTGGAAAAGAATGTATTCTGGGCAACCTTGTTCCCAGCAAAGGATCAGCAAGGAAGGGAATGGATATTAGGGCACTGCTGGCAATTTCTACAGGGACTATATGGTTCTCAGATTTCCCAGAGAATTGCACACAGTGGACATTAAGTAAATAGCATAAGGGAAAAAGAGGAAAAGCCTGAAACCTCAGCAGCCCCTATATTCAACCCCTGATTATCCACACACCAGTGAAACTGCGGTGAACTATGTGTACTTCCCGCATTCCTTTACAGAATTCCCTCAGGCCTTTTTCCTATGCTTTTGGTTTACTTTACAACCGACCGGTAAACCAACCAAGTGTTTAAATCCCATGGAAGGTGTTATGGGAGAAGCAAGAGACAATGTGGGCTCTTCCCATATGAAAAGGCAAATGGTTCATTGTAACTCTTTCGCAAGCTTATGAGCAAGAGTGGAGCTGGAACCTCAGCACCTTTTGCAATACCTGCGGTCACCTAAGTATTGTAGTAAACAGTCTTGGCACTGCTGGAGGAATCACTGTACTGTCAGCACAAGGGTTTTCAGTGACATGATCTCCTTCCAGCCAGTGAGCACAGAAACAGGCTCCTCCTGGAGCTAATCATTATATAAAAAAGCAACAAAACAAAACCTCTAGAAATAGCTGGAGTTCACATGTTGGAAAATAAATTCTCATTGTTTTACAAAAGAATAAATGTAAAATCCCATTCTGTGTGAATCAGATCTTACAAAAGTTAGATTTATGTAAAGCTTTTTGCATTTGAAAGTTTTTGAACATTCACTTTAAAAAATAATATGATAAAAAGAAACCTCCTAATGGTTTCTCTTAAGAAAGACTGAAACATAACTCTGGAGATTCAAGATTAGATCTTTCCTTCCAATAGTTCCTTTATTCAAGCTATTGAAAATGCACCTGATAGTTTTCCATTTGGAGACAGGGGATGCAGTCATCATCTTGTTGAATGAAAATATCAGAATTAACTTTCTGAAACATACCAATAAGATGTAATGTGTATGCTTTTGGTTCTTTGAATAACCAAAACACATTTTAGAGCCTCATTACTAATTAAGGGAGAAGGTCTCTCAACTTATGAGGAGTGGATACTTGAGAGTGTCCTCGGATCTAGGGGTGATCCAGACTTTGATGATGATAATGAGAACGCTCACACTTGGCATCTGTGCCCTGTGCACCCATCCCTCCTTTTATCTTTGAGCTATAGGCTCCCCTCTGATGTCTGAATTAGGGGACACTGAAGCATTTAAGAAGCTAGTGATACAGCCCATGTACCAGGTCCTGCTCTTATTCTGTCTCTGCACCTTATCAGTCTTCATCAGCATCTGCTCACCAGCAGGCACAGGAAAAGACCAAGACTCAGAACTAGACTTTGACTCTCAAGAAAACTGCATCTTAGCACAAACAAGCAAACAAACAAACAAACAAAAACTGTGGCTTTGTCTTATGTGTTGTGGAGAGGCTAGGATACTTTTATGCTGAGAGCCCCAAAATAGGAAATGATGACCTGGGGTCACCATGCTATAAGAGCTGATGCCATTCTTGATTTTAAAGAAGCAAAAGAAAATAACAAAAAACACCTCCCATATTAAAATGGAAAAATATCAACAATAAAAAACGAAAACTAGCTAGGGAAATACAAACCAAAACCAACCCACAGTCATTCCCAGACAGACATTTATTCATCCATTCATAAAAAAGAAAAATGACTAAGTATGTATAATGAGTGGTGTCTCGAAACAGTAGTTTAATTTCCTTCCTGTTTCCCAGTATCCTCAAGGATAACCTTGTCATTCTCAACATCTGCTCTACGGACTCTCGAGAGAGCCGTGATAGAATCCTTGGTCTTCTTGTTTTTCTGTAAAATGAGTTATTTTGAAGGAAGATTAAGGGCACTTCATATAAAATATGGTTAATACCAGAATAATTTTTTTGTTTAATTTTTAGAGTTTTTAAATCCTGCACAGTACCCATTTTTCCCAATTTGCAGAAGAGAGAGCTGAGAGCTGGCAGGTTCTGGTAGCTGGCTCAAGGTCAGGTGGTGAATGGTGGCGGGGGTGGGGTGGGGGGTGGTGGGCAGGGTCTGTAAGGGGCAGGACTCCTCATTTCTGACTCTGGGCTTCCTACTGTCCCAGGTGAACAACTCTGGTGTATTGTTTTGATATTTCCAGTTATTCTTTGAGAGTCAACTATAAGCAGTGAAAAGGGACAGGGAGACATGAAAAATTAGGTGTGTTCTGAAGGAGTCCATGAGATTGCCAACTCAACAAGAAACATTCCTTCCAAACATGAAAGCAATTTTCCCTTTTCACTACATGCCCATGACCACCTAGCCACTTTGCAAGGGGATTAGGTCCTGGGGGGCTCTTCTAGTAGGTGTTTTGTACCATAGAGCCTTACACTATCACAGCTGCAGGTGGAGATTCTTCCTACTCACCCCCTTCCTTTCACAAATGAAGCCATGGCCACAGAGATAACAGTGACCTGCCCCAGGCCCCATTGCCAAGCACTGTGCCCAGCCCGGCTCTGGGGTTCCTCTTTATGCTCAATCAAACCATCTCCCTGAATAAAGCAATACTGATTCCTGTCAACCAGGAAATGCATCTCAAGCAGGTTTTTTTATCTTTCCACTTTATGTAATACCTGGAAAGGATTTTTGGTTAACAGCTAAAGAGCTCTCTGATCATAATAATTCATTCAGCAAACCTCTTCTTTCTTCTTTTGCTTTTTGCTCTTTTTCTTTAAAGTACCTCTAAAGCATCACAATCGTATGTTTAAAGTATCTGCCAAGAAGCATCATGGCACTGCGTTTGTACAAAATTTAAATGCAGACTCTTGTATTTAGGAATTCAGTTGTTAGCCCAGCTCATCTGCACCCAAACAAGGCTCACTGGTCTTCCGCCTGCATTGTATTTTGTGGCATATATTCCAGTTGCTCTTGCCAGCTGCCCCTGTCACAAATTGCAGGAAGTCTGCCATGCAGGGCAGGGTCTGGGAGTGCCTCTCCCTTACCTGGCATGACAGGTGGAAAGAGGTGCTTACGACAACATCCTGAACCTAGAACAGTGTCTGACTCCTGTTGCCCAATTTATATCTTTGCATGAGTAAATGAACATTGAAACATCACTTTTGTTTGGATTTGAACCTCTGAATTTGAGTCAACAGCATCAGAGCCCCCAGACTATGCCATTATTACCTTGCCTCCTTTGCAAGTACCAGGGTCACAGGAGTCTCCTGGAATAGTTCAGTTGCTTAGATACCAGCACGCTGTTAGGATGGTGGGTCCAGATTACTGATTTCATAATGATTCCAAGAGATTCAGAGCCATTTCTGCCCATCAGCGTGTGGGCCTATTTCTAAATAAACTTCCTAGAATCTAGACAATGGCTGTGCACACGCAAATTACTGTTCTTCTTGTAACCATGGCAACACACTGACTCTCTTGTCCACCCCACCTTGTTCCGCAGTCAGCACAGAGCCACTGGCTGAATAAGGCCTGACAAACTTAAACAATGGGGATTTCTTGCCGTAAGGCCAAGGTCTTTATTAATTCATAGCAGCCAGAACTGTGTGTTGCTGTCTCCCTGACCCTGCTTGGCATTCAGGAGGGAAATTTCCCACCATGATTTATTATTACTACCTATTCTCAGCTCTGCTCTTCCCTTTCCAAAAGTCAGTCAATTGATCAATTTGGGGAAGAGATTAAACTATTTGTATACTAAACAGGAAACTGCTGTTTTGTCTACTAGATGAGGATTTCTCAATCTCAGCCAGTCCATGTGTGTGTGTGGGGGGGTGGCGAGCAAGGAAGAGCCATGCCAGGGGCTGGGTACAGTGCCTCCAGTCGGAGCACATTGTACATTGTTGGCTGGTGGCCTCTTGCCCTGGACCCCACTGCTTGGCTCCCCCAGTAGACTCACTGAACTCAGTTATACCTCTGCCAAGACCACCCTTGTTGGACCCTGGGAAGAGAGGTACGTGAAACCCCAGAGGCTCCTTGAAGGTCCAGACTTGGGCTTGGTTCTCACCATAGTTGGATAAAGGCCTACACAATTGCAGAGGCCCCTGCAAACTATGGCTGAGTATCTAGTAGCACCTTTGTCACCTCTCGGTCTGCCAGCCCGGTGCTGGGAGAGAATGCTGTGCCTCTGAACTGAAGCAGCTGCCCCTGTTAAACTTGGGTTCAACCAGGGCAAACCGTTCAGCATCTCCCATTTCTCACATGATAAACTCCAAGCCCCGTGACCTGTCTCCCCGCACGCGGACCTCTCCCACTCATCTCTTATCAGCGTCTGCTTCTAATCCTCATCCCTGCTATGAGAGTTGTATGCTGTTTTCTCAATTGTCTTTATTTTCCTTCCTTCCTTCCTTCCCCTGGGCCTTTGTTCTCACTGTCCCATTCACCTGGAATGTTTTCCCTCTTTACTGCCTATTCATCCTTAAAATACACCCTAAATGTCTAACAACAGGACCTTGAATAAGTGAATTATAATAAGCGGTAGATGCTGTGGCATGCCACCCATTCTGTCCTCAGGGTCAAGGTGCTCACCCCCACACCCCCCGACCCCCCACCAGCTGTTAGGCGTGTTGGCCACTGACCCTTGACAGCTGAGTCCTGCTGCTCTAATAGCCTTGGATTGAAGGAAGCTGCCTTGCCCAAGGTTACATCAGCCCATACCCGGTGACTCCTTCATACAGGGATGCAGATGCTGGGCCCCTTTGCCTCTGTTTGGGACCACTCTGAAGGGCCATTTAGCTGAGAACTCCCCATGGGAGGGGCTGCGGCCTCCAAGGCAGCTTCATGGCATCCCAAGCTCTCCCTCTGCCCTCCCTGCTTCCCTTGCGTCCTAACAGGGAGTCCTCCCAGCAAAGCTCCAGCGTGCAAACCTCTAGCACAGAGCCTGTTTCCCAGGTAACCCTAAGACATGGCAACTCCAGGATGAAATAGTACGTAATCAGTAAAAATAGATAAGAAAGAAGGAAAGGAGGAAAGAAAGAAAGAAAGAAAGAAAGAAAGAAAGAAAGAAAGAAAGAAAGAAAGAAAGAAAGAAAGAAAGAAAGAAAGGAAAGAATTAGAGACTATATGATGATATAGGAAATTGTTCATGTTAATGAAATAAATACAAAAAATAAGCAAAACTGTGCATGCCTTATGTTCCTGATTTTGAAAGAATATAAATGAAGGAAAGAGAATGCGAGCAAAAAAGAAAAAAAAAAAAATATGGTGGTGAGTGTGTGTGTGTGTGTGTGTGTGTGTGTGTGTGTGTGTGTGTGTGTATCTTTCAGGAGGAATGACTCCTAAAATAGAACTAAAATGAGTCCACGTGGATTTTTTCCCCCTATTTCTACAATGAGCTAGAAATCATTAGGAAACCTAATTAAGTCATTTAATAGTAAAATAAGTTAATATTACTAAACAAAGCCCTGACACACAACCCACCCTTTGAGGACACACAAAAAGCTTCGGCTTCCTGGCCCACTCTGTGCTGTGCTCTCTCCCACCCCTGCCCCTGCGGAGTCCGTGGAGTTGATTACTTCCTTTTTTGTGCAACTCTTGTCTCCTGCTCTCTCTGTGTATGATTTATCCTTAACCACATGGTATTGCAAATATATAAGTTGAGTTCCTGCATTACAGAGTTCCATGAGGCCAGAAGATCATATCTCCATGCCTCAGGCATGTCCTCTACACTGTAAACAGTGCATTTTATTAGATGAATAAATGAGTGAGTGAAGTTGCATTTGGGGTGGAGACTTGAAGAGTCAAGAATGTGATTGGCATGGGAATGAACCACTGAGAGTGAGGGAGAGAATGTAGAAATAAACTTTGAAAGCCTGATTAACATTTCCTGATTACCTCAGAATAGACTATGAAATGGGAGGCCCTCTGCCTGTGTTTCCCAGCTCTATGGTTTACAGAAACTCGGGAAGAAGCCGACTTCGCCACTGTGGCTTTGAGGCTTTCAAGATAAGCATCAGTTTGGTTTTGGATGGAAAATGATGAATGCCACTGTGGGGGAGGAACAAACTTTCCTTTACCCTGAAGGTTCTTTTCACTAGTCTAATAATTAAATTGACGTGAGACAGAGTAGCAAGAGAAAATAACCAAATTTAATACATACGTATGGGAACCCTGCATACATGAGAGAGTCAGCAACCCCACATGCCAGAGAGATTCAGAGACAGAAAGGGGACTTGGGAATATAAGTCACCCTGAGGTAGGGACGAGGTAAGTGCCTTAAGGGCTTTAAAGGGTTACTACAGAATGATAAGAAGAGCAGATGTTTCCTAAATACAAGTTTGTCTTGCCATATAAGGGGGTCAAGAAGAGATTATTACTGATACTCTCTTATTATGGGTAAGGCCTCTAATTCAAGGTCTTCTATGTAATTCAAGGGAGAGGCAGAAGTTTCTCTTGAGCCTGAAGCTAAAATTGCCCTTAGCTCAAAACAGTCCACATACCTCAGAAGTGTATGCTGAGGGGACTAGCTCTGAGCCCCGACACCATTCCTGACCAACGTTCTCTTCAACTTGACAATGCTCATTTTTTCTAATCATTCTAAAAAAAAACGCTAGTCTTTTTTCTGGAATATTTTTGGATTTCTCTAAGTTCCTTTTTGGAAAGTTGCATGTGAAACTTCCTGGCAGTGCCTTATTTTCTGTCCCTTCACTCTTTGGCTGCAATTACTAATAAGTACTGTTTTTATTTTGTTTTTCTTAATTGTTATAAAATACACTTACTATGATCATAAAATTCACCACTTTAACCTTTTAGAGTGTACAATTCAGTGAGTATTGCCTTTTACCCTGAGTACCGCTTCTCTTCTAAGTGACAGCCAGTCTTTGCAAAGATATTTTAACTGGTTCTGTTGAGCTGAATTGCACTAATACTCCTGGTAACATATTTACATTTAAATAAAGCTTAACTTTGAGAACTAACTCCATTCTCCCATGGCCCCCTGCCACTAGAGGGCGTGGATCACGTTTGTTAACAATGCACTTAAGCATCCTTTTACTCTGGCCCCGGCTCATTCAGCCTTTCTCACCCCCCTGCCCTCTTCGACACAGGAGCTCAAGGCCTGCTGAAATATGTGTATTTCTTTACGTGAGCCACACTCTCTCATGCATTTTGTGTCTTCCCTTCTCTGCTTGGCAGATGCCTACACATCCTTCCTTGAGATGAAGTCCAGGCCTTATGATTCCTGTGGAACCTTCTTCATTCTCCCCAGGCAGAATTGAGAGGTAGCACTCTGCCCTTTCTGCCTTGTTCTTCTCCACCTCGCCCTTCACCTTCTTTCCTTTTCTCCCCCCCCCCCCCCGCCCCCACGTTCTATGGGCACCTTCTCATGCCACCAGTTCAGCATTTTCCGTTTTGGTTTGTAACCTTCAATTCCATTGTTGTTTCCTAATAAGATTGTGAATACTTTGAGCAGAGGGAATGCTTACATATCTCTATTGCTCAATGATTTTGAATATAGTAGATGCTCAAAAACAGTTATTGAATGCAAAAAAAAAAGACTAAATATTTAGGACTGTCTGGCAGACTGGTAAAAAAACTTGCTTTTGGTGGAATGTGCCCTTGGACACCTGCACGTGGATGGATATCTG